>CM070025.1:11139543-11739543 GCA_036247105.1 Cirrhinus mrigala
TGATGAATAATGGCTTCCTTTTGTCAGAAGAGAGTATGATTATAATGTACACAATTTGTCTTAACAAAATGATGCAGTAGTACTGTTTTTGGAATTTTATTCCAAAATATTTTCCATTAGAGCCAACATATCCGGTCATACGTAAGCGTGTTTTGACGTCATGTTTGTACCCGCCCTGTCCCTGACGAGTGAAAATCATACGAGGTTGAGGAAGGAGGGGTTTGTACTAAAATGAATGACTCTTTCCAAGGGGTGGAGTATCTAAGTCTTCAATTACTACTACAGCCGTCTGATACAGGGATCGGTAGAAACACAGGTTGATTCCAAAGAAAACGGCTTACGCGAACAGAATCAGTGTTTTATTTTTAAATCGAGTTGGTTTACTTTTTACTTCATTTAATATCAATCAGTAGCTGGATTCATAGGTGAAGTGTGAGCGACTTTAAACGTAAATCTTCAAGAACGAGATGGCAAGAGGAGAGGGCGCAGAGCAGTACTCTAATACCAGTCTCCTTCAAAAACCCAGCCCAGATGGAATCAAACTGGCAGCAAAGGTAAGAAACTGAAAATAATGTATGCTTTCATTCAGTAATACGTTTATTAGCAGCGTATGTATTTCCCATGCACATGGTTTCCCTGTTTAACAGCCACGTAGTAGCTGTGCGAGCTGATCGACGTGTCATTCCGTCAGGTTAAATTAAGCGCGCACGCCCCATTTACACAATTCGGATATTGCAATGCGCGTTTAAAGTATACGTTATATACACGACTATTAGACGGATTCCCCATTAATTTTCCGGGTGTTTGTTGATTGTAACAATAGAGTTGTAATTTTACAACGTTTTACCGGTCCTTTAATCTACATAGTAGACCGGTGTCAGAGTTTGAATGGGAACCGTTGGCTGAATTCCATGCTGCGGCTCTCGGCTCTGTTAACGTTACCAGACGTTGTGTTTTGTGATTTCGGCGTGTATGTGAAAATGTGCGTATATATATATATATATTTTATCTTTCAGAGCTGACTTAATTGAACGAAAGTATTTGAAATTAAATGAGGGAATTCGTGAGGTTAGTTAAAAGGAAATATTTTTTCCTAAACCCAATAACATCGTAAATAATCGTTAAATATAACTTATAACTAATTAAATGAGGAGAAAATATTTCAGTTACATTTTTATACCATAGCGCTGTTGAATGGCTGATTCTGATTGGCTAACGGATAAGGTCTTGATTCTTAATAAGTGCACTGCTAAATAACTTGGTGTTCTCCGCAGCTCAAGTTTTACCAAATTATATGTGATTTTAAAGAGAATTACAACCTACCTCAGCAAAAGAACTAATAAAACAGCAAATACACTACCAGTCAAAAGTCAAGATTTTTACTGTTTTTTTTAAAAGAAGTCTATTCTGTTCACCAAACCTGCGTTTGATCCAAGGTATTGCGAAAACGGTACAATTTTGAAATATTTTTACTACTTAAAATAACTGTTTTCTATTTGGATATATTTAAAAATTTAATTTAATTTTTATTCCTGTGATTTCAAAGCTGAATTTTTAGCATCATTACTCCAGTCACATTATCCTTCAGAACTCATTCTAATATTCTGATTTGCTGCTCAAAAAATTATCTTGAAAACAGAAAAGATTTTTTACAGGTTTCTTTGATTAATAGAAAGTTCAGAATTACAGCATTTATCTGAAATGGAAATCTTTTGTAACATTATGAATCTTTATCGTTACTTTTGATCAATTTCAAGCATGCTTGCTAAATAAAAGTATTCATTTCTACTATTTTGTTCAAAAAAAAAGGGAAAAAAAATCTGGATGTAAAGTGTTACAAAATACTTTATTTCAGATAAATGCGGATCTTTGAATCTTTCTATTGATCAAATAATCCTGAGAAAATGTACTTAACGGTTTTAAATATTGATGATGTTTTTTTTGAACAGCAAATCAGCATTTTAGAATGATTTCTAAAGGAAAAAAAGTGACACTGAAGACTGGAGTAATGATGCTGAAAATTTTTGCTTTGATCACAGGAATAAAGTACATTTTAAAATGTATTCAAATAGAAAGCCGTTATTTTAAGTACAAATATTTCACAATATTACAGCTTTTGCTCTTACTGTTCAAAAACTTTTGACTGGTAGTGTAAATGTAAAAAAAACTGTTGGAAATTAATGCACATTTCAGTTCAGCCTCATGCTACTGCAAAGTTTGCACAGATTTTCAGTAATCTGATTGATTGCATCAGTTATTCTTTACTTAGAAACTTAAATAGCAATTACTTCACCAATCACCCAGCTATTTTAGATTTAGATTTAGCCCTAATTAATTGACCCCATGTAGATCCAAGTCTAGATTCCACATGTGCACATGACACATCATCAGAACAGATAAAACATAGTCATTTGATTTATGAGGTTGGTATGGGATATGGGTTTA
This sequence comes from Cirrhinus mrigala, assembly GCA_036247105.1. NCBI lineage: Eukaryota > Metazoa > Chordata > Actinopteri > Cypriniformes > Cyprinidae > Cirrhinus > Cirrhinus mrigala. The sequence goes on from CM070025.1 coordinate 11,141,989, forward strand.
TTGCTGTAAAACGTAGTATGCTTTTATTGCTTATGTAGATAAGCTAAATTACTCACGCAGTCTTAAACCCAAATCACTTACTGGTAGCACTAGATGATCTCTCTGTCCTTATTTAGTGTAAACGGCTAAAACACCATCATTTAAATTGAGACTGGCTGGAGACTTTATAGTTTATCCTGACCACTGCAAAGATGAAGGGAACTCTGACACTAGAGGATAGCATCAGAGTTCCAAGAAACGATCGGTTATCTTAAGGAAATGACTAGTTGAAAAGCGTTATTTGACTGTTAAGTATCATTACAAAAACACAGAGTGTGCTTCTCCTTTTAGCAACCGTATTTACCCCAAAACTGTATATTTGGCATCACAAGCGAAGTTAATATGTGGTCCAGGATTAATGAAAGCCCCACTCAAACATGCCAACAGATTCTCTATTAACAGCTCTTAGTGAAGTAGCTGGCAAAGAATTGCTCTCTGTTTCTACTATAATAGCTCTGCTCTGCTGTATCCGTGTCAGCTGGGCCTTCGACAATCCAGTGTCTTCATTACATGACATTGGAGTGTTAAGGTTGTCCCACTGTCCTTTAACACACAAGTAGGGGGCATACTGGGAACACCATGTGCAATAAAGCCAAAGGTAGTTACTTTAAGTCTTCACATTGCAACTTTAATGGTTTGTTTTTGGAGGAACGCATGTGACAGACACTCATCTGTTACTGATTAATATATAAGAAGTCATCAAACTGGCTGAAAGTCACACCCACACTTAATAAATGAGCACAGGAGTGTCCAGAACCCCATGGCCTTTTCTGAGCCTCTTGAAATTTGCTATCTCATCTGATTGTGTTCAGTAGGATTTCTTGTTTGGGGGCTCGTATCCTGACCCAAATATCAGAAGCTACCCAGCTGTATGGGAAATGAGGTTATGTTTGGATTAGAACCAAACAAGAAGTCAAGCAGAAATGCATAGTATTAGCATAATTGAAACCAGCGCTTCAGAGTGGAAACCCTAGCCTTTCAACGACGCAAGCCAAATTACAAGCGTGTCTGGCTACACTGTGCTTATTTAGACTACAATTAGGTTAGTTTGAATCTTAACTGACACACTCAATATGACCCTAAGGAATACAGCATCTGTACTATTTTTTGAATTATTTGGAGTGTCTTTTTATTAACGTTTCAAATCATATTGTTTCTTCCTTTTTTTTTAAATCAGCGTGAATCGACGGGACGGTTGTCTGTATGCAGCAAGTTGTGTTATGCAATTGGGGGAGCACCATATCAGATAACAGGATGTGCAATCGGCTTCTTCCTTCAGATCTACCTGCTAGACGTTGCTTTGGTGAGTTTTGAGTTGATGAATGAGTTGATAAATTATGACTGTGCTTAACATTTTCATGACAGTTTCCATGAATGTGGTTCACTTGGTACCTTTCTGTTGAATTCAACTCATTGAATTAAAACCAAACCAGTTATAAACGAATGTTAATGACCAAACACGCAATATTAAACTTGGAAGATGAGTAAATAATCTCAGTTTTTACAGTGTTGTTACTTTGCCTGCATTCGTCAAGCAAACCTCCTGGAAAATAGATAGATAAAATAAAACAGCAATGTAATGTTTGATTCGACCTCTTGTTTTTGTAAATAAGGATTTCCCCATACTAAACATTTTTTTTTTTTTAAATCTTGTTCTATCATGTCCTGTAAAATCTGTCCTGTTTTGAATTCGTGCAAAGTGCCCTAACAGAAAATCAGATAGACCTGTCCTGTAGAGTGTCGAATCTGATTGCGATCCTCAGGGGCCAGTGGGTTTCTCTACACCCCCTGCTCGCATAGTCAGAGGCGACAAGTACGGTCACAAAGGGGGAATTGTACTGGAAAATGAATAGTTTTGCAAAGGTTCTTTCATGCCATTAACTTTTAGGGAGTTACTGTAGTTTTGGCAGGCTGATTGGCCAGATTAAAGAGTCTGAATAGGATTGTTTTAATAGCCTTCAGTGTTTAGCAAGTAACTACTGACTACAGTAGACAGGTTCCCAGTGTGAGGTCTGCTAATGTGTTTAATCCCACAATTAACCGTTATTCTTACAACACACAATGTCAGCATGAAGCACCCAGTTTGTGATGTTCAGAGTCCTCCTGCAGTTTTATAAGTGAGTTTTACTGGAAGTAAAGCCGTTTTGACTGAGTAACTCCATGTGCCTGTCATGTGCTTTATGATCTCATGCATTTCAAGGTCATTGGCAGGCTTCATATGCCCCTCTAGATCTCTGTAAGTTGCTGTTGGAGTTGACTTGCTGCCTAGCCCTCTAAACGGCTGTAAATATTTGTAGGTTTATCATATCTGCAACTGATAGTGGTGTATATCTTTTCTTTATCACCAAAGTTGACTGATGTTACAGAAAAATCAATGTAAATGTGTAGTATTTAGCAGAAATGTTTACTATTGGTGACCCTGGACTTTAAATAGCATGGGTATATTTGTAGCAATAGCTACGTTGTATGGATCAAAATGATCGATTTTTCCAAAAATCATGCCAAAAATCATTAGGATATAAATGGTCATGTTTCATAAAGATATTTTGTAAATGTCCTACTTAAAAAAAAAAAAAAAAAAAAAAAAAAAAGTTAATTTTTAATTAGTAATATGCATTGCTATGAACTTCATTTGGACAACTTTAAAGGTGATTTTCTCAATATTTTTTGCACCCCCAGATTCCAGATTTTCAAATAGTTGTATTTCGGCCAAATATTGTCCTATCCTAACAAACCATACATCAGTGGAAAGCTTATTTATTTAGATGATGTATAAATCTCAATTAAAAAAAATTGACACTTATGACTGGTTTTGTGGTCCAGGGACACATTTGAAAAGTTTCTGTTAGTTTGACTCATTTAGCCCATTCGGATGGCGAAGAAAGGTTTTTGGTTATGTATGTTTTAGGTGAGATGATGACATGCCGGTCTTTATCTTTCCTCAATAGTTGGATCCATTTTATGCCTCCATCATCTTGTTTGTGGGTCGAGCATGGGATGCCATCACAGACCCTACGGTGGGCTTTCTAGTCAGTCGGACTCCCTGGACCAGATTTGGACGAATGATGCCCTGGTAAGTCTTTCCTCACCTCAGTTTCATTGGATTTCTCCAATGCATTTACACCTGATGTTCAGAGCCATTAAACACTGAACAAAACAAGAATTGTCTTGTTTGAGGAACACGTTGCCTGTAGTAACTGCTTTCCTTTCTTAAGAAAATGATTAGTTTCGCAATTCTACCCTCCACTAACTCAGCAGCCTCATGTGTTGCATTGAAATGTCCCGAATGAATCTCTCCGCTCTGTCACTTGCTTTGTCTTCTGACCCATTTCGCTGTCGTTGTGAAATGTTAAGAGGTGTAGTCTTTAAGTGAGCGAGCCAAGTGTGTCTGGTGATATTTCTAAGTAAAGAGGACGTTTGTGGGTAAGAGAGGTCCACTGAGCTCTCATGGGGGGTTGAGGGCATGGAAACGCCACAGTAGCTTAGCCTTCGGCCAATTTGCATTTTCAGCCAGCCAATCTGATTTGATCCAACATCACATGCATGACTTAACCACTCTGTCAGTATTCTGACAACAAGAAATGACTTGCCTTTGAACAGCTACAAATTCTAAGCAAGTTAAATGTAATATTTCTTAACTACTGAAGAATACATGGAGGCAAATATGCTTAAGAAACCAACATTTGGTCTGAAACCAACTACCGAGCGGCAGCATAATTTAGGACGAGGTTAAAATTTAGCTCAGCCTTGTTACTCATTTTGGTGCAGTTGATGCCTTTTTTATGATTTAAGTTAAATATTACTTCTAGCAAAAATATAATCACTGTATGTAGACCGTATGCCCTGAATGTTGGTAATCTGGTTGCAAAAACTGCAAAATAATCAAAAATGAATAGAACACAATACTATATTTGAGCTAATATTATGCCAGAAGTTGGCAACCAATACTTTTCTGAAGATTTACCACATCCTTTGACTTATGAAGGGACTCTACCTATTTCCCACAGCACTAAACTGAAAAAAAAATTAAACTTTGCAACTAATGACCCTTAACCCTGCGCTCACACAAGCGTTATCAGTAGCGACAGTGATGCCCGAGGCAATAGAGGTGTCTGCTTTAGAGAACGCTTGTTTGGTTCTCTACACAATGAAGGCTTTTGGGATTGATGAAAAAGCCGTACTGGGTTTAGACTCACAGAAAACTGGGTTTGCAGCATCAAATGAGGCAAATAACCAGTTTAACATTTCTGGTGTTCTCAAATTCCGAAAACAGGTGATCAGGCTAACACCAAAATCGCTGTACAACATTTACTTTCTCAGTCTTTCTAACAAATGATGGGTGGTTTGAGGAGTGTTGCGGTGGCTACACGTCAAGGGCCAGATTTCCTAAACGGAAAATTAGCATTAGAGCGCAATTCCATAAAAGCGCGGATGGGAGGGGAAAATTCTGCGCATGATTTACTGGAAATGCACAATTTAAAAAACAAACGCAGCCAGTTAATTACCATGATGACCAGCTTAATTTCCTGAGAACAGCGCAAAATAGGGCGTTAAATAGTTTTTATGCCAAAAATCATTAGGATATTAAGTAAAGATCATGTTCCATGAAGATATTTTGTAAATTTCCTACCATAAATGCATCAAAACTTAATTTTTGATTAGTAATATGCATTGCTAAGAACTTAATTTGGACAACTTTAAAGGTGATTTTTATTTTTTTATTTTTTTATTATTTCTAATTTTTCAAATTAGCGCTAGAGTGCAATTCCATAAAAGCGCAGATGGGAGGGGAAAATTCCACGTGTGATTTTACTGACAATGCACAATTCAAAACATAAACACAGCCAGTTAATTTCCATAATGACCAGCTTTTTCTACCCAAAATAGCGCAAATTAGGGCGTTAAATAGTTTTTATGCCAAAAATCATTAGGATATTAAGGAAAGATCATGTTCCATGAAGATATTTTGTAAATTTCCTACCGTAAATACATAATTTTTGATTAGTAATGTGCATTGCTAAGAACTTAGCACCTGCTTTAAGGGTGTTAAATAAGGGCGGAAATACCAGTAATTTGACAAGTGCAAACGTTAATTAAATTGCATTGCATGATTCATTTTAATACTCTCCTCCCATAAATTTAGCGTCTGAAAAGGAAACTCCTACAAATGCATATTCAATAAGGTCAGGCGCAAAAATAACTGCGTCCACGTCGTTTCAGCGCTAATTTCACTGCGTGCAATAAATCCCGACAGTACTATTTTAACACCAAAAAGATGGTTTGTGCTGACACAAGCTGTTGGTAAATCCCAGAAGTAGGAGGTCACTCATTGTATGAATAATTGAAAAACCATTCAGAGGAAGTGATGGGAATGGGGGGGATGGGGTGAGGAATGTGCGTCTGCTTTCTAACTGGACACGGGGCATGTGAAGAAATCTGGTAGGAAGCTGGTGAGAAAGTTGTGCCCTAATGAGCTCATTTCAGTGACATTGGATCTGAGCAGGATGGTTGTATCCTCTCAGGGTGGTGTGATTAAAAGATCCCTCGTGACGGTTTGTTGGTATGGTTAAGGGTGTATGTGAGAGAGAGGGGACTTTTTTCCTCCCCTAGCTATCTCTGTGGAGAACCACATGGACCTGTATAATTTAATTTTCTCCATGCTTGATCACATGCATTATTAATAGTCACAAGCATGTGAGTAAGCTATCATAATCCTGAAAGGGAATTTATTACAAAGGTTAGTGACATTTTCAAAGGTGAATTAAATGGCATGAGTTAAAATACTGGGTAGCTGTAAAGAGAATGTCAATATTTGAGCATGCGATGGTCTCTCTTAAACCGCAAATGATTTTTAAGGTGCCATAAACCTAAAAAAAACAGTCAATCAGTGTCAGAAGGCCAAGAGTGTCTCTGATCTTCCTTAATCCGTGGGATATTTTCTGTCTATAAGTGACTCGCGTTGTGTGGATTGAATTGAACTGAGGTGTAATTCCATGTAAATGCCATGAAAAACACAACATTTGTCTTGTGATGCGGGGCTCAGATGGAGAAGACACTCCTTTTTTTTTCATGCTGCATGCCTTGGGGGTTGGGAGTTGTATGCAAAATGCAGGCAACTCTTGAATGGTCCAACCCACAACACACCACCTCTCTCATCCAATCAGAGTGAGAGGAAGGCAGACCAACTTGGCTTCAAGTCTAAAGGCAGCACACTGGGGTTATTTTAGTTCAAATGGCGGCTTTGCCGGTAGAGTGAGATTGTTACTATTTTGAACTATGTTTAAAGAAGTTTTTGCATTATGTAGTTTTTGCATTAACTGTTCAGTCTTTTTTTTTTTTTTTTTTTGCTCTCTGATTAAATATTTGAGTTAAAATGACAAACAGATACAAGAAGCTGTTGAGAAATCAAATATGTGACCCTGGACCACAAAACCAGTCTCTTGGCATGGGTATATTTGTAGCAATAACCAAAAATACGTTGTATGGGTCAAAATGATTTTTCTTTTATGGCAAAAATCATTAGGATATTAGGTAAAGATCATGTTCCATCAAGATATTTTGTAAATTTCCTACTGTGCTTAAAAATACATTTTTCATTAGTAACATGCATTGCTATGAACTTCATTTGGACAACTTTAAAGGCGATTTTTCTCAATATTATTTTTTTTTTTGCACCCTCACATCAATGGAAAGCTTCTAGATAATGTATAAATCTCAATTAAAAAAAAAAACTGACCCTTACAAGTGGTTTTGTGGTCCAGGGTTACATATATGCGTGATATTGTATATAGGTGATATTGTATAATAGTATTATACTGTAATATCAAAGTAGGATATAATATAGGTCAAAATGGCTGTAAAGGTTATGAGTTTTATTGTTTTTAGATATTCCCGTCGAAGTAATTTTAAATGCACTTTAATAACCGTCAGTCCAAACCCAGTCCTACCTTTATGTCCTATTAGGTTTGTATAAACAAATGTTTAATTGTTTAGTGCAGGCAAAGTCCAAAATCGAATCTAAATGACGTAGGGGTGAGCTTTTTATAATATTCAGTTTGTTCATCATTTAACTACATTTTGCTTTATTTAGGCTCAAATTTCTGTTTTTGCTCAAAATGTATGCTGATAATAGTATTCTAAAGCTCAGTCAAACCATCAGACCTCCTTTGAAATATATATTTGTGGTATTAAATCATTCTTCGCGTTAAATTCTCTTGAACTTGACTCTATTATCAAGTTTACCACAGTACCCTTTTTAAACTAGAAAAGTAACCCAGACAGGTTCGTGTAAAACCCACAAGGGTTTTCTGGAGAATAGCTTTAATGATTGAAATCATGGGTGGTGCTAAATCTTTAAGTGCTCCAGTCTAGCTGAAGGCATCGTAGAATTACCCAAAATATTTAATGAACAAACAGAGAGGGGGTGGAGAGGGGTGTCGAATGTACCAACTGAACACAAACATTCACGATCTGCGTAATTCAGTGGAATTCTCTAGGCTTTGATTCTGTTAACCTACCAAGTGAGACTCACCTTTTTCTGTAAACCTTTTTTGTAAATAATGCTGGGTTTACTACTCGGCATGTTAAGTCAATCTACTTGGAAAAAAAAAGTGGTACCATTTAGTCGTATGACATGTAACTTGCCTAAAATGGTATTTCCTTGTACAGACGTGACGGATTAAGAGCAGACAATGTATTTCCACTTCAGTATCCTTTCGGCCACTGAACAAAGACAGGAAATGAGCCAATCAGTCCTTTCATCTCTCATAGTCATGGGGCAACCGAAATGACACGGTGCTTGACAAAGCTCACTGATGTAATTCCTAGTAAACTTCATCTACATGTACCTGATTTCAAACCTGTTAACCATCATAAGGAACCAGAAAACCAACGTATACTTAATTTTTTACCTTTTGTACCTTTATTCTAATCTTTTGTATCTTTGCCATGCAGGATTTTGCTGTCTACCCCCTTTGCCGTGCTGTGTTATTTCCTCATCTGGTACGTCCCGTCTTTTGACCAAGGCAAGGTTGTTTGGTACCTGATCTTCTACTGCTCCTTCCAAACATTACAGACAGTGAGTAGCCATCATAAGTGCCATCATATGATCATAAGTTGCCTGTATAGTTGCTCATAATAACCTTCCGGCATTCTTTTTTCTAAAATACAGTGCTTCCACGTACCATATTCAGCACTTACCATGTTCATCAGCAGTGAGCAGAAGGAGAGGGATTCGGCCACAGCCTACCGTGAGTTTTAAAACATCTACAGTTAGATGTGTTCACTGTTTTCAATTTTGCAGCTAACCGCTAATGTTTTATCTCAGGAATGACTGTTGAGGTTTTGGGCACGCTCATTGGCACTGCTGTTCAAGGTCAGATTGTGGGAATGGCTAACGCTCCTTGTATCAGCAATGGCGAGGACCTGAACTCTACGGATCTGGATGTGACTTCCGAGGTCAACATCACTGAGCCTCATGTTTCACTGGAGCATCTGGTAAGTATTTGTAATTTTAATGTTAACTAAATTAAAAAATTCTTGGTGTATTGGTATTAAACGCCTGGAATCATGTGGTTCCCACAGAGAAATGCTTACATGATCGCATCTGGTGTCATCTGCTCCATTTATGTCGTCTGTGCCATGGTCTTGTTCCTTGGTGTGAAAGAACAAAAAGGTAAGTGTTGCTACTACCATGAAGACACATTATTACAAAACTGAAACTTTATGTAATTAAACTTGCTCTACTGTTAACAATTTGAGGTTGGTGTAAGGTTTTTACAAATGTTTTTGAAAGAAGTCTGTTATGCTCACCAATGCTGCATTTATTTGGACAAAAATAAAGTAGAACACTATAAGATCCAAAATTAACACAAGCTATGAGGTCTAATAATATGCTGGTAAAATTTACAAGATTAATCTTCTTTAGATATACACATTTAAAATTCATGCAAGTATACACTACCAGTCAAAAGTTTTTTTTAGTAAGATTTTACTAGATTTTTACAGTATGATTTTTAATGTTGTTTATTTATTTATTTATTTATTTTTTTTTTTTTTTTTTAAAGAAGTCTCTTCTGCTCACCAAGCCTGCATTTATTTGATCCAAAATACAGCAAAAGCAGTAATATTGTGAAATATTTTTAAATTATTAATAATTGCTTTCAATTTGAATATATTTTAAAATGTAATTTATTCCTGTGATTAAAGCTAAATTTTCAGCATCATTACTCCAGGCTTCAGTGTCACATGTTTCTTCGGAAATCATTCTAAAGTGCTGATTTGCTGTTCAAGAGTTTATTATTATTATTATTATTATTATTATTAATATCAATTAAAACAGTCGAGTAAATAGTTTTTAATTATTTTAATACTTTATTTATTTATTTATTTATTATTAATTATTATTATTATTATTATTACAGTTACATTTTAAAATATATTCAAATAGAAACCAGTTATTTTAAATAGTAAAAAATCTAAAAAAATTTTTTTACTGTTTTTGCTGTACTTTGGATCAAATAAATGGAAGCTTGGTGAGCCGAAGAGACTTCTTTAAAAACAAACTTAAAAATTCCTTGTTCAAAAACTTTTAACCGGTAGTGAAAATGCTGGAAATTTACTAAAGTTTTGATGACTCGGGCTGCACAACAGGGATTTTTATTCAATTCAGCGCTCTTTAAAACAAGTCCCTACAGCTGAAACTAAATAGCAAACCATATTTCGTGGCTGTGATGTAACTAAAAAGTGTCTTAAAACAGGGAAGTTATACAAGTAATATGTCTTGCCGCAAACTTTCGGTTTTAGTAAGTAATGTGTGTAAACAGTGAACCTCACAGGGGTTGCTTGCAGATGTACCCGGGTTTTTCCACACAGCTCGGGTTACCTTGAGTCAGTAGTTGGCCTGCAAGCAGAGCTCAGCTGGTCGCAGGGAAATGCCAGTGAATAAGCTTAGCAGGGTGATTAGCTTTCACAGCACAGCGAGTGCCGTCTAAATGGGGCTCATGCTTAAAGAAGGTCATTATTGGTGCTCTGTCGAGTAGTTAATTTTGAACCCAAATATTGAGCCTTAAAATGCAGACCTCAGTAGACCAGAAAAAAAAGACAAGCTCAGCCTTGGCTCATTTGTGTATTCATCATGCTCAATACAGAAATGAACGCTACAAGCAATTAAACATGTTTTGTGGTGGATTCCTTATCATGCAATGCAATGACTCATTTGGCAGCTAATCAAAATGTATACGGTTGCGTGCACCAGTTTCCTTTGTTTTGAATCTGCATTAAAGTTAACACCCGACAATTAGTGGTAAATTAAAAACCCTTAGCTTACAGCAAGCTAGTTTTTTCCCACTGTTTTGATAGTCATTGCATTTATTGCAACACTATTAATTGCCATTTGTTTGCATCATTTCATCTTTTCTCTCTCTTTTTCTTTTTTTTGACAGAAACTTGCAGGGTTAGGAATGAGCCCATGTCGTTCTTCCAGGGTATTCGTATGGTGATGGGCCACGGTCCATATGCCAAGCTGGTCATGGGCTTCCTCTTCACCTCTCTGGCTTTCATGGTGAGCTCTTGTGCAAATGATACTCATTTCATGTTGAGCCATGGTCACCACCAACCAATGGGTTGTTTAAACTGCAACCGCCATGGACGAGAACTGTTGCCTTTGGCAATCCCTTTATTTGTTAGGTTTTGCTAATGTTTCTTTACTGTATAGCTTATTATTTCTATAAACATTTCTTACAGCTTCTGGAAGGAAACTTTGCACTGTTCTGTAGCTACACCCTTGGCTTCAGAAACGACTTCCAAAACATCCTTCTTGTCATTATGGTAAGCAAACTAAATGTTTTTTTTTTCTAAATGTGTTCTTAATAGACTTTTTGAATACTATAAAGACTCTAAATGATCTGTAAAGATAGGTGAGGCATCATTATGAAGTGATTGACAGACACATTTTGACAGACAAATGTACAAAAGAAAGGGTCCATTATATAATTTGCGTAATACAAGTTCTATTTGGGCTGACCATCTGATTACACTAGTGTTTGCAGTAATGCATTACGCCTTAACCAACCCACAACTCACTGCTTTACTCAAAATGCTTCAGTATTGCAAAAGAGTTGTCAATATCCAGAGTTTTATTGTTTAAGAAAGGAAAAAGTTGTTCGTCTAGTTTCAAAGAACAAGAATGTCTTGTTCTTATGTTTTTGTCCTCGAGATCAGAGTGTTCAAAACCCAGATTCCTTTCAGAATTCATGTTCAATAATAGAGTATTATTGTAGTCATGTAAAACCCAGTCTGTTGACTGTAGACTACAATAATCCTTGTTCAGGAAGCTGTACAGAACTATAACTGTGGATTTATGAATAGAATGTCCTCGGGCATTGTCCTAGATATGAAACAAAACATTCTAGTATAGTTGTCAGGTGTGTCAGGTATGTTAGTCTTATCTAATGCCTAGTTTATTTGCATTATCAGTCATCAAAAAAATGTTTAATATTTGAAAAATGTTTGTCTGCCAAATCACCATTATGTGGCGTGACCAACATACAGACAAAAACAAAAACTCTCCTAGTTGTCTTTGAGCCAATTAAATTTTGATTTCCTCCATTTCAGCTCTCCGCCACTCTTGCAATCCCATTTTGGCAGTGGTTCCTCACGAAATTTGGCAAGAAGACTGCTGTGTTTTTTGGAACTACAGTAAGTATTGGCAGTGGCACACAAACCTTCAGTTAAAGGGATGGTTCACCCAAAAATAAAAATTACCCCATGATTTATTCACTCTCAAGCCATTCTAGGTGTATATGACTTTAGTCTTTCAGACAAATACAATCAGAGTTATATTATAATATGTCCTGGCCCTTTAAGCTTTATAATGGCAGTGAATGGGTGCTGAGATTTTGAAGTTCAATAAAGTACATCCATCTATCATAAAAAGTGCTCCACACTGCTCCAGGAGGTTAATAAAGGCCTTCTGAAGCAAATCAATGTGTTTTTGTAAGAAAAATATTTATATTTATTCTAGCTTCTGTTAACTGTTGTAGGGACATTAGGGCACTGTTTTCACGATTTGATTACAATTTTCATGTCAATGATTTGATTCAATTCGATATCGCCATGCATCATGATTATATCAAATTTATTTTGTGCATTTTTTATTAAATTATATAAGCAGACTAGGGTACCTTTTTAAAATAATTACAAATTAATAATAAATCAAAACAAGAATTTATCCAAGTAAAACGTACAAGCTTCAAAACGTACAAGCAAATATAAAGTAATGAAGGGAGAAATAGACAATTACAAGTGATAAACAAAAAGTACTTTCAGTATCTGAGAGTGATTTAAGTATCAATCATAGTTTTCTTTTTTCCTTAGCGTTATTGCCATTTGATTATTACTGATGAGTTCATAGACAGTGGAAGCTTTAATATGCTGCATTCACACTAATACACAATCTATTTCGACATATCAGATTTTTTTCTGATTCTGAAAACATAACTGACTGTTTACACATTAATTTTGTATTATAAAATTATTCTGAGATGCAAGTGCATTTAACCGCAACTGTGAGCTTAAGGACAGACAAACACAGAGTTTTGTGCATCTAATACGTACTGCATTCCAAATGGCATAAATGAAAGCATATCTAAAGTAAAACACTAAAATGACGGCAGGTGGAAACACGTACTGTCCAGCAAAGCGCTCGTATCTCAAAGGGGACATTCTAAAACGCTTACCATAGCTTAACGCATTAAAACAGTGTTTTTAAAAGACCAAACTCAAACACATTATTAATAAAGCATACATGTGCAGACAAGCAGATAAGTCCAGAATAAGAACGCAACGCGTTTGATTACGGGTTAAGCATTTTCCTCCCAGGAAGGAAAACACTTAACGGCTTAATGCATTAAAACAGTGTTTTTTTTAAATGTCCAAACTCAATAAAATGTTTTAATAAATCATACCACGTACAGACAAGCAGATATGAGCCATAATTCAAACGCAACGGATTTTCCTCACAAAGAAAATCGTTATAAGGAAAACGCTTAACGTGGCTTAATGCAATAAAAGACCAAACTCAAGTCTGTACATAGTATAGTTTATTAATAATGTTTGAGTTTGGTCATTCATAAACACTTTTTTTTTAATGCTCTTTTAAGCCACATTAAGTGTTTTTCGTGTTGAGCGTTTTAGAATGTCCCTCTGCAGCAAAGCCCCGATTGTCTCCAGCGCGCACAAGTGCCCTATGTGGGAAAAAGCCAAGCTCAGAATAGATGTGCCCAGATCTCAGATTTAAAAATAGTGGGTGCATTTTTAATACTCATGTGATGAGTGCATATGTGAATGACATCAGCAGGCTATTACTGCATTTATGCAGAATCGTCCACGTCTGGATCGCGATGCATTGATGCAACTATTAATTTCAGCACCTCTAACAGACATAGACGTGAGTTCCAGTGGGAATACGCTAGTCTACTGAGAACAAAGTTTTGTTTATAGCAAAGGAAAATCAGTCTCCTCTTGGCTTAAATGAAATCCTCCGACATTCGTCTTTACAAATCCTCGATTTGTACTACTAATTTGTGACAGGTGTTTTATTTTGCTCTCGCCTCTGCGCTTCCGCGTTCATCACGTCTCACCAGAGCTTGCACTACACCTGCGTCCTGCATCATCCGCTGGAACGGCGCTCTCTCGTGAGCGTGTGTACAACAGTTAGCGGAAACTAGAAATTACGTTTTATAAAGTTTTAAATACGGATATTTTTCTTAGAAAAACACATTGATTCACTTCAAAAGGCCCTCTGAGCCATGTGGAGTACTTTTTATGATAGACGGATGCACTTTATTGGACTCCAAAATCTCAACAGCCATTCACTGCCATTATAAAGCTTGGAGGAGCCAAGACATTTTTTTTAATATAACTCTGACTGTATTCAGTGAAATATCTCTTTAATTACACTAACTGATCAACAATGCCTGCTTCTGATCTGTCATTCTACTGTGATGTTTTTGATTCCCAATATTGATGGTTTATATTCATTTTTTTTTTTTTTTTTTTTTTTTATAGTCTGTGGTGCCTTTCCTGGTCTCCGTCGTCTTGGTGCCAAGCAATCTCATTGTGACATACATTGTGTCCTTTGCTGCTGGAGTCAGCGTTGCAGCAGCGTTCCTCCTGCCATGGTAGGAACCTAACAATTGTACAAATGTATGTGCACTTCCAGATTTAGTGCACTTTATTCATGAAATATGTTCTCTGTGTGCTCAGGTCTATGCTTCCCGACGTCGTGGATGATTTCAAAGTCCAAAATCCTGAATCTCAAGGCCATGAAGCTATCTTCTACTCCTTCTATGTGTTCTTCACCAAGTTTGCATCAGGAGTTTCCCTGGGGGTCTCAACTCTTAGTCTTGAGTAAGTTTCACAGTCTTGTCACAAAATCCTGGCTTTAATGTTGGATTATAGTATGCGTGATCCAATAAGCCTGGCTTTTTGTTTTACGTTTACTGTATGAGAATCGGTCTGGCCTCCAGACCTTCAGATATAATGCGATTAGTGTCTCTCTTATGGGTTTGGAGACATGAACATGTAGGACAGTGTTTTAATGTAAAATTCAGTCATGAGGTTGGAATTTACCTTGACGAACATCAATAGCATATTAATCTTTCATTTCATCTCTTTCAAAACAGCTTCGCCGGGTATGTGACGAGAGGTTGCACGCAACCCGCCGAAGTCGATTTAACCTTGAAGATCCTGGTGTCTGCTGCTCCGATAGTCTTGATTATTATCGGGCTGATAATATTCATCTCGTATCCAATCAACGAGGAAAAGAGACAAGGCAACCGCAAACTACTAAATGAACAACGGTAAAGCCACCTATTGATTTTAACAGTCTTCCAGTCACATGTTTTGCCTAAAGACGTTAAGCCTACTCAACATTCTCGAAATCTATAAATTAACATGGTGCTTTTAAATCTCCAAAGCTGATTAAATGGCATTCTTGTCCTAACTTTGTCCTCCATAACTTTTTTTTTTTCCAGAGAAAATGAGATCGACTCCGAAACTGACTCCACTGAGCTCAATGTGGTTTAATAGCACCCGAACCCTAGCCAGGACGTTGTTCCATTTGCGTCGGACCAACAGAGCCAAAACAAACCGAGCGGATGCTTTGAACCAACCGTGCTGCCTTGTGGCTGAAAACTTCCACACCTTATCACCCCTACACAACTGCAAATGAACTTACAACATAGCCTTTGCCAGCTCAAGTTCAAAGTGCCTTGCTATTTCCATTTGCAAGAGCTAATGGACGCTAGAAACGTTGCACAAGGCTTGTGTGTGTTACTAGTATTTGTGCTGCTCGCTGGTATAGGATCTCAAAACGGCATCCAAAAGCCAGCTTTTGATAAGCACATATCTAAACTGCACTAAAACTATGATCTGAGGTGGGACACGTCTACCGAAGATGGGACACGTAAGAAGAAACTTGAAGCATTTATAAAGGTTTTTAGGTGCTAAAACCAAAAATGCATTTCAATCGTAATTGAAAGGTACATTTTGGGAGGAATATCTGTGAAACTGTACAATATGTAAGTAATATTTGTAAGTAATTTAATATTTATAAGTGCTTTTGTGCTTCTAACTGAATAGGCAAACTTGAAACCGTGAGATCTGAGTGAGGTTGATTTTTATCAATCTTCAGTATTGCGCACAGAGGGTTATTGTTTATTTCTTGTATTACTTTCCTTCACGTACCCCTTCTATTATGTTCCTTTTCATTCGTTTCTGCTCTCTGGGGGCGTTCAGAGGTATGCGCTTACAAATATCTCAATGCCTTCAGATGACATGCTTCGGATCAGAGGATCTTATTCGATTAAGTTCTGGATGGATTCACTAAAGTGCTGCTGACAGCTGAGGCTATGAACTAGCAGGATGCCATCAGACTCTATGGGGTTAAAATCAGTTGCTTATTTGTGAGGTGAACAAGATTATTTAAGTATTTATTATTTGTTTTGAATCATATGTTGATTCTTCCTCCCATCTTCCTTAATTTATCTTGTTTAAGGGCCTCAGTCACATGAAATAAGGGCAATTAGAGTTTTCACTGCTGAATTATGTCTAACATGCCATTAATTCCTATGGAAAAGCCAATTTGTGTTTACAGGTGACGCTGCTGTTTGGTTAGATGTTAAATTAATCTGCTTCTGGTCTGTTCGTTTTGCATCAATGTCCGTACAGTAGTTGTCTAAAACGTGCTTTTATTATTCTATAGTTCTCTGCCTGCAACTTGTGTGTCAAAGATCTGAATGCAAAGTGTTTCTCTGCCATCTGTAAGTGTTGTGATATATGTACATAGACCATCTAAATAAGTCATATTTTTTATTTTCAGTTTGGGGAAAATGGAATGGCTTGTAAATATGTGTAAATGTCTTATACATATGTACATACGATGCAAATTGAAATCTCATCAGTGCATGTTTGGATGTTTTGGGTGAATACCGTTTTCTAACACGTGTCAATTTTGTATTGATGCATCTGTAATGTTATTATTTTTCATTCTCATTAACACGGGTTTGTGGTGATACGTTAGATCTGTCCATATTCTGATATAAAAAAAATACAGTTGTTGTGTATATAACACATGTGCTGATGTTTGTACATAGATTTGATATTTTTTTGGACGGAAGTGTAAATGTGTGTAGGTATTTAAATGAAACAATGTTACAAAAATGTTTGTTAATAAATGCTAATTAATATTCAAGAATCATTTGCTTTTTTCCTCTTCTACACACCTAGTCACTAATATAGCCTAATGAAATATGAAAACATTTTAAAATGTATATATTATTTTATAATATGTATTATATTTATATAAAATATTATTTTTCTCTAAAATATTCCTATCTACACTACACGGTCAAAAGTTTTTGAACGGTAAGATTTTTAATGTTAATCTTCTGCTTCGAGCTTGCATTTATTTGATGAACAATACAGAAAAAGCAGTAATATTGTGAAATATTTTTACTATTTAAAATAACTGCTTTCTATTTGAATATATTTTAAAATGTAATTTATTTTTGTGATCAAAGCTAAATTATCAGCATCATTATTCCAGTCTACAGTGTCACATGATCTTTCAGAAATCATTCTAATATGCTGATTTGATGCTCAAGAAATTCCTAAATTCTTAGGATTCTTTGATGAATATAAATCAGAATCAGAATCAGAAAGAGCTTTATTGCCAAGTATGCTGGCGCATACAAGAAATTTGAAAATAAAAAAATCTGAAATGAAAAGCTTTTGTAATATTATACACTATAAAGAAAGAAAGAAGTTATACACTATACAGAAATTAAGAAATTATAAAGAAATTAAGAAATTAAGAAATGAATACTTTAAAGAATGCTTTAAAGAATGCTTTAAAAAGCGATGATAAAGACATTTATAACGTTACAAAAGATTTCTATTTAAAATAAATGCTGTTCTTCTGAACTTTCTATTCATCAAAGAAACCTGAAAAAATGTAAATTAATTTGCAAAAACTCTAAATTTTCAAAAACCATGTTTTTAATGCTGCATTCCAAGTAATATCAATACATTTTGATTAAATAGTTACAGCTAATTTATCTATTTTTGCAAATGAACTCTTAAATTCTACTTATCAGTTTTCAACATAATAATAGGTGTTTTGCTAAAAAAATCAGTTTTGAAATCAGAGGAATAAATTACACTTTTAAATATATTTAAATAGTAGGAATATTTCAAAATTTTACTGTACTTACTGTACTTTGGATCTATCTCGAGAACTTGCATACTTTATTTTTATTGATTTTTAATTTGGACAATGACAAGTTTTATTTGCAAGTTTTATTTTTTAACAAATCTTACGAAATCGAATACCTTTTTCACCGTGGTTTTCTTCAGTGTCATTTCTTCGTTATAAAATATTATCAATATCGGTTTTAAAACAGAATATAGACTGCAGTACCTGTTACTTTTCAATGTGTCAGTTCGTATGGACCAATTTCTATTGCTTGTACATTCATTTTATATCATTTCAAAAAAAGATAGGAGAGAAAAATCTTGCAGTTTCAACACTGTCAGTGTAGGAGCGCCTCCTGGAGGAGACACGCAACAGCTCAATGGGCCGCATCGTTAAGCACTCGATTACTTTTCCTGCTGTTGAATAGCTGGACAATCGATTGTTCAGAGCTGATGCAACACTATCATTACAAAGCAAAATAATTTAAAAAAACAGCTTAATAATATACATTTAGTTATATATTTTTAATAAATTTAACTGATTTATCTAAATATTTTTGTAAACTCGTGTATATAAATTGATAAAACTAATTCTTATTTATTTATATAGCTAGGGGGCTTTTATTATGAAATACGTGATGAAATCTTGCAACCGGAAAAGCCTGTCACCGGCACACACGTTTCTTAGCTACCACCGGTGAGATTTAATGTGAATTTTTATTATATATCTAAGCGTTTGTCATCTATTATAACTGACATTTTATAACTTTAATATTACATTTTATACTGATTTAATTCCTTCTTTGTAGTATTTCTATCACTCGATATAAAGGACAGCTCATTCTCAGCTGTTCATTCATAGCGCACGTCATTTTAACTAAAGGTTGAATAACTGATCCTAAAAATAACAGTTTTGACATATGGCTACGACCAAACCCGTAAGCTTATCTTCGTTTTATGACATATAAGCCTGTATTACTTAATTCGTACAGAAGCAGCAAACATCATGGGAGAGCAGCTGAGTCCTGATGAGAAGTTCAAGCTGATCACCAGGAACCTTCAGGTGAGAAACAGCAGGAAAAGATGTTAGGTGTGGCACAACATGTTATTGTTTTGAAAATATTAATTTAAAATGATTTCTGTTATTATTTTTTACATGCACCATTGATGAGGTATTTGTCCTGTCAGTTTAAATAGACTGTTTCTGCCACTTTTGTATTTCCAGGAGGTTCTTGGTGAGGAGAGGTTGAAGGAGATCCTGAAGGAGAGGGAACTGAAGGTCTACTGGGGAACAGCAACCACCGGCAAACCCCATGTGGCCTACTTTGTCCCTATGTCAAAGATTGCTGACTTCCTGAAGGCGGGCTGTGAGGTTTGTCTGTGGTGTTCTGTATTGGTTCTGAATGACTTGCATGGAAAATTGATCAGGACCTTGGTGTGTATAACTATTGATGTTCTGTTCTGTAGGTGACCATCCTCTTTGCTGATCTTCATGCCTATCTGGACAACATGAAGGCTCCCTGGGAGCTGCTGGAGCTCAGGGTGCAGTATTATGAGCAGATCATTAAGGCCATGCTAGAGAGCATTGGAGTTCCCCTTGACAAACTCAAATTTGTCAAAGGCACTGACTATCAGCTCAGCAGGTAATCACTTAGGTTTATTTAAAAGCTGTATCTATGAATTTCAAACAATTACGCTAATTGATAGTTGATCAAGAATGTTGTTTATGTTTTTGAGATATGCTTTGTTCTGTTGTCAAACATGTTTTTGTTTCTGCGAATGTAAAGATTATGTTTGTGGTTGTTGTTTCTTTAAGAAGTAGGCAAATGCTTTGTGTGTCTGAATTATTATTTTTTTTTAATATATATAGAGAGTACACTCTGGATGTTTACCGACTGTCATCCATGGTTACTGAACATGATGCCAAGAAAGCAGGTGCTGAGGTGGTCAAACAGGTTGAGCATCCTCTTCTGAGTGGCCTCCTGTATCCTGGACTACAGGTACACTGATTGTCTTCATTTATCTAACTTCTAACATTATCTAACATTTTCCTCATCTTTGTGGTCTTCGAGAGGGCTCTGTATGTATTTGATTTCAAAAATAATGTGAAAATGTAGTCCATTTTCAAAACCTGCTTATTTTTTCCCTATTGGTGCCAAAGTCACTATGCAACCCTTAAAAAAGATGCTTATGCTTTTTTTTTTTTGAATAAATGAATACTTTTATTCAGCAAGGGTGCTTTAAATTGATCCAAAGTGAGACAAGTAAAGACATTTACATTATGTGAAAAAGATTTTTTGTAAAAATAAATAAATAAATAAATGTAATATTTTCAGAACAAATATTAAGCAGCATAACTGTTTTCAACATGATGATAATAATAAGATTTTTTCCTTGAGCAACAAATCAGCATATTTTAATGATTTCTGAAGATTCATGTTAAAATAGAAAAATTACTTAAATTGTAGTAATATATATTGCTGTTTTTACTGCATTTTAATATATGAAGACAAACAACAAAAAAAAGTGATGCCTATAAACTGTGAATGGTAGCTTATGGTTACTGTATGCTTATCAGTACACTGCCGTTCAAAAGTTTGGGATCAGTAAGACTTGTCATGTTTTTTGTTTTTTTTTTAAAAAGGATCAACAAAAAAACAAAACAAATAAAATGTTATTACAATATAAAATAATGGTTTGTATTTTAATACCTGTGATCATCAGCCATTACTCCAGTCTTAAGTGTCACAGTATCCTTCACAAATCACTCTAATATGCTGATTTATTATTAGAATCATCTATGTTTGTGCTGCCAAATTTTTTTTTGGAAGCTGTGATACTTTTTTCCAGATTCTTTAATTAATAGAAAGGAAAAAAAAAAAATTCTTTCAAAAAAAGAAAGAATAAAAATTTACTGACCCCAAACCTTTGAATGACAGTGTATATTGTTAGAAAAGATTTCTATTTTAAATAAATGCTGTTCTTTTTAACATTTTATTCATCAAAGAATCCTAAAAAAAGTATCATAGCTTCAAAAAAAAAAAAAATATATATATATATTAAGCAGCAGAACTGTTTCCAGCTCTGATAATAAATCAGCATATTAGAATGATTTCCGAATGATAATGTGAGACTGAAGACTGGAGTAATGATGCTGATGCTTTAATCACAGGAATAAATTAGATTTTAATGTATATTAAAATAGAAAAACGTCATTTTACATTGTAATAATATTTACAGTATTACATTTTTCTGTATTATTGATCAAATAAACACAGCCTTGATGAGCATAAGAAATTTAAAAAACAACAACAACAAAAAAACATTGCAAATCTTACTGATCTCAAACTTTTAAACGACAGTGTACGTCTGAGTACTGTATTCTCTAAACTAAAACTACATTTCATTAAGACTGGATAATATCATGGTGTTCTGTTCTACATTCTAATTTGCTGCTGCTTTCCATTTCTATCAGGCGCTGGATGAGGAGTACTTAAAAGTAGATGCTCAGTTCGGAGGTGTGGACCAAAGGAAGATCTTTACATTAGCAGAGAAGGTGCATTTGTACATGTTTCTTATTCCATATAACGCTTTTAAACTTAATGTGCACCTATACAGTGCACATTAAGTCTTAGATCTGCAAAAGTCTTTGGCATAATAGATGCTTTACAAAAATATTTGATTTAATATTTGTTTTTTGTTATTTTGCATCTTTTGCCTTAGAGTTTGCCAGTAGGAAATGCAAAAATCAAACTCTATTATAATATTTGTAGATCGATGAACTGAAAGCTTGTATTTCATTATCAGACAACCAAAGCAAAATATATAAATACAGGGTTCCTACGGTGTTTGGAAAAGTATGGAATTCGATTTAAGTGTTTTCCAGGTCTGGAAATGTATGGGAAAAAAGAAAGAGTATGGAAAAAAAAAATGTGTGTTTCCAGACTATTGCCCCTATTTAGTTTTTTATCATAGAAAATTAAGAATTTAATGAAAATAAATTATACAAGAAGTGAGATTTCATGGCAGCTGTTTAGTGATTCTTTAGTGATTGTCAAATATACATTTTTTTGATTATGCAAAATGCAGGTTATAAGCATTGTGGGTTTCTTCTCACAATATTCTTAGCACTGTCTTACATAGCCTCAAGGACCTTTGCACAAAAAAAAAATACAGACTTTTATTTGCGCACGAGAAACCATTAAACTTAGCATATAGGACAAGGCACACTGAGCTGCCTATTATTCCATTAGCCAATTTTCCAATGTGATTTCTTGGCCTTCACAAAGTATGCGTTAAACAGACCTTAGGCCTTGAAATATGGCATACCGCCCTAACAAAAGCCAAATTTTAAACACTTTTTTTTACAGTACCAGTCTGTTTTATAAACCCTTAAACTTGGCAGATTTTATGTCATCAGCCTATTTTGTGCTATGGTTTCTGCACCTCCACAGAGGATATGTTAGATTGGACATTAGGCCAATTAGAGATAATAGCTTATATAAAACTAGAAACTGCTTTTTGCATGCGTAAGCATGCAAAAAATTCCCATGCACATGTGAATAGTTTCCCGAAGGCACAAAAATGTTACTTGTGTGGATGAAAGTCTGTATTTTTTTTACGCATACACACACACACACACACACATATATATATATATATATATATATATATATATATATATATATATATATATATATGTGTATGTATATATATATATATATATATGTATATGTGTGTGTGTATTTTTTTTATTTTAAGGACTGTTTGTTGTCACAAGAAAAATCTATGAAAAACCCTGAGAAAAAAAATATATTTACAGATGACTTAACTATATTCCAAATATAAAGCTGAAAAAATGCTTGTCTAAAAAATCTACTGAGAGGTTTGGAAATTTGAGTCTGGAAAAGTATGGAATTTTGAAATGAAAAATGGGTAGGAACCGTGCAGATAAGTCTTAAAACAAATGTTTTTGATGCATCGGATATGTCTGGCAAGGAGTGGACAGAATAATGTATGAATCAAGCTTTCTGCCTTATATATATATATATATATATATATATATATATATATATATATATATATATATATATATATATATATATATATATAATTTTTTTATTTTTTTAATTTTTTTTTTTAAAACTGTTGTTTTTTCTTATTTTGCAGTACCTGCCCTCTCTTGGGTACACCAAACGTATTCACATGATGAACCCAATGGTGCCTGGACTGACTGGTGGCAAGATGAGCTCCTCTGAGGAGGTACTGTACCATCTACACCTTCAAAGATTTCAAGAATGCTGTAAGATAAAGATTTACAACCACATTCTTTGATTCATGTAAATTAAATTCAATTCAAATTTATTTGTATAGCGCTTTTCACGATAAATATCGTTGCAAAGCAACTTTACACCAAATTGACATTTTTACAATAATTAAAGAATCCTATTGATTCTGCAGGATGGGATAGTGGCTTACGCTGTTACATTCTAGGTGTCTGGTTAATCCACTAAGAATCATCATTCTCAAACTTTCATATCTGCTACAGGAATCCAAGATTGACCTGCTGGATAAGAACCAAGAGGTGAAGAAGAAGTTAAAGAAAGCCTTCTGTGAGCCTGGAAATGTGGAAAATAATGGAGTTCTCTCCTTTGTCAAACATGTGCTTTTCCCTTTGCACTCAGGTGAGCTCAGGCAAAAATAAAATAATTAAGAAATGTAAACAACTAGTTCAGTGCTTAATGATGTGTTCTGTTTTAGAGTTTACGATTAAAAGAGATCCAAAGTGGGGAGGAGACAAAGTCTACACAGACTATGAGGAAGTGGAGAAGGACTTTGCTGCAGAGGTATCTGAACATTTCTTATATTTACCTAATGTACATATGTTTACATCAATTGAGTTGCGCATCATGTTGACCCCTGCATTGCTTACCTGTAGCAAATCCATCCTGGTGACCTGAAGGCATCAGTAGAGCTGGCTCTCAACAAACTGTTGGACCCCATCAGGAAGAAGTTTGAGAAGCCAGAGTTGAAGAAACTGACAGCATCAGCTTACCCAGAGCCCTCCAAAAACAGTGAGTAAAAATACACAATGTCTTAAAACTAGTGGTGTCAAAATTAGCATGTTAATGCAAGCGATACATTTTTTCAGTTTAACGCTTTAAAAATATTTAATAGTGAACTGCGGTCAGATGAGATGTTGTCAGGTCATATGTCAGTAAAAACAAATCTCCCTGTCCTGTCAGCCGTTATACTGTGCTTATACTGTATATACTGTTATACTGTACTATACTGTGTTTGCAAAAATGTGCCGGTGCATGCTGTATTAGGCTATATTAAAGTGCTATATCATATTCAAACCCAAATTAAACTACAAGTATGTTATGTCGTCAGTTAAGTCAAGAAGTTACAGTAAAGGTGATTAAAGCTGCCTTAAAACTGTGCATGCAAGTATTTATTATTTATTATTTATTTACATTTAAAGCAGTATCAGATCCACTTCAAGTTCAGCAGTGGCAGCTTTTAAAGTAACAGCAGCCAAAATATCCTAATAACCAGCTGCTGTAATGTCTGTTAATCAAAGAACAAAATTAAAAAGAGGAAATCAATAACTTCTGTAGTTTTAAGCTTTCTATTTATTTAATTTAGAATTTAGTGTTTGATAACTATTAAATTAGGCTATATTTTCTTGCTGAAAGGCACAGGTAGATATAGGACATTTATTATCATGGGGTTTATGTGAAGATTGTTTTAAGTTCACTTCAATTAAAAGTTTAATACATGTTAAAGTGATAGCTCTCAGTTATACTGTAATGTTGAATGGCTGTAGTCAATGGTTAAATAATAGGAAAAAAATAGAGACATCAGCTGGTATCAGTGATACTTGCCTTCAGTCATAAAAAAAGATGGCATTAAACAAATATGAAAAATATAATTTTTTTTATGTAGTTTCTACATTAATTTGAATATTGAATGTGGAAATTATTGCAATATAAAAGTCTAATTAAAAACTTTAATGTCAGATGGAATTAATCGCGATTAATTTCAGAAAAAATGTGCGATTTAATTAGGGTTTTCTTTTTTTTTTAATCGATTGAAACCGTTCCTTTAAAAATATTCGACATGGTCACTTACACTTATGAACCCATTTAACAGTGCTTCTTCAAGTTCTAGATTGGGTTTTAGAGAAAAGAAGAATTTTCACATCTGTTTACACACAGTTTGAATTGTCATTCCTTCATAGAAGGAGGAGCGAAGGGCAACCCTAAACAAAACACAGATGAGGAAGAGGCTATTCCATCCAGACTGGACATCAGAGTGGGCAAAGTCATCAGTGTAGAAAAGGTAGAGAAATCCAGCAATAATTTTATGATTTTTCTAGCAAGAGGATGCTAAAATAACCTTGTTTGTTGATCTGTTAGCATCCAGATGCAGACTCACTGTATTTAGAGAAGATTGATGTGGGTGAGGAGCAACCACGGACTGTAGTGAGTGGACTGGTGGCCTACATCTCCCAGGAGCAGCTTCAGGACCGTCTTGTTGTGTTGTTATGCAACCTAAAGGCCCAGAAGATGAGGGGGATTGAATCCCAAGCCATGCTGCTGTGTGCTTCAATGTTAGTAGGACTGATAAACCCTAATTCAACCATTCAATCCAAGTTGTTCTTGTATTAAAAATCATCTTGTCTTGCTCTTCCTAAATCTGATGGCCTTCAGTGAGGGAGAGCCCAGGAAAGTGGAGCCTTTGGATCCACCAGAAGGCTCAGCACCAGGAGATCGTGTTTTTGTTGAAGGGTATGAATCGGGCAAACCAGACGATGAATTGAAACCAAAGAAAAAGGTGTTTGAGAAGTTGCAGGTATGTGAGTTTTATATTTTCGTACTTAAAGGAGAAGTCCTCTTCCAGAACAACCATTTAAAGATAATGTACTCACCCCCTTGTCATCCAAGATGTTCATGTCTGTCTTTCTTCAATCGTAAAGAAATTGTGTTTTTTAAGGAAAACATTTCAGGATTTTTCTCCATATAATGGACTGATATGGTGCCCTGAGTTTGAACTTCCAAAATGCAGATTAAAAGCGGCTTCAAACGATCCCAGCCGAGGAAGAAGGGCCTTATCTAGCGAAACGATTGGTTATTTTCATTTAAAAAATACAATTTAAATACTTTTTAATTGCTCTCCCTGAACTGTGTATTCTGGCTCAAGACAGTTAGGGTATGTCGAAAAACTCAGAACCTTCAAAAATCATTTTAAAATCATCCTACATCGCTGCAGAAGTACCCACCCAGTCTTTGCAAAGTGAACATGCAAAGAAGATCAAACACCCTCAACAAAAAAAGGTAAAACAGCGATATAGGACGATTTTGAAGTTGAGGGAGAAAATACGATCTGAGTTTTTCGACATACCCTAACTGTCATGAGCCAGAATACACAGAGTTCAAGGAGAACAAGACAAGCATTTGACATTAAAAAGTATATATAAATAATATAAATTCTATTATTTTTATGAAAATAACCGATCATTTTGCTAGATAAGACCCTGGGATCATTTACAACCGCATTTGGGATCGTTTGAAGCCGCATTTAAACTGCATTTTAGAAGTTCAAAATCGGGGCACCATAGCAGTCCATATGGAGAAAAATCCTGAAATGTTTTCCTCAAAAAAAAAAAAAATTCTATACAACTGAAGAAAGAAAGACATGAACATCTTGGATCTTGGATGGATCTTGGAAGGGAGTGAGTACACTATCTTTAAATTGTTGTTCTGGAAGTGGACTTCTCCTTTAAACACTTATATTAAGGCATCATTGAGTCTCATTCTTGGTTGTATGTTTATGTCTGATCTCTTCAGGTGGATCTGAAGATCTCAGACGAGTGTGTTGCACAATGGAAAGAGCAAAATCTGATGACCAAACTTGGACAGATCACCTGTAAAACACTAAAGGGTGGAAATATTAGCTAGTTGTCTTCACCTTTTCTCTTAAAGCTAGAGTTTCCATGACAGCCCAGAATAAGTACACAGTGTCAGGTATTGTTCCTCATAGCCATCCAAAACTGTTAACTGACTCTAATGGAGAAGGAAATGGCTTATAATGCCTTTTATTTAAATATCATTTCAACTGTCCCATTCAGCCATGTCAACCTGTGAATAATTTAATAGCACATGATTACTGCAGCAGAACACATATGGGTATCGTCTGTGCTTTACATTGCATGTATTGCCGTCCAGGATGTTTTACACACAAAGCACTGCAGTAAATAATGTCATGCTCATTTGTTTAAATAACAGATGAAGAATCTTGCAGGAGATCATCTGTTGTCCTCAAACTCAGGTCCTCCTGTAGTGCCATGTTTGGAAATATTGATCGATCTCCAGTTTGATAATGTTCAAACTATTTAACCATCAGTGGAAACGGTTCAGACATGGACAGCCCTACATACACAATAAACTGTTACGGAGACATATTTTAGGATTAGTTAGCTTACTTCACAGGTGGAATTTTATGTAATATAACATTCAGACCTCATCTCATGTTAACCAAAATCAATGAAATAAACAACAATGATTCATGATTCATCCCTATATGTCTTGATGTAAATAATGTTGGGAATTTCTGTGACGGTACTTTTACAGTTTGATCTGCTGAAAAGAGATATTTAAATATATGAACCTGACACTAAAAAATTTGGGAGCCTATTTTCAAACATCACCATATGAACAATAAAATGTCATGCTTGATTAAAGATTATTGGAAACTATAATTCAATAATTGTTGTACACTACCAGTCAAAAGTTTTTTTTAATGTAAAAACCTTTTAAAACTTTTACCGTTTTTAATATAAACATTTTAAACAGTAAAATTTTAAATATTTTTGCTATTTAAAATACTTTTCTTTTTGAATATGTTTTAAAATGTGATTTCAAAACAAATTTTTTTAGCATCATTACTCCAGTCACATGATCCTTCCGAAATCATTCTAATATTCTGATTTGCTGCTCGAAAAAAAACATTTTTTATTATTATGTTGAAAACTGCTGAGTAGGTTTTTTTCCAGTTTCTTTGAAGAATAGAAAGTTCAGGAGAACTGCATTTATCTGAAATAGAAATCTTTTGTAACATTATAAATGTATTTAGCGTCACTTTTGATGAATTTAAAACATCCTTGCTAAATAAAAGTATTAATTTCTATAATTAATATAACTATATAAATTCTATAATAATTTATGTAATTGCTGATGTTCGGATCTTTCTACTCATCAAATAATCCTAAAAAAAATCTACTTAACTGTTTAAAAACTACTTAAATGTTTCTTGAACAGTAAATCAGAATCATATTAGAATGATTTCTGAAGGATCATGTGATACTGAAGACTGGAGTAATGATACTGAAAATTTAGCTTTGATCATCACAGGAATAAATTACATTTTAAAATATATTCGAATAGAAAATATTTCACAAAATGACTCCTTTTCCTGTATTTTGGATCAAATAAATGCAGGTTTAATGAGCAGAAAAGACTTCTTTAAACAACATCATAAATCTTACTGCTCAAAAACTTTTGACTAGTAGTGTAGCTTTACCAAAAAACATGAATAGGTTTTCATGAGGAGGAAACATATAGTAGTATGGGGGGTTTATATATGTCAATGATGTTGGAAAGCACTAGGAATTCAAAAACAGCCAAAACAAGGTAAATCTATAAATATCTTTAATGCATGTTTATTTTTAAAACAGTGTAGTAATTCCGTTCACTCCTCCCTTGAAGTAAATAGCTACTAAAGTATTTGTGTATGTATATTTTTACATCAATTTTAGAGGGACCGTCAGTCAATACTCTTACCTGTTTGCTGGTTTGAAAAGAAATGCAGCATTTAGCTTAAAAAGTGCTTTAATCTAATGAAAAGTAAATATGTAAAGGTTTTATGTGTATATGTTTCAGCCATTGTCTGCATAACTGCAAAAGGGTAACAGTTCTGTACATGTATAATTACACATGTGCTAAAAGCAAATTCTGAAAGTTGATTGCAGTAGCAGTAAAACTTTCAAAACTGTTAGTAAAATCGACTTCTGTCATTAAATGCTAGTAATCAATCTATGTGCTTGGACATATCTGGATATGTCAAAAAATTACAATACAGGTTTTGACTTGTTTTTGCACCAAGCAGTGATTACTACCACTAGTGACCACTAGATGCCAGTTTAATCTTGCAGTCATTAGCTTTTAAAAGTCCACAATAAACTAAAAGTGATTTTTCCCAGAGCAGACAAACTCATTTAGAAAAATACTTGAAAGCTGTAATAAAGCTATATAAAACAGATTGGGAAAAGCTTTTTGCATACATTTGAAGGCCATTTCTTCAGGCTAAGGCTTTTAAGACAGTTGTGGTATCCATGGATCCTTGAACAAGATCATTCTTGGGCTTTCATCACTTGCTTTGTCCTTTCATCTCTGCCAAACTGTGACTAAACAGTCCAATCAAAACTCAACTCATGCGTTGACTCTTCAACATGCAGTTTCTGTACTTCCTGAAAAAGAAATACCATGATCATTCACATTGTTTCGTCATTATTTAATGGACGAACTAAAATAACCCATGAATGCTTCCTTACTTTGCTTCTGGCTTCCTAATGATTGTGCTCGCTGACCAGCAGGATGCACTTGATCACTTTGCCCATTAACTTCAACCCTCGTTATTTGTTTATGCGTCAAGATCACAGTCTTATCCGGTGTTGCGTTCTCTATCTTGTTGGGAGGATTTGTTCCATGCAGTGGTTTCTTAGCAACAGGTGGCGGCACCTTAATTGGCTTTTTTGTTCCATTTGTAATCATTGTCTTGGCTTGGTCGGAAACCTGCATTATCTCAGCTGCAAGACTTTGCTTGAGGCTTGCTTGGACCTCAGGAGAACTAGGTGTTTCAATCACAACTTTCTTTGTGCTTTTGGAGAAGATAAAACTGGCAGTAGATGCAGGGGACTTAAGTAAGTCACAGCCAGGGGATGGCACCGGTGAACTAGCATTACTAGTTGAGGATAAGCGTGGATTGAGTACTGCAGGTACTCCACTGGAGGACATCGCAGCGGTCTTCATACGTATGGCCTCTTGAAGGCGCATGGATGGGACTGTGGCTGGAGCAGGAGATGACTTAGAAGGTGAGCTGGACTTTAGGCTCAAGGATTTGCGAATAGGCTTTTGTGGAGTTGCTTGACTAGCAATACTGAGATCCTCATTTGTTGTGGCCTCAGCACTTGGTTTACTATCAGCTTGATCTTCACCTACATTTACAGATCTTAGTCGCACCATCTGAAGCAAGGAAGGTGTGACAAGGGGAATGTTGGCATCCTCCTTCGGGATAGGTGTGCTTTTGTAACGACAAAGCAGTTCTTTGCTCCGGTTGTCTTTGTTTACGAGGCTCAGTTGCCTTCGGAAGTTACCAGTGGACTGGTCTTCCACTGGAAGAGGAGGAACAAGTGGTACGTTAGTGGAATCTCCTTGAGTATCAAGTGATGTTTGCTCTGAATCTTGTGCAGACGAACTTGGCATTTTCTCCCCTTGTACAAGTTCTTCTGGTAAGGGAGAGGATGTTTTAGGGGGGGCTACAGTTGTGTTTTCCAAGCCACCTTCGTCCACAGAGGAGTGTGAGATGTTGTTGCAAGGCTTATCTTGTTGCCGCTCCTCCATTTCATTTTGTACAGTTCTGGTTGGCAGAATGATATCTATTTTGGGGTCCTGGTCTAGACTGCTGACCATATCTGAGGCATCAGATGACCTCAATTCTATATTGTCCTGCTGTTCACAGGACTCTTCATGGCAATTGGCAGGTTCATGGATGAACGAAGGAGGTGGTGGAGGAAAGTCAAGTTCATCTTGTTCCTCAAACATCAAATCAGTTGACTCTTCCATTGGTGGTGGTGGTGGAGGCCAAGAAGACTCCAGGAGGGACACCTGTTCCTCTGTTTCTTGCCTCCGTTTCTCTTTGTCAGATGGTGGTATGGATACTGAGGCAGCTGACGTCTTTTTAGTAGGTGGTGGTGGGGGTTGGTGTTCTGGAGGCGGAGAAGGAGGAGGAGAAATGCCATTGACCTTCGGTACTTCTATGCTGAGAGTTTGCAATTGTTTATGATTGGGAATGTCCTTAACAATGCACTTTCCTTCGTTCTCCTCACTGGTTTCTTCATTCTTTGGGCTGCACGTTGTGCTCACAATTTCAGGATTTGTTTTGACTTCACAGTTTGTTTGTGACAGCATACTTTGATCAACTTTAATAGTTGGTACCTTCGTTGTAAGGAGTATTTGGCTTCCTTTGTCCTTCTGATCCTCTACAGTTTTCTGATCTTGTGTGTGATTTGTCTGGTTGACTTCACTATGTAATGTTGAGCTTCCATTATGCCTTAAATCTGGATGGTCTGCTATCATTTGTGGTGACATGGATTCATTTTGTTCTTTTACAGCTTCTTTGTACGCCAGTTGGGTCCCTGACTTCATTTCTTCTGTTGTCTGTGTCTTTGGGATTGTTTGTTTACTGATTTGTATTGAATTTGTGTTTTGATTTGTACCTATTGATGACTCTTTCTGCTGTTTGTGAAGCTGATGTAACCTGTTGGGGTTCGGACCTGGGCCACATAATAGTTCAAGTGTGCGTTTATTGTGAACCCAGGTTTCAGGGGGTGGGGCAGTTGGGGCTTTTACCTTGGGTGGAGGGGGAATGTTACACAGTTCCCTAAGGGCAGTAGTTGGGTGTGTCTGTGTCACCTTGTTTTTCACTGTTGTAACAGATGGGGAGCACTTTAATGGCTCTGATGAAGTGGTGTTGGTTTGAATGTCATGATGTGCCGTGTCTGATGTGAGCGAAGATAGAGATGTCATTGACGAAGAGACCGAAACCACCGGTGAGGTCCGTACACCTGTTCTCTCAGGCTTTGAAGGCTTCACTTTTCTCTTTCCAGGTGACGAGGGACTGACCTCTTTAGGAGAATGTGTAGGTGTCCCACTTTGGCTTGAGTATCCACTCGAAGGAGACAAAGTCCTATCAAATTTGTTTTCGCCAGATTCTTCTCCAGTTTTCTGTGGGGATGAGTGACCTGATCCAACACGACTTCCATTAAAGGCTTGATCAGGACTAAGTGGACTGGATTTCACAGTTGACTGGAAATCTCTTGATGAGTTGAGCACTGTAGAATTGACAGAGGCCTTCTCATTATTGGTGGACTGATGGTCTTTTGGACTGCTAAGATCTCTACCTGTTTGCCCATCAGTTGTTGCCAGTTCCTTTGATCTTCGCTTCCCTTGAAGTTTTTCATGGTGCAGGGAATAGGTTCTCTGAGGTGGTGCTGGTGGCAATTTTGTCTTCATTACAGAGAGGCTACGAGAAAATGAATGGCTGTTTCTGACATTTTCCACTGCTTCACCCATCTCTCTGTGTTCCAGTCTGTGATTTGTACCATTACTGTTAGAGCTTTTACAACTGCTTGAGCTTGTAACGCTTGCGTCCTTTGGGATTAAATCTAAAACTTCTTTGGTGCTCTCAGCAACAAATGTTGGTAGACACTTTGCTTTTGAAGAAACTGTGGAGGAGTTGGAGACAATAGTCTCAGATGATTGTGAAGGGCTCCTGTTGGGGCTAGCGGTAGTTGGATCTTTATTTGTGCCACCTCCAGATCGTGAAGAAGCTGGACTAGCTGATGCTAAACTACTCTTGCTAACTGTACTTGTACTGCGCCTGCTGTGATCATGATTAATTTCAATGATGTCTATTGCAGCTGGCAGAACTGCGTTTGGAATAATCTTCGATAAATAGGTTGCCTGTGGTGAAATAGACATAACGGGACCTTGAGGTTCATGCAGGAAAGAGGAAGTGGTCATCCCTGGTACAGCAAGAGACTTTGGCCTCTGTGTAGGGCACGCTCCTATCCCAAGCTTTCGGTTTAACTCATCTTGGTAGACACAATGGATGTGGTTTATTAGAAACTCCTCATCTCTTGATGTCTGAAGAGCCTCAATGTTCTGCAGGTGTACACGAGCCCCTCCGTGATTTACTGAAGGGAGCTCTCCGTCAATTGTTGGGATGACAACTCTGCCAGGGGAATCATCTTCACTGTCATGTTCTCCATTTGGACACTGCTGCAGTGTAGTTCCTCTTGCCATATCTTTAAAAGAAATAAAATAAAGTCATCCTTCTGTTTTAAGCAGAACAGTTTGTGTAATCTCATATATTTGTCAAAGTTGCCATTCTAAGGTATGTCATGCTCAAAAAAAAAAAAAAAGGTTACTTAATATTTGACAATAACATAGTTTTACATGCCCAGTTCTCTTTGGACTTGCTGTGGTATGCCCATTATAGTTGTTCTTCTGCTTCTCCTCTTGGTCTTGTCCAGTCGTTTAACTGGGTTCAAGGGCTTAAACGTGGAACCTAAAAGGAGTGATATATCATACAGAGATTGAATACCAAGAAAATAACTTTTTGTTATTCCAAATTAAATCTCAAGTCATACTCAAATTGATGGCTACACTGCAGTAACAAACAAGTTTCCTTTTTTAATCATGACTGATCATTTGATTGATATCACAATTTCTCTGTACCTATCAATGGACAGATCATAACTCTATATGACTTAGTCTTTGAATGGTGGGTGGCAACAAATGCATTGTTAAAGGGAACCCCGGGTATTAAGACTTGAATGGCTTAATATAACATAAACAATGTCTCTTACTAAAATATGTAATAGAAAATCCATTTAAGATTTACATTATTTAAAATCTCCACATTGTTTTATACATATTTTGGACTATGGAGGGCGCCATTATGATGTGCAATGGTTGCATTTAGTAAGCCACTGGTGCTGCGTGTGAATACACTACTTGGAAAATAAATATACTGATATGACCACAGCTACTGAAAGATCTTACAGGTGGCGATGGATAAAAGTGTAGGCTTAAACCAAATGCAATACTATCAATTTTCCCCACAAGGAGTCTAAACGCATCCAGATATTGAGTGAAATCTGTGCTGAGAAATTTCAGTGGCTGTGGCGTCATGACAGGCGTCGACATGTTTACATCCTGCCAGGATGGCATCTAGCGTTTCTTGTCTCTGCTGTTTGTAAGCTCTTTCAGTAGCTGTGGTCTACTAAAAGCCTCAAAGGCATCAGGGCAAAAGTGGAGAGAACAATGACGTGGGTCTTTAGGAAGTTTAATCCGTCCACAGACATGTTCCCACTCTTTTCTCCTCTTCATTTGCTAGGAAAGCAGTAAAGACTTGCATCACTTCTCTTGTTGCCCTTCGACTGAAAATTAAAACCAAAAGCCAGACAATGTGGCAACGTATCAGTATTTTATTTGTGTTGCGGTAAACGCAACAGGTATTAACTCACTGAATGCAATCATTTCACGTCATCGAAATAATGGCGCCCCCCATAGTCCAAAATATGTATAAAATGATGTGGATTTTTCAAACAACGTAAATCTTTATTGGTTTTTTACTACATATTTCAGTATGAGACATCGCTTATGTTATATTAAACCATACAAGTCGTAATACCTGGGGTTCCCCTTAAACCTGAAAACACTTCAGAGGGAAAAAACAAGAGATAGTCTGTACCGCACTATGCATGGTTTATTTCTAGATCGTCTTATGAAGTCAGCATTGTATACCTTGACGTGTAAGCACTGGACGTGAGGAGACTGCTGAGATGGTCGACACTGAAATGACGGAGTGTCCAGCAGTGCTGTCAGTCTCGAGTGATTCATCTCTTTCTTTTGAGCTTGTGTCGTCTTCTGGCTGTGGAGAAATGGAGGTCATCAGTAAAAAGTGATCCATTAAAGGTTCAATTCATGCATATATGTTTTCATTTTAAACAGTTAAAGGATTAGTTCACTCTTGAATTAAAATTTCCTGATAATTTACTCACTCCCATGTCATCCAAGATGTTCAAGTCTTTCTTAATTTGAAAAGAAATTAAGGTTTTTGAGGAAAACATTCCAGGATTTTTCTCCATATAGTGGACTTCAGGGGGGATCAATGGGTTGAAGGTCCAAATTGCAGTTTCAGTGCAGCTTCAAAGGGCTCAGCCAAGGAATAAGGATCTTATGTAGCGAAATGATCAAATATTTCTAAAAAAAAAAATAAACAAAAAAACAAACAAAAAAACACTAATTCATATACTTTTTAACCACAAATGCTCGTCTTTCACTAGCTCAGTGATGTATGTCTTTGACTTTATGTGTTACACGTGGCTACTTCCTTGTGTACTTTAGTTCAAAAAGGTAGGTTAGGGCGAAAAACTCCATCTCATTTTTTCCACCGACTTCAAAATTATCCAACATCGTTGTACCTTTTGTGTAAAGAACTTTTGACTCTCTTGCACGTTGGCTATGTAAACACTAGGTTGGGTTGGTCATGTGACCTTACCAGCGTGACTGTAATGCATGAGCCAGTCGAGCCAGTGCAAGACAAGCATTTGTGGTTAAAAAGTGTATATATATATATCAGCTGGATTCATGCAGAGCCCTTTGAAGCTGCACTGAAACTGCAATTTAGACCTTCAGCCCGCTGATTCCCATTTAAGTCCACTATATGTAGAAAAATCCTGGAATGTTTTTCTCAAACCTCGACTGAAGAAAGAAAGTCATGAATATCTTGGATGACACAGGGATGAGTAAATTATCAGGACACTGTAATTATGGAGTGAACTAATTCTTTTAAGTGATATGTCTTCTCCATGAATAGGCTACAAAATAGGGCCTGCATCAATTTGCCAAAAGGTCTTGATGATAATTCCCTAAAAATTACAACTAAAGCTTATCCTCAGGGGTTTGTTGGAGCCAGACCCTAAAATTGAACTAATTAAAGTTTGATGACTCTGTTTTAATGACTTTAACTGCTAGATACAGTTAAAAGTTCAAGACCTGACCTAGGTTATGGGACAGGGCAAAAGTACCATTTTAAGGGGTTTGAAAACATTTGATTTGTTTAAATTAAAAAAACTTTTTATGCTAGCCTAATTTTATGTTAGATTAAACTATTGTTTGCACTATTGCTATGTGCCTAACCTGACGAAGACCTTTTTTGGTCCAAACGTTGTTTTTAATAAACTTTGAGCGCAGCAATAGCAGTGTGCCGATTTTTTGACAACATTAAACTATTGTCTGACATACTGAAAAAAAACCAAAACAAAACAAAATGGGATCCTAAAGCACACTATATTGGTGGAAGTTACCATGTATATAGTTATATAATCTTCAGAGGCTTACCACAGTCTGATCATCCTGAAAGTCCACTCCATTTTTGTTCTCTGCATGGAAGAAAGACCGAGTGAGGTGCATCAGAAAATACAATTGTACGGTAGAAGGCCAGACTGTGAGTAGTGCATTAAGGCTGACATAGATAGCATGTTTTCTGTAACAAAAGATGGACAGATGGGCGTAAGGCTCACCCTCCTGTTGTAGTATCTTCAGTCCCTCTTGTGCCTCAATGTGCAGGTCTTCCAGGTACTGTGGTCTGCTTCCCTCTATGAACACATTCTCCTGGTAGTGCTGGGAGGCCGTGTAGTGTACAGTCAGCTTGCCTGGCTCGTTCTGCTTTTGGCCTGCTAAAAATAGAGGAAAGGTATTGTTATTCACATATAAAATGGATGCAGTCATTCCCAAAAGCTTCTCTCAAAGATGCATCATGAGATCAAAATAAATTGCATCAAATCAAAATAGTGATCCATTAGCAGAACAGTTTGAAAAAAAATACCGCATTTAATTTTTTTAATTTCAGTGAGAAATCTAAAATATGACTGATTTGAGATTTCCACACGAGGTGCAATAAAAGCTTGGAAATCAGGCTGTCAAGTGCTCTAACTATGCCCGTTCTTACTCTATCCAACAGTAACGCCTGCTAATGCTGGCAGCTAATTCTAGTCAGATTTTGACGGACGTTTGAGGAACATGTTGATTGTAGATTTCCAACATAGTAATGGACTTCACACTCATGCTGTGACCAGGTAATCTCTTCTGACCTTTAATTCCTTGAAATACCAGATTACCCTTTGCTTGCCTCTATTTAACATATGGCAGCACAAGGACTTTGTGGAAGTTGACTTGTCTTTTTTTCTTTAAACTTTCATTCAATTCCATTCTGAAATTACCTGAAATATCCCAGTCAAGTACTTGTACAGTTGAAGTCAAAAGTTTACATACACCTTGCAAAATCTTCAAAATGTTAATTATTTTACCACAATAAGAGGGATCATACAAAATGAATGTTATTTTGTATTTAGTACTTAGTCCACAAGAGAAAATAATAGTTGAGTTTATAAAAAATTACCGTTGTTAAGTTAAGTATAGTTGTTAATGAGTCCCTTGCTTGTGCTGTTTTTCTGTTGTTCTTCAAAAAAATCCTTTAGGTCCCACAAATTCTGTGGTTTTTCAGCATTTTTGTTTATTTAAACTCTTTCCAACAATGACGGTGTGAAAAGATGGATCTCAAAATCATACAGAGGACAACTGAGGGACTCATATGCAACTATTACAGAAAGGTTCAAATGCTCACTGATGATCCAGAAGGAAACACAATGCATTAAGAGCCAGGGGTGAAAACTTTTTGAATTTGAAGATCACAGAGTAAATTTTATTTATTTTATCTTCTGGAAAACTTCTGTAGCTTCTGAAGGGCAGTACTAAATGAAAAAAAAAAGGTATTTAGGCAAAATAAGAAAAATGTACACATCTTCATTTTGTTCAAAAGTTTTCACCCCCGGCTCTTAATGCATTTTGTTTCCTTCTGGAGCATCAGTGAGCATTTGAACCTTCTGGAATAGTTGCATATGAGTCCCTCAGTTGTCCTCAGTAAGAAAAGATGGATCTCACAATCATTGTTGAAAAGGGTTCAAATACACAAAAATGCTGAAAAACCAAAGAATTTGTGGGATCTGAAGGATTTTTCTGAAGAACAGCAGGCAGTTTAACTGTTCAGGACAAACAAGGGACTTATAAACAACTATCATTAAACAAAAACACATCTGTGGATCATTCAGGTAACAACACAGTATTAAAAACTGAGTGTATGTGAACTTCTGAACAGGGTCATTTTAATAAAATCAACTATTATCTTATCTTGTGGACTACGTGTATGTCTTTTATGTGAAATATCTTATTCAGGTCAGTACTAAATAAAAAATAACATGCATTTTGTATGATCCCTCTTATTTTGGTAAAATAATTAATATTTTGCAGATTCTGCAAGGTGTATGTAAACTTTTGACTTCAACTATATAAGACCAAGACCATGCTTGACTGCAATATAAAGAACTGAGATAAGTCTTCCAAACATAGGCGATGCACCTACATTTTCAGCTGTCATCATAATCTGGATTGACCCAAGAGAATATTAAACAAT
Organism: Cirrhinus mrigala; assembly: GCA_036247105.1. Classification (NCBI taxonomy): domain Eukaryota; kingdom Metazoa; phylum Chordata; class Actinopteri; order Cypriniformes; family Cyprinidae; genus Cirrhinus; species Cirrhinus mrigala. Next base: position 11,180,164 of record CM070025.1, read on the forward strand.
TTTCTAGAAGATCTGGCAAATTTATTCATAAAAAATGCAAAGCATTGCAAACATCAAAGCACTGTGAATTACCTTAGTGGCCTTCGTGTCTGACTTGCACTGAGACTCACTGTTAACTTCACAATAGCAAGAAACGGGACACTTGAGGGTGGCCTATCATTAGACGTGGCACTCTGAAAGGAACATTGAGAACCCTCATACTCGTACCCCTATCATCTTCCTTACGTACCTCCCGAGTGCCTTAAACTATGGGCATGAGATAACAAAAGTTTTGATGCTTCCGAAAGGCATTGCAAAACAGAGTTAATGAGAGTGTTTTAAGACAGGGACTTTCCCTTCAAAGAGATCTTCTCCTCAGCCTCTTAGCCATTTATGCAAATTTCTAACTGTTCATTCGGTATCAACTTTTAAGCTTCTTGTATAGTACACCCCGTGGGGGGTGTCAGGTGTCCTGGCACTGACTATAAGCATTGTGGTACAACAGAAAGTGAAAACAAACTGTAGGCAAGTGCATTTCGTAAATTAATCCTTTTTGAAGGATCCTTTTTGAAATTTAAACGAATTAAATACACAGAACTAATGTTTCATTAAAACACACTCCAAAATATAGCAAATATTCAACAATTCCACAGCAGACTTCAATTTCAAGTGGATTTTCAGTCAACACATTTCATGGGGTTTGATTTTAAAAATTAGACAAGTTTGAATAATCAATATTCACGCTGGAGAGACAATACATAAACACTACCTTGAGAACCTGGAGAAACATTTATATTCTTGAATCTACTCACCCTTCTTCTTGAAGATCGACAACAGAGATCGAACGTTTTTACTTATAAAGACCACCATGACTATCTTGAGAGATCAAGCAGAGATCATTGCAGTTTGAAAGTGTCTTTTACTTGAATGATAAGAGCAGCATCATGACTAACTGTCCACTTCTGCGGCTGCAGACTAACTGATGTCAACTAACTGATTTCTCTCGTGAAGGATAATCAGGTTGGACACAATGAGATCTACTGTGTGCCACCAATCCTCCAGCTGCCCTGATCTTTCCCACCCCTCTTCATCTCTCCTCCCCCTTGCCCCGGCTTTTGTCAGCATCTTACTGAGTGGTGTCCCCCAACGTGTTGGCTGTTTTCCCCCATTGTGTCGTACACCAGCCGAACTTGGGATTCGCCTTGACGGGAGCCTGGCTAATCTGCCATCCTTAAAATCTACTTGGAAACATGCCATACTCAGTTTAGGGCATCTGCTCTATTACTTTGACCCATAGTAAACATCATGAATAGTGAAAGGACTAGACTAGATTAGAAGACTATAGACTAGAATCAAATACTTAATCTAAAGTATTGACTAGTATTGGTGCGTTACATGAGCTATTGCATGAAGTTGATAGTCAGTGTTATACAACTTGCAAAGTCCTTGTGTTTTAACAGGTACTATGATGATTATTTGAACTTTTTTTTTTACCTGAAACTGAAAATTCTGACTGTCACAATCAAAACTGTTAAAGGCTTTGTTTACCCAAGAATTAAAATTAGACCGTTATTTACTCACTTGCACTAACTGTTGTACACGGAAGCCACTCTGGGCGGATGACGTAGGACATATGCATTGTGCAAACGTTATTACGTTTTAAATATGGATAGTTTTCCTACAAAAATGCATCGATTCGCTGTGGGAGACCTTTATTCACCCCCCTGGAGCCATGTGAGGCACTTTTTATTATGGATGGATGCACTTTATTTGACTTCTTTTGGACTGTTGACAAGAAACGCCCACCCATTGCCATAATACAGCTTGGAAGTGCCAGGATAATTTTTAATATAACTCTGAAAGATGGAAGTCATATACACCTACACTCTTAAAAATAAAGGTGCTTCACAATGCCATAGTAGAACATTTTTTGTCTAAATGGTTCCTTTAAGGAACCTCTAACATCTGAAGAACCTTTCTGTTTACAAAAGCTTCTTTGTGGCGAAAGTTGGTTCTTCAGATTACAAAAAGGTATGAAAGAGATGGTTTTTTAAAGAACCTTTGACTGAATGGTTCTTGTGGAACCAAAAATGGTTCTTCTATGGCATCGCTTGAAGAACCTTTTGAAGCCCCTTTATTTTTAAGAGTGTAGGATGCCTGGAGGGTGAGTAAATAATGGGCTAATTTTCATTTTTGAGTGAACTAACCCTTTAAGCCCAGTTCAGATTACACAGTTTTAGCCCGATTTTGGCACAATTTGCTTGACGTAGGGTGTCACAGGGATTTGTAAATGACAATGGGCGTTGAGATGCAAGCTTCATTCATTTTATCTTGTGTAATGTGCCATAGTGCATGACAACCAATGCCACATCTGCGATGCTTCGCAACATCACCACAGAAAGACTAGCATGTTTACATTTTTTTGGCCAATAGGAGCACAGAAGCATCTTCATACATGCTTTCAGACATGCTGAAAAAATCGTGTAGTCTGAGCCATCCATTACTTACACTGTTCCAAACCTGTGAAGCACAAAATGAGATGTTTTGAAGAGATTCATGCTGCTTTTGTTCATACGAAGAAAGCATATATTGACCTACTACTGTCAAACTCCAAAAAGATGGTAAAAAACATAAAAGTATCATTAAAATTACATGACTTAGGCACTATTTTCCAAGACTTCTGAAGCCATATGACGGCATTTCGATATTTGAAACTTGTACCCTTCCATTCTATGGAAAAGAACTAGATGTCAGAAACATTTGCTTTAAAGGATTAGTTCACTTCCAGAATAAAAATTTCCCAGTAATTTAACGTTTTTGAGGAAAACATTCCAGGATTTTTCTCCATATAGTGGACTTCAATGGTGGCCAGTGGGTTTCTTTGCACGTTCGCTTTGTAATCACTTGTTCAGCACTTCCGCCTACATTTTAGAGTAAATTATCAGGAATTTTTTTTTTCTGAAAGTGAACTAATCGTTTAATTGATTATTTCAGGTTAAGAGTAACATAGCTACTACTTGGTATGTTTCATATACCTCTGCAGGGGGTGCAGTAGTGCTTTACCATTAAACCATTTATCAGACATCCCATGTCTACACTTGCTTCTCAGTCGCTGTTATTGGCACTGAACACAGACTCAAGTGGAGTTGGCTGACAATTATGGGCGTCACTTCAAACCAAGATAAAAAGGTCACGATTTCGGCTGGCAAACTTTCCATTCTTAGCTTTGAATAGAGATTCACCACATCTGAATGCATGCATCATATCTCACCTCTTTGAGATGTTTGAGAGGTGTGCTATTATGTTTCTAAGCAGCTGATTATTTTTTAATCCCATAGACTTTCTCATCTTTTTTCTTTTTACAGACATTCAGATTGTATCCAACTGTCTCCAGAAATCCCATTAATATTTATCAGGGGAGCCAAAAGACACCATCTGGCACATGGTGTGAGACGATGAGGGTTGATGCATGCCTTTAAACCACCACCAGACCCTTGAGTTTCTTCACACTGAAGCTATTGATGCACATAGGCCATTTTATGGTAAATTACAAAAGCAAAATCTGAACACTCGGTTGATTTAAGCAAATGGGTTTACATTAGCACAATCAATTTTTGGTATTATTATTATTTTGTTTAGCTTTCATTTATTGTTATTTCAGTTTTAGTTTTAATAATTGTAGTACTTCATCTTAAAATTATTTTTTTGTATTTTTTCTTAATTATTAGTATTATTATTAATTGTTTTTCATCTCATATTTTATTTTACAAAATGTATATTTTATTGTAATTAATATTTATATTTTAAAGCTTTTTTTAGTACTGTAAATATAATATTCCTTAAAGTCCACCAGGTGGTAGTAAAGGATATCCCTGCTGTCTGTGTTGCAGTGTCTTATAGATCTTACAGATCTGCATAATGAACATCTCTTCTAATGTTTCCTAAACATGCCCAGATCCACTTAGTGCACAATAGTAGAACTGACAGAGATGAGAGCTAAAACTGGGAACATATTCCCATATATATCACAACACACCTGTTTGTTGCAACTCACAAGAACTTTAAAAAAGACTGCAGATAGTGGAACATTTTTAGCTCAGAAGTTGTTCTTCAGAGTTTCCCATAAAGCAAGTCACCTTGTTCTCACAACCCAAAACTATTCTGAATATTCTCTCAGATCACCGTCCTCATTTAAACCAAAAGTTGTATGCATATATATACTGTATAATGTATAACCTGTTGGTGTGAAAACAATGAAAATTTGAAACTACAATATGCTTTAAATATTTCTATCCACCACCCACAGAGACTATGTGCTTATACAGTAGTTACTTATAAACGTGGGATCATTTTGTCCCGAGGCTGTCAAAGAGGGCGTACTCTTTAACATTTGACTTAATCTGGGATAAACACCAATAGAAGGTTAATGTACCTTGCAGCTGTTTTAGCTTTTATTTTCCACATTTTTCCATGACTGCTTTTTGCGTTTGATCACAAGTAAGCTTCAACCAAACAATGCACGTTAGCCATGAGAAATCTTCCATAAAAGTTGTGTAAATGTCTAGAAATTTGCATTCTTTGTTACAGCTTTACACCCACAGAAATAGTTTGACTTTTGCCAACAATTGCGTCAGTTGTTGACTTATATTTATGTAATTATATGTAACCACTTCTATGGTTGGTTGTTTAAGCGTGACTAACAAAGTCCTGCCCCAGATATCAGACCCAAATCTCCCGTTCTGACAATGGGCTGCTTTCATAAAACTACCTCTGTGTTGTTTTCAAAGAATCTGACCAAACGACTGGAGGAGATGATTCTGACGTTAGGGCGTCTTCTCAGTGTCTCAGGAGATGATGAGGCGTTTTTCCTCAGCTTTGCTCTCCCCTCCCCTCTCCTCCTGATCATCTGGTTAATTTTAGAGCGCCCTGCAGTGCACCACCTCAAGTCATTAGCGTCAGGAAGCCAAAGACAAGTTTATTTTCTTGGCTGTGATGGAGTTCCGCATCTATCAGTGTTTACAAGTCCCTTGAAGCATCTATAAATCTTACGTACAAAAAACAACACTGTGTGAAGTAATCCTCTCCCCTTGCCTGAAAGCCTCATCAATACTTACTAATAATAGCATGAGGGGTTGAGGAGCATGCACGGTTTATTCTATCATGTTTTAAGATGGCTCTCAAAATACCAGACACTCAGCCTTCCATACTAAATTTACAATAGCCACAGAAATGTTAGTCGACACTTAAAGCATGCTTAGAATGTCACTGCATTTGATTCCAAAATAGCAAATCGTGCCTTTTGTTTTAAAGAAATGCAGCACAAGAGTGCCTTTCAAACAAAGCTTGTAATATAAAGATTTTTATTTTATTTATTTTTTTTAATTGCCTCAAAATCCCCACCCAATATATATATATATATATATATATATATATACACACATTGATGCATGGGTTATTTGCGTGTGTAGTGTAGTTGCCAATTAACATTTTTATATTTTCCTAATATGATATGGAATATTTGATTTCAGGAAATCTATTTAGTGTATATCGCTCTCATAGCAAACAGTCTAATTTTCATGATGCACGTCTACAAAAGAAACATGGAGCCCCTCCTCCAGTGACAAGGTCGTATGTTGAATGTTAAATGTTATTACCAATAAAAGTCTTACTGTGAAATATACACTGATTCTGTATGTTGCATCCCATCTGCTTAATATTCTACTACCGTCATAAAAGAGGTCATACAAGGTTGCTTGGTGCTAACAAGCAGCTGCATGTCACTAATATAAGAAAAACAATAGCTCTTCTGTTATGGTGTTCCTGACTTTAAAAGTTGTAGGCTTCTATGGGTATTTTTAGTATATATTGCAGTGAGGTGTAGGAATCTACAATTGAGGTAAAAAGTTTACATATACCTTGCAGAATCTGCATAATGTTACTTATTTTACCAAAATAAGAGGGATCATACAAAATACGTTATTTTTTTTTTTATTTAGTACTGACCTGAATAAGATATTTCACATATAAGATGTTTACATATAGTCCACAAGAGAAAATAATAGTTGAATTTATAAAAATGACCCCGTTCAAAAGTTTACATACACTTGTTTCATAAAACTGTTTTGTTACCTGAATGATTTTTTTGTTTAATCATAGTTGTTCATGAGTCCCTTGTTTGTCCAGAATAGTTAAACTACTAAAAAGTTGTCTGCTGTTCTCCAGAAAAATCCTTCTGGTCCCACAAGTTCTTTAGTTTTTCAGTATTTCTGTGTATTTGAATCCTTTCCAATAATGACTGCATGATTTGGAGATCCATCTTTCTCTGACACTGAGAACAACTGTGGGACTCGTATGCAACTATTACAGAAGTTTAAAAGCTCACTGATGCTTCAGAATTAAACACAATGCAATAAGAGCCACGGGGTAAAAACTTTTTGAATTTGAAGATCAGGGTAAATTTAACTAATTTTGTCTTCTGTGAAACATGTAAGTATCTTCTGTAGCTTCTGAAGGGCAATACTAAATGAAAAAATTGGTAAAATATTTAGGTAAAAAAAGAAACATTCAAAAGTTTACACCCCCTGCTCTTAATACATTGTGTTTCCTTCTGGAGCATCGGTGAGCATTTGAACCTTCTGTAATAGTTGCAAATGAGTCCCTCAGTTGTCCTCAGTGTGAAAAGATGGATCTCAAAATCATACAGTCATTATTGGAAGGGGTTCAACTGCACAAAAATGCTGAAAAACCAAAGAATATGTGGGGCCTGAAGAATTTTTCTGAAGAACAGCAGGGAGTTTTAACTCTTCAGGACAAACAAAGGACTCATGAACAACTATCACTAAACAAAAACACAGCTGTGGATCATTAAGGTAACAACACAGTATTAAGAATCAAGTGTATGTAAACTTTTGAACGGGGTAATTTTTATAAATTAAACTATTACTTTCTCTTGTGGACTATATGTAAACGTCTGTTATGTTAAATATCTTATTTAGGTCAGAACTAAATAATTTTAGTAAAATAATTTACATTTTGCAGATTCTGCAAGGTGCATGTAAACTTTTGCCCTCAACTCTATATCAGCATCCATGCAGTGGATGCAAGCTTGAGGTTTCAAGTTTTCTAGAATATTAATAACAACCTAGGCTTACTTGAAAAGTGTGCATCTACCTAAACTTTTGTAAAGCTTAAAATCCATACCTATCTCTACACAAGTGGCAGTAACACACATTTGCATTACATAACTAGCTCCACATTGACTGCTTTTCTGATGTAGTAAACTTGCTTGGAAGCTCACCTGGTACAGCACTGAACTTGCATTATAGAGTGGTCAGGTATAAGTCCTGTGAAACACAAGTCACAACATTCGATCAAAGAGCTCAGGGACTTGGAGAAGCGATCTAAAATGGCACAGCTGTTTCAGCAATCCTGCTTTTGTTAGTACTATGAGTTAGGTATAGTGTAAGGTTTAGTGTTGGTGGTACTTTATTTTCAAACACGACAAAGCTTCACAGGAGACCTATTGTTCCTCTTTTTACAAGATGTAATATAGGACTCAGGTGTCCCCAGAATGTGTCTGTGAAGTTTCAGCTCAAAATACCCCACAGATCATTTATTATATTATTTTGAAAATGCCTATTTTGAGTGCGAGCAGAAACAGGCTGCTTTCATGCATGTCTCTTTAAATGCAAATGAGCTGCTGCTCCCTGCCCCCTTTTCCAGAATAGGGCTCATACGTCAGATACTCTGCCAAAAAACATCTGTTTGGTTTTAATTATTCAGTTCAAATATTATCATGTCTATTGTGCTGAAATCCTGCGTTTTAAACCATATTAGTTTAAACTTCTGATACAGGGTTTTCTGAGCGCACACATTTGAAGCACACGCACAGAAAGCGGCTGTCACACAGCATGTGAGTACTAAACTAAGTTCTCTTTCATGTCTTATTGCGCTTAAACCGTCAAATACACACAAGTTCATGTTAACAAAACAAAGTTACTGGGTAATACTTAAACACAGAAAAAGTAAGATTTTCATGATATGTCACCTTTAACCTTTTATCAAGAAGCAATGTGACCATTTTTAAGAAATGTTGCCACAGGCACTTTTTTTTTTTTTTCCAGTGAACCTAGTTTCATTAATAAACAAGAAGATGGATTCATTTACTCATTAATAGAACCTTGTAAATACTGTTTTGAAAAAGATACTTTATCTCTGTGTGGTATAAGACACCCTGTGGTACTTAAATGTTGAGGTGACATTAGGTCATCCAAATAAAAGCATCTATTGTTTCTCATTAAGCAATACCAGTGTGTATTGTACTCATGCTCCTGTTATTTATATCCACTGGATTTCAATCTGGCTTCTGTTCAGTGCCTTTACAAGGTTGTGTTATAAAATTAATTAAATAAAATTAAATAATGTGTTGGGAGGTTTGCTTAGATTAAACACCCCATTAAATTAAAATTACAGTTCGTGGCCTTTAGTCCATGTCTGTTAGCTTAGAAGTGATCTATATGCTAGTGTGATATATTTACAATCTTTCTCCATTGTGCTTTGTAATCTACCCATAAACACGGGCCGTTTAAATGTCCTTATTCTTATCCATCTCATTTTTTTGCCTTTTAGCCTGTTTGCTAAAGACTAGTTTTTCCAGAGTTAGGAGACTGTTTGTCAGTTTTTAGTGTCTGTGATCAGAGTGTGACCCTGAGCAAAGTCTCTCTCTCTCTTTATCACATCTGATCATTCATTAGTGACAACATCTCCAGGCAACAAGCTGTTTCCACCAAAACAATGTCAATTACTTCATCAGGACAAAAACAGCACAGGATTATACAGCACAGATCATTGTGTGGCTTTCACTGATGTATTTTTATTCATTCAGAAGTTCAGAAAATATTCTCATAACATGATTTTTATGAAGTGACTTCGATATCCCTGTCAGGGATTTAATCTAGGATCTAGGAGTTGGGAATGCTGTGCAATGCACAATGTGGTCAAAACTTCTTCTGTTTCTAAGAAAGGCAAAGAAAGAGACATAGAACGTAACCAAAAACATGTAAATATTATAGTGAATATCCTTCCACTGTGGTTAAATCAAACACATGCCAGATACAAAAATTCAGAGAGGGATTTAAGTTCAGTGGTATTTTTATTCTTTAACACCACAGAAGGTCGTTGTGGACAGCGTGGAGAGCCGTCCAAGCCTCAACGATCAAGCGCTGTGAGCTACTCATATTCACATAAACTTTATAGCATAGTCTGTGTGCCCTTTGATTTTCAATGCATGTTTTGATGCTTTTATTATGGCTTGAAATGTATAAGTTGCATTGCTATTTTTGTCCAAAATTTAGGAGCTCACAATTCATGTGAAAGTATATCCTCATGCTTTCCACGCAGGATGCATGACCTGTGCATGGCACTGTGGGTGAAACACGTTTCTTTCCATGATGTAATAATTACATTAATCAAATTGAGTTTAAAACAACGGTGAGCTGGAGAATGTCTCTATTAATGAGTGTTACAAAGCAGTGTTTCTTATAAACCAGTGTAAATGTCAGGTTTTTGGCCATGGGGGAATGTTTTGCAACAACCGAAAAACATTCATTGCTAATACTTAGGTAACTGCTAAAACTCAATTACGTTGTTTACTGTCACTAAGCCTGTAGGGCTTTTATGATACATTTATTACTTCCTTTCTGTGAACAGTTGTGTAGATATTGGAGCTGCACAGGTTTGTACTCAAGGCTTCATAACCATCACTTAACCTTTGACCCCACTGACAAAAACAGTCAGTAAAGCATGGGGTGCCGCAAGGTTCTGTCTTAGGTTCTCTGCTATTTTCAATATACATGTTGCCCCTTGGTAATATTATAAAAAATATAGGATTAGTTTCCACTATTATGCTGATCATACTCAACTACATATTTCAACAAGACCAGATTATCATTCTTTGCTTGGCATGAACAGCAGCTATGCTTAGTTTTCTTGATTTGCTTATCTGTTTCTGGGAAGGGATGAGAATCCTGAGGTAATTAGGAACTATACAAGCTTTTGTATAGTTCCTTGTATAGTCTTCACAAGCTGTCTGTATCCACCCCTTGTGAAGATCTGAGATGAATGAACACCCGAGAAGAGGACCTCACATGACAATGTCACTGAACTAACACACAAAACTACCAATTTTTCCTATAAGTGTGATCACAAATAATCATTGCTGTTAATAGTGCTCACCGTTTTCTTGAATACATTTCATTAACTAACTGCATGAATTTTACTAGGGATGGATGATATTATTGGACCGATATCGGAATCGGTCGATAATGGCTTTAAATGTAAATATCAGCATTGGCCCGATATAAAAAATTATGCCAACATGTCTTGCCGATAAAAGGAATAACTCGCATGTGCTCAGTGTTGTGCTATCAATTAGATCATGTCAGCACTGTGACTTATTCTTGAAGCAAAGTTTTGCCAAAATGATAAAGTAAACAGTAATAGCACGTGCAGCGGCAGCAGCCTTCCCCGGGTCCTAATGCCCCTTCGGTAAAGAGTTTTAATTCCATAGGGGGCGCTGTTGGCCTAATTCTAATAAAATAAAAATAAAATATACAAATAACATTTAGACTATTGATGTCATAAATCATGAGTATATTTTGATTTAAAGGTCAGAAGCTATAGTTTACACAAAAAAAAAAAAAAAAATCTCAAACATGACACTTGTAAATTAAATAATTTTATATATACTGATTTATTCATTATGTGTAATGTTATATATTTTTTAAACAAATTATGAGCTCTAAAAGTTTTTCTGAATTTTTAGAACTCTTTTGCTTTAGACCATGTACACGTTAAATCTTAAAATAAAATGTTAACGTTGCCACTGCATTTTTTTGAGAAGAAAAATGCAGCGATTGAATTAGGTTGTTTATAGTTATTTTCAAAGCTTCAGTGTACTGTCATTATAAAAGAACTTACTGTTTATTTAATTCTAACAAATAAGTTCTTGTTAAAAACTAACCAAAATGAAAAACAATTTGCTCATAATTTCCACACAGCAGAGGCTTGGTGTTGTTTCCAAACAAAAGGAAATATATCCATATCGGCTATCGGCCAAAATGAGATAAAGAATATTGGCATATCGGATATTGGTAAAAATCCAATATCGTGCATCCCTAATTTTTACCGTACATATCTTCCACATGGACATCACCTTGACATAGTCACCACTGATAAGCTTTTCTTAAATATGAAGTAGAAACTTTAATTTTCTGTGAAGCTGCTTTGCAACCATTTTTATCATGAAAAACTCTCTACAAAGGTGACTTGTGTTGAACTTATGACATGTATTTCAGTTTCTCTTCATATTAAATGCAATTAATGTTTTTACCCCGAGTAGGACTTGAAATTTTTGTAATATTTAGACATTTGTAATTAGGGTCAACCAGTAAGTGTTTTTCAGGGCCAATTTTAAACCGATATTTATGTCTGGTGTAAAAATGAAAATTAATGTCATAATAAGAATAAAAAGGACTACGGCAAAAAAATTCTTTAAATGCTTTAAAAAAATTTTATCCGCAAATCGGTTTTGAAAATTACCAATACCGATAACCATACAAATGCTTAATATCGGTGCCGATAATCGGCCAGGCCGATAATCGGTCGACCCCTAATTTGTAATGCTTAAGTTAAAATTCAGTATATTTAAAATATATTCACATTAAATGGAATATCAAATAACACACTACAGTTAAAGTACTTTACATGTGTTTTACATTGACTTTGATAGTATGCAAAAAATACTATGGAAATTAATGGCTACTAGAAACAGTTTGGTTACTCACATTGTTCAAAATATTGTCATTTGTGTTCAACAACAACAACAAAAAAGAAATTCATACAGGAGTTAAGTTAATTTTTTAAAAGTCTGATCAATAGTAATAGTGAAGTTTGCCTTAGCCTCAGAGTGAACTAAACCAGACCCACCACAGGCAGTGAAGCTCAGTTTGGAGCTTCAGTGACACTGATGGGCACGTCTTTACTGCTCTCAGTCCATTAAAGGGTCTGTGAGCGCAGGAATCAACATGCTTCAACCAGATGTGCAACAGCAACTCTGTAACCCTGTGCCTTCCTTCTGATATCTGCTATTTGTCACAGTTCCCATCCACTTGAAACTTTATTTTAAGGTCCAATTCTCACTATTAACTAGTTGCTAAAGAGCCTGCATATTGCTAGCATCTTGGCTGTTTATTGGCACATATTAATGACTTATTCTGCATGACCATATTCTGGATCCCTAAATGTAACAACTATCTTACCATTAAAAAAGCAGCAAATTGGGAGCATACTGAGGCAAAAGTCATACTTAATAGTTAGTTAGCAGTGAGAATTGGTCCCCAGACTAAACCAGCTATTTTTATATAGGAAAAGAAATTACAATGATTTTGCCAAAAGCAAGCATCATACATCAAATTGCATTATTGTTAAGTTTATCAAATGAAACTCCAGACAAAAATATTTTCCCATTAAAAGCAATGCCCATCCTTTTTTTTTTTTTTTTTAAGTTATAGGGAATGGAAAACTGTCAGGAAAACAAAAAATACATAGCTGCTTCCAGCTGGTTGATAAGGATTAGTATTATTTTGATGTGAGGTTGATATGGAGGATGTTTGCTACATTAGCTCACTAAATACACTGTGAGAATGTTATCAGCATTCCATTTGTCAGTTATCATACTTTCCTAAAACAAGGCGAACCCTGTTCAATACGACCACACAAAAACACTTTCTCTATTGGTTTTAAGATGTTGAAATGACTGCAAACAATAGCAATGGTGGCTTGTAATCAACTAATCCAGTTTTCCCTCTCAGTTACTACCAACCTAAATGTCTCACAAGGAGCAGAAGCATTAAATGTGTGTTGCTCCGGTCTAATTTGTTAGACAGGATGACAAGCAAAGATGCCACCTGGATTACTGCTGTGACACAAACACGACTGACTTTGACAACAGAAGACGAACATCAGCATTTTAGTGAACTGAAGGTTCTGCGAAGATCATCACAATTCAGCACGGAAACTAAATTACATCAGAAGGGCCTTAGGTGATCATTGAGACATATTGACTTCATTAGTAAAATTAGGAAGTAGGTATAGAGTATCTGGAGTTTGTCATATGGTATATATGCTCTGAAATAACAACATCAGTCCTGTGACTCAATGACTATGCATGATCTCTTGAGTCTTGTTACAGAGTTGTCAGATTAATTTTTAATCAAGCAAAATTTGATTTAAAAGCAATTACAAATCAAAAACAGCTTCCTTATTGGTGTGTGTACGTGTGTTACTTTAACAAGCTAATAACACAAAGAGCAGTTCTGTCTATGCTAATGGACATGGTGTGATTCTGATACAGAACAGACAGAAGTTTTCTGAAAACAGACACTACCTGGTTACATAAGGACAGAGAGTCAAATGGCAAATCTGTGTTCGCAGTTATATTCCATTTACAAAATCCACCATACAACAAGTTTGTGACAGTGGAACTGTGGCAAAATAAAAAAAGTTTTGCAGAGTTTGTAAGCTGCTTTATTAAAATCTGACAACCTGATGTCATAACAAAAAACATACCTGTGAGAACGTTTTCGCAAGATGCGAAATATGTACCAATAAGTACATATTACTGCAGTTTCCAAAAGAACAAGCACTTGTAATTGTTTTCTTACACAGTTATGATTACAGCTCCATATGTTTCGCTTTGCGAATGTGACAAGTTTGCTCGGTAGCTCAGCCGGCACAGCATTGGACTTAGGATGTGGAATCTGAATCGTGTGGGTACGAATCCTGTGAAAAACATGACTCACGATAAAAAAGATGAGAGATCGAAAAACAAGCTAAACTGGCATGCTTGCGATCGTGTTTTCACATCACATTCACTTTTGTTCATACTTTCGGGTAGGTTTTGGTGTAGCACAGATGGTACGTTATTTTAAAATGTCACAGAGCATTAGCATTATAGTGGCACTCAATGGACATTTCAAGTCAGAACTACGCTGACGAACACGAAAAAACGAACACTCTTTTAGTGCCACTCAGTGGATATTTCACATAGAATATGTCACGAAGCGTACATGGCAGTACATATTTCGTGTCTTGCTAAAATGCTCCCACAGGTATGTTTTCACCATGAGATCAGGCTCAATTCTGGCATGTTGTAATTGGTCACAACACATAATTTCACTGTATGGAAAATGGCAGCATAATCATTCTTCAAAATATCCTTTTTTGTGTTCCACAAAGGAAAGAAAGTCATACAGATTTGAAACAACATCAGGATCTTCATTTTTCAGTGAATTTACCATCAGACGACTATCAGCTGAAATCAATCCTCACCCTCTAGTTAGTTACTATAATTACTTTGAGTGGAGGAGAAGGCCATCCAGAAAGGTATGACAGTGCAAAATGCAGTAAATGCAAATTTAACTATGTTATAAATAATGCTGCTTGGACAAAAGAGGCTTCTGATTTTATATGCTGACTTTAGCTTACCTTGTGCATTAGGATAAACGCATCACATATATTTTACTGCAGTCTCTGTGTAACACACAAGCTCTCCTCTGACACATATACAGTAGGCACTGTGCTGCTATCACTGAAACACTATCCAGTCAATACAAACTGCTTTCTATGGCCTTGAAATTTCATTGCAGACCTTTGCATCAGACAACTTTTAAGCCTGGTCATATGCCTGCTAAACTACAGTTTGTTTGCAGATGAACATGTGAACATTTAACACAATTTCATTAGAATCTGAATGTGGCGCCAAGGCAGAGTGTAAGTCTGCCCTCAGTGTGTTTACTTGAGTCTATTAGGGTGAAGGAGGTGAGTGTGGTTTCTTACACAGAGTTAATGCTAATTCCGAACTCTTTACATTGACGTTCACAGGTAAGCAAGCTAAGCGTTGGCTAGGCTAGAGAAAACTGCAGACTTCAGCACAATGACCTACTTCATTAACAGAACTAGCAATAAAGCACTAGCAAGGCTGATGACATAGTGTGTAAGCATCAAGTGAAAAGCTGTGATCCATGACATTTTGAAGACTCAGATTAGTGTTGTTTGGGTTGGGTCACAATCTATAGGCTATTACAACACTCCTATTGCTGTGCATTTAACATTTGGAATTGCTAAGTAATACTAATGAACTACTTAATGTAGTTCTATCTTGACAACTCATGGAACATTTTAGCATGGTAATGGATATGACAGTGTTAATGTATTCGGTCTTACTGGAATAGATCAGCTGTGCTGCTGTTGGTTATTGTTGTTGTTGTAGATTTTTGCTGCTGCTGCTGCAAAGCAAGTACAGGAACTCGCTACTGCAAATACATGCGCAGATACGGTGTTGTGATTATTTAAGACATACTGCTGCTGCACAAATAGCATATATAATAACCCATAGGTTATAGGGTACAACAGGGCTAAAGGCACACCTTAAGAAAAAATGTGCCGTTCACTGCACTTAAAATATATAATTTCAGAAAAAATATATATGTTTGTCTTGAACATTTATGGAGCAAAAGATTTGATTTAAAATCTTATAAATGTATGAGATGGCAAGGGGGGTCTTTTACCTCACACATGGGGTAAAAGGCTCACCAGCATGGGGTAAAAGGCACACAGTATTGATACAAATACTTTAGCTAAAATAATGTTTTTTCTTTTTTTTTTTTTTAAATAATGTCTAAGTTTATACTTGTTCAATTTTGCTTTCAAAATGCTTATTTTTTTATATTCATTTTTGTTCAATAAATATATTGTCAGTAAAATATGTTAATATAAACATATTTTTTAAATACAGAAACAAAATCATTTTAAAAACGAAATATTCTGAAAGCATTAAAAGAGATCCCATAATAATTTAATATAGATTTACAGTAGTAACAACAAATGATATTTTGTTATATGATATGATTAATATCAGTTTTTAAATATGATGATTTCATTCTAAACATGGTGATTATCTCTAAGATGGACACCAAACATAATATATAATATTTACCATCCGAATCTAACCATGTCATGTCAACAAATGGAAAAGTCAGCCATCTATTAATTTTCATGTTAATTACTGTGCCTTTTAGCCCCAATAGCAGGGGCACTTTTTTACCCCAACTTTTACATATTCTTTCGTTATTTAAAAACTGTTGCTTTAATTATCTTAAACAAAACTGAAAATCATTAAGAAGACATTTGTCTCAAAATATATGCATCCATTTTAACAATTCTCATTTGCTGCTTAAATCTACAACATTTTTAAAAACATCAAATATTAGATCAAGCAAGCACAGAATAAACTTTGCGCTGCAGCCCACGATTGCATCAAGAATCAGCAAAATTTGCATGTACATCTTGAAAAGCAAATGTTTTAGAAAGTGCTACGCCACATTTTTGTGCCACCTAGTGGTTTATCATACAGGTGGAGCTGGGGAGGTGGAAGGTTTCAGAGGAACTCTGAAAGCGAGCTGCGAAATGCTCTAGTGAATGCAAACTGGCCATTTAAATGTAAACCAGCAAGCTCACTGGCTGCGTGTGCAACATGAACCAATCAGCTTGTGCCAAGTAGTTTACTGCTGTGTAATGGGCAAAAAGTGCTGAAACATTTTTCAGAATATATTTTTGTGTTCTGCAAAAAAAAATGAATTCATACAATTTCGGAAATATACAAGGACAAAAATGTAAATGATGAAAGAATCTTCATTTTTCAGTAAACTATCCCTATAAAGGCATATTTTTCAGTGTTATGATATTTAATTGTATCCCAACATATTTGTATGTTATTTGTTGGTCGAAAAGTGTACAAGATGGCTTTGGTGTTGTCTCCTTGCCTCTAATATGCTAAATCAATTTATCTGTAATAGAGGAAATGGCTGTACCAGGCTCTCTTACATTCAGACACAATGGCTTTATACTGGGACCTTTTCTATTCTGCCCAGCACTACCTTCTAGATGAGAGCAATAAAAACAAAACTCCAGTCAAAACATTTTCTAAATGACTTGAAACGACTATTTGAGATCACAAACAGGTTGACATTGGCAGGGATTTCTTGAAACAACATTTGTTGGGTTCTTTTGGTCGCAGCTCAAGATATAATAAAGGGAACTGGTCTCCTCCCTGAGGAACCATGACTAGTCTGAGAACAAATCTAATCCTGAGGTCACTGGTGTAGGGGGATTAATTAGAGTGCACTCTAGAATCCTATTAAAACAAACATTAAAAATGTTACCGATTTCTATTTTGGGGATGGAAGAATTTCCCTCCGCTGACACAGATTATCCTGCTGTTCTGTAACTCTCTTTGGCACTGTGCTTGATTGAAGCACTTTTAACTGAAACTTCAAAGAGGGAAGGATGTGAATGCGCCTACACCAGTCACAGAATTCAAAGGGATTAGTCGAGCGCTGCTCATGGGATAATAAAAAAAATGGAATATCTTGCCCACCACAGCCTGTTGCTATGGAATTATTAATTACTGCATCCAACCTCTGAGATGAGACCTGGAGCGCAGCTTCTCACCATGTTTTGTCTTAAACAGGTGAAAAGTTTGAACACCAAATGAAAAACAAAGTCTTTTTTCCTCAAAATATACAGTTCATGTGCAGGTCAACCTTGCTGAAACAAACAAGGAAAAAAGTTCTAAAGGTGCAAAGCAGGATGACGTAGCCATTCACACAGACACAAAAATGTGAGACACAGAAAACTGAAAGGTCTTGAGGCACATCAGCGATGAACTTCTTTATCTGGAGAGTCACAACAAAAAAGTCAGTGCAGTGGAATGCAAAAATGCATTCTGAAAAGTACAATGCATTACACAGACTCTACCACTCAATCATTTGGAGATGCTAAGATTTTTAAAATATTTTTAAAGAAAACTTATATGCTCACCAACACTGTCACAAAAAAAGGTCAAGTTCTGTCACTAGGGCGTACCCTAAGGTACAAAGTGAAAAGGTACAAATATGTACATTTAAAGTACTAATATGTACCTTTAAGGTACCAATATGTACTTTCAAAGTACTAAAATGTACCTTTAAGGTACTAATATGATCCGTTTAGGGGTAGGTAAAGTACAAAGATTTACCTTTTCACTTTTGTACCTCAGGATACCGCCCCAGCGAAAGAACTGTACCTTTTTTTCTGAGAATGAAGGCTGCATTTATTTGATCACAAATACAGTAAAAACTGTAATGTGTAATGAAATATTATTGCAATTTGAATGTTTTAAAATGTCATTTATTTCTGTGATCAAAGCGGAATTCTCAGCATCATTACTCCAGTCTTCAGTGTCACATGACCCTTTCAGAAATCACTCTAATATGCTGATTTGCAGATCAAGAAACATTTCTTAATATTACTGTTAATATTATTATTATGGAAACAGTGATAATGATTCTTTGATGTACACTGCATAGAAAATTCGAAGAGCAGCATCTGAAACAGCCACTGACCGTAACTCTGGGTTCTTTTTTGCAGCACCGTTTTTACGTACCTTACTGCACGTTTCACGGCAGTTTCAAAGAGAAATGTCCACTGAGTGGCGCTAAAACACGGATTTAATACGTGAACACTGGCACGTTTTATTACGTTTAGGTACGTATTGCTGTGTTGCTTCACGTACGTATTGCGGCGGTTCAGACAGAGTTCAAATATCCGGGGACTGTCGCTAAAAGTTAATGCTCTGTCGTGCTGGAAATATGCCCTACAACAAACCCAACCCTAAACCTAGCCGATATTATTAACAAATGCAAAACTGATATAAAAACGCATTTGTTGACTCAAGTATGCCATTTGAATCTTTCTTTCGTGCAGATTTTAACTGTTTTGTCGAGGTTCGATGGGAAGTTCGGATCATTTTACCGACTCGGACCTTTGAGTCTCGTTCAGCAAAATGAACGAATCTTTTTTCGAGTCATTTCGTTTATTTTGTTCATTTTAGCAAATATAATTTAAATGTTACGCATTGCATCCCTAACACATCGACTGCTTATACAACCGTTGATCACACTACAAACAAGACAAAACTATAATGCTATAAGAAACAGAAAAGATTAATTCATAGTTTACCTGGGTCTTTAGTCTATGATTAGCTCACCTCACCTCTTCACCTACAATTTTTCGGGTTTGAGTTGTTCGTTCATCACGTGACAGCCCCATAAGCTTAACCTATGCAGTCTGAGCCGGAAAGAGAATTGATTAGTTTATCTCTCGAGTCTTCGGGTTCGAGTCATTCGTTCATCTATGCAGTTTGAGCCGGAAAGAGAATTGATTAGTTCATCTCTTGAGTCTTCGGGTTCGAGTCGTTCGTTCATCACGTGACAGCCCCATAAGATGAACGAACGACTCCAAAAACCCGAAGACTCGAAACAGGTGAACTAATTCCAGTACAGAACCTAATAGGATGTTGCACATGCGCGACTGAACGAATCACTCCCCGAGATGACTCGTTCGTCCCGAGTCACATTAAAGATTCGTTCAAAATGAACGAATCGTTCAAGAACGACCCATCACTAATTCGAACCGAAGCTCTTCTCTTCTCAAGTACATCACCGTACTGCGTGAACTACCGAACAAACCTACTGTTTATGAAAACCATAGCATATTAAACCCAGCATATTAAAATAGTTTTTAAGTCATAATACAATATTCTTCAAGTAATTGTGCGACAATTACCCTTCATCAAACTCTGTAAATCATACTTTGCGTAAAAAGGAATAAAAAGTGTCAGCGTTTTACTGCCTCTAGTGTTCATTTCTTTTGGAAACTGCAGTGACATGCTTATTGGTAGGTATTTCGTGTCTCGCGAAAAGGTGCCCCCAGGTACGTTTTTGTCATGAGACCAGGTAGGTTTTTCCACAACTTTGCAACGTCTTGTCTTTCACATCCTGTTGTTTTGTCAGATTGGCTTCAAT
This sequence comes from Cirrhinus mrigala, assembly GCA_036247105.1. Lineage (NCBI taxonomy): Eukaryota > Metazoa > Chordata > Actinopteri > Cypriniformes > Cyprinidae > Cirrhinus > Cirrhinus mrigala. The sequence continues at coordinate 11,200,104 of CM070025.1, forward strand.
ATAAGCTGTTTTTAGACTAACAATAGTTTTGAGTTCTGAAACTTACAGGAAGTTTTTATAGTACAATGACCTCTTATATGTCAAAAGATAAAGGGAATTTTGGTTTCTCAGTTCATGACTCCTTTAATACTTTAGTAATTTTTAACATTTTGTAATATTTTGTGTCTTATGTAGTTCCAATGTAACTAGATAAGACACAATGACACATTTTCCATACACAGAAATAGAGGTTAAGCAGCACTTGACGTGGTTTGTATTATTTTGCTGTGTAACGCCTGTGAGAATTGTCTTACTTCCTAAGGCAGAGCAATCTTCGTGTGAGCTGGTATATCTACATGGGAACCATCAACTGTGGGTTTTAATAACTCACTCAGAGTGATAATCAATTTTATGCACCATTACCCACCATGCTTTGATGCCATCCCACAGTGTATTTGGCACTCTGGGATCACTGCTAAATGACATTTAGTATTTCTCACGGCTACTGTCACAGTGTTTACAGACACCCAAATAGTATAGACTATAACCAAACTATGCTATAATCGAGTACTGTAATCATATAATCTCTGACACCCAAACATTCACATCTACATCAAAACTTACAGCTTTTCTCAAAAACACCTTTTTGCCTTTTTGAAACCTCACATATGAAAGCTGTTAGATATCTAGCATAATTACCTTTGTTTAACTTCATCTAAATTTATTATAGTACCTTTTACAGTATGTATGTTTATGCATTTTTATGCACTTTTAGCTCTGATTTAAGTTGTTGATGTCCATTTGCTGCTAAAAATTCAAGGCAGCATGCTTGTAGTTTTCTTGGAGGCATAGTCACACTACATCTTATGACTCGTCCTGTATATTGTGTAAGCATCGCAGGTTATTACAGGAGTATGACACAAACTCTTTTTGAACTTGTTTTGACTGCTAAAACAAGATTAAAGATGAGCTTGTGTGTGGAAAATCCCACACTAGGTTCTGATAAGTATTTAGTTTGGGCCACACACACAGTGTTTCTGCTGAACAACATGCTGACAGCACTGAGTAAGAGGATTTCCCTCAGAACAAAAGCATCTCCTTTCTTCTTCAACTGTACTTCTGTTAGGGACTGAGATGCTTTCTTCTCTCTCTAGACTAGAGGTTATTGAAGGTCAGCATGTAGTTTGTCTAGTTCAGAATGTTCAGTTTTCTGATGTGACAGGGACAGTGTGACATTTAATCATAAACAAAGACACTAAGTCTCAAAAACAAAGTTTCTCAGCCTCTTCTGAATTTTAACCTATGAGTGTGTTCAGTGAAAAAAGTAAAATGACTGAGTCATTTATTTAAAGTGCATTTATTTATTGGCTTAATCAAAATCAAATTAAATAAAAGCAAATAACATTCTTCACAAAAAAAAAAAGAAAAGAAACAATTGTGTTGTGAGTGTTAATGTGCTGTAAAAATTATTGTGGATTTTTTTTTTTTTAATATATGTAAATAGACTGAAAATATGTTGCACCATATTTCACCAAAATGTTTTTAGTTTTATTTTAAGTGAAAATTCTACTTTCATAACTTCGCTTTTTCTTAAACTTTTGTTTATAGTAAAATTAAGTTCCAATAAAAATTTAATGAAAATTAAATTCTTAAAAAAAAGGCCTACATCAACACTTTGGCCTATGCCTAAAGAAAATATATTAAATATGCTTTACAATAAATATATATATATATATATATATTTTTTTTTTTTTTTACTTTGTATGTTTTTGTCTTTAAGGGGAAAAAAATGTTTTTGATTAATATGAAATCACAGTTTAAGGTTTGAGCCAAACCATAAAAATAATTTGATAGTGATCCAAAGTTACATTTTTTCAGCATTCGCTGGCAGTAATTAAATTATCAATTGTCACTATATTTTTCACATTACTTCTTATAATTCTGCATCATTCTGCATCATCAAAATTCTTCCAAAATTCTTGCTGCCTAATAAAAAACTTCCAAAAAAATGTTTTAATTTTTAGAATAGCAACTTCCTAAAGTTCTGGAATGTCCAAAACGTCAAAAAAATAAAATAAAATAAAATTAAATTAAATTAACAAACAAAAATGTTTTTTTTTTTATTTTTTTTTAAAGAAGTCTCTTCTGCTCACCAAGCCTGCATTTATTTGATCCAAAGTACAGCAAAAACAGTAAAATTTTGAAATATTTTTACTATTTAAAAGAACTATTTTCTATTTTAATATATTTTGAAACGTAATTTATTCCTGTGATTTCAAAGCTGAATTTGTAGCATCATTACTCCAGTCACATGATCCTTCAGAAATCATTCTAATATTCTGATTTGCTGCTCAAAAACATTTTTTATTATTATTATGTTGAAAACAGCTGAATAGATTTTTTTTTCTTTTGTAACATTTTGTGTTAAAATGTCTTTATCATCACTTTTGATCTTAAAGCATCTTGAATTTAAAGCATCCTTGCTAAATAAAAGTATACATTTCTACAAATCTATGAAAAAAAAAGTATATATATATATATAATATATACTAACTCCAAGCTTTTGAATGGTATAGTGTATAATAATATAAAAAGTTTTTTATTTCAGATAATTGCTGTTCTTCTGAATTTTCTGAAAACAATTCTACTCAGCTGTTTTCAACGTAATAATAATAATGTTTTTTTGAGTAGAAAATCAGCATATTAGAATGATTCCAGAAGAATCATGTGACACTGAAGACATGTAAAATGCTGAAAATTTAGCTTTGATCACAGGAATAAATTACATTTCAAAATAGAAAGCAGTTATTTTAAATAGTAAAATATTTCACAATAATTTGCTGCTTTTACTGCATTTTAAATCAAATAAATGCAGGCTTGGTGAGCAGAAGAGAATTCTTTAAAAAACATTAAAAATCTTACTGTTCAAAAACTTTTGACTGGTAGTGTACAGAAATAATATTAAGAATTAGGAATGAAAAAAAAATTGTTGGTTGTATGAATTAACATTTGATTTGGAAACAATAAAAGAAAGTTACTGCAAGAACATTTTGCCCTGGAGTGAACTTTTACAAAATGATCTGAAAAGATTTCCTGCTGGATTTTAAAATGATACAATGATATATGCAATCTTTTCGAACATTTACTATAGATACGTAATATTTGTCGAGCAAACTAATGCAATCAGTGTTATCTTCTCTAAAACGCCTGAAAAATCTCTGGAAAACACGTTCCACTGTAGCAGCACTGACAGGTGTATTATCACAAGAAAGCTTTATAGCTCAGTCTTTCTTTTCAGTTCCTGCTTCCCACAGCAGTCTGCTGACCCTCCCCCAATCCCACTTGAACTGCAGCCTGGTTCACTGGGATGAGCGATCTGTCAGAGTTATGTCCAGTGTTAATCATCATTCACGTGACCATGGAGAGATCTAACATATTGGATTTCTCACCGTGAGCCCTGACTCCCCAGTGCATGACTTGAGTCCTGCAGTTCAGACACTGATGGGATGAGGAGAACTCATTCTTCCATAATCCAGTGTCCATCTATCTATCTCTAACATCACTCACTAATGGCTCAAGGACCTTGAGAGTCTTCGGTTGAATAGTTTTCTGCACACAAGGTGGAGCTCAGCTACAATAACACTTATTTTCCTTTGAATATTTAAACCGATATAGACCGTTGGACACACGCACGCAGCACTGCCGCCACAGGGGCCGACCCCTCTGTTGTGTATTCTGACCAGTCACGCGTGAGGAGAGAGACTGCTAAGTTGGAATGCATTCACATTCAGCTCTTCTGAATAAACAGCTCGATGAATGAGTAAAGCTATGCATGAAGACAATCCAAGGAAGAGTGTACAACAGTCGCCCAATACAACATAGCCGTCAAACCTTTGTTCCACAGTCAGTGCTCATTTTTACACAGTCTTTAGACAGACATATGCTTTACATTTAGTAATATCAGTCGTGAAAACTCTTGGGATAGTAAAATGACATTGCACAAAGGTGATGGAAAATTTTGTTCTGTAAACTCGGTGACACCAAAGCTCCAAAAATATCAAAAATTTAATTAAAAAACGTTTGCATAGCATGTGACGTTTCAAACACGCAGGCTCTTCATCAGACAAATGAAACAACGCTAATGTGCCACTCTTTATACCTCCAGGCGATCCAAGGTCACATGACCTAACACAATAAAGGTGATGGAGAAATAACTTAAAGGTATAGTTCACCCAAAAATGAAAATTCTGTCATTAATTAGTCACCCTCAAGATATTTTTGATTAAATCCGAGAGCTTTCGACCCTGCATAGACAGCAACGCAACTGACACGTTCAAGGCCCAGAAAGGTAGTAAGGACATTGTTAAAATAGTCCATGTGACATCAGTGGTTCAAGCGTAATTTTATGAAGCTACGAGAATACTTTTTGTGCGCAAACATAACAAAAATAGTGACTTCACTCAACAATTTCTTCAACGCACGTTCAGACCTGAAATATTACAATCAACAGGAAAGAAATAAGCAAGAAAATACACAAAGAGGAAGCTGACAACATGCCGCCAGACGAGACAGAGCAGATTACTTTAGGTATGAAACAGTCTTTGCTTTACAATGTTGTCATTTCGTAAAAAAAATAAAAAAATAAATACAGTTTTGTAGCTCTTTAATGTGTTGTGACAGATTAGCACCTCAGTTCGAGCAGTACATCTCTTCCTCTTTACTAGTTAGCACAAAAAAAGCATGAATGAACATCAGAAGGTATCTTGTTTCAACCACGGAAAGATGCTGATACACACCATTTTTAAAGTTCAAGAACACTGATCTACTCTCCTGTCTGGTTTGTTTGTCAGACAAAAATGGCAGATTCAGCGCTATGATTGGTCAGATCACCTGTCAATCAAACTCCCTGCAAAGAGTCAGTTAAAGCAGAAGTCCACTTCTAGAATAAAAATTGACAGATAATGTACTCACCCCTTGTCATCCAAGATGTTCATGTCTTTCTTTCTTCATTCGTAAAGAAATTCTGTTTTTTGAGGGAAACATTTCAAGATTTTTCTCCATATAATGGACTGCTATAGTGCCCAGATTTTAAACTTCCAAAATGTAGCTTCAAGTGATCCCAAATGCAATCGGTTATTTTCATAAAAATAATACAATATATATACTTTTTAATGTCAAGCGCACATCTTATCTGACTCTGCCTGAACTGTTCCTGTTCATGACAGTTAGGGTATGTCGAAAAACTCCAATCCCATGTTCTCCCTCAACTTCAAAATCATCTTATATTGCTGTTTTACCTTTTTTGTTGAGGGTGTTTGATCTTTTTTGCATGTTCACTTTGCAAAGACTGGGTCGGTACTTCTGCAGTGATGTAGGATGATTTTGAAATGATTTTTGAAGTTGAGGGAGAAAATACGAATGGAGTTTTTCGACATACCCTAACTGTCTTGAGTCAGAATAGACAGAGGTCAGGGAGAGCAAGACAAGACGAGTGTTTGAGATTAAAAAGTATATAAATCATATTTTTTTAATGAAAATAACTGATCGTTTCACTAGGATCGTTTGAAGCCGCGTTTAAACTGCATTTTGGAAGTTCAAACTTGGGGCACCATAGCAGTCCATTATATGAAGAAAAATCCTGAAATGTTTAACTCAAAAAACATAATTTCTTAATGGCTGAAGAAAAAAAGACATGAACATCTTGAATGACAAGGGGGTGAGTACATTATCTGTACATTTTTGTTCTAGAAGTGGACTTCTCTAAATTGAAAAATGCCTTGCACACTTTCGCAGTTCCACGATGGGTAACTTCTTAACTTTTCAACTTGAATATGCAAGGCTTCCAGGTGTCATTTTCTTCCAATTATCATACCTGTACAAAACAGCCTGCGTTAAATCACAAACACACAGGTTTGTAGCACAAATATTTTTAACAGTTAAAGGAGAAGGAGAAGACAAAAATGGCAGATTCAGCGCTATGATTGGTCAGATCACCTGTCAATCAAACTCCCTGCAAAGAGCCAGTTAAAGGAGAAGTCCACTTTCAGAACAAAAATGCAGATAATGTATTCACCCCCTTGTCGTCAAAGATGTTCATGTCTTTCTTCAGTCGTAAAGAAATTATGTTTCTTGAGGAAAACATTTCAGGATTTCTCTCCATAAAGTGAACTTCTGTGGTGCCAACGAATTTGAACTTCCAAAATGGAGTTTAAATTCAGCTTCAAAGGGCTCTAAATCTAAAGGAAAAAGGGTCTTATCTAGCAAAACGATCGGTTATTATACAAAAAAAAATTAACAATTTATATGCTTTTTTAACCTCAAATGCTCATCTTGTCTAGCTCTGTGATGCACGTGCGAACTCTGTGTAATCCGGGTCATTACAGTTAGGGTAGTTTGAAAAACTCCCATCTCTTTGTCTCCTCCTCCAATTCCAACAAAATCGTGACCGATCTCAGCCGCGGCTTCAGCATCTATTTATATTTGAGGGGGCCGGTCGCCTCGGATTCTAGAGAGCATTTAATCGGACAAAAAGTTTGATGAGAAGCTGGTTGATGGTCATTGTTTTAGAGCACACTAGCTTATAGATAACCTTAAGGCATACATATGCATACTTTAACAGGCGTTTTCCTAATTTTATTGGCAAAAAGGTTTATGGCAAACAAAAAAGTGAGGAAGCATTTTCATGACATGTTGATAAAGAGGACGTCTTAGCATTTGGACATAATGCGCCCTGCACACACAAATGACATTACTGCTAATAGGCTAATTTCCTCTTTCCATTTTCTCTACAGAGATATTTTGATGTAGGAGTCTTTGCGTCGCATGAAAAGTGAAGTGCCTTACGTGGTAAGTCAGATTGGTGAAATGTTCCACTTGAGAACAGGCATCTTGTTTTTTATTAAGACACAACAAAGATGAAAGGGATGTGTTTGACAGGAGATTTGTTTCTCTCTGTAAACAGCAGGTCTTTTGACGTGCACTTTTGATTTTATTTTCTGTCCGATGTCTTATTGCTTACATTCCCCTGTGATTTCAAATGACAGAGAACTGACTGTGTCAAACTGACTGCCACTCAAAGCCTGATGTCACAGAACTCTCCTGATACTGATAAACATTAGTACCACCTTTGGTCAAAGACCTCCTCTGTTGAAAATGAGAGGTTGCACAAAACAGAAAGTCTGAACTCTTAATAACAGAGCTGTGATTGCAGGGAATTTGAAGAAAACAAGCCGTAAATGATAGACTTGATGGGTTTACAGCATTTTCCATTTCAATAACAGTCCCAAACCTCCCCAGCCACTGAAACAACTCACAGCAACAGAGGAAGAAACACCTGGATCTCTTTCCCTCCCATACTGACAAAAGCACAAAATCTTTGAGGAAATCCACCAAAAAAAGTATGGTTTGTTGGACACATGTAGGCATTAGAAAATGACAGATTTTTTTATTGATTTAATTAATTAATTTTTTTTTTTGACAATATCTCCATAGTTAGGCCATAATTTGGCCACATTGTGCCACTTTTAATTATGGATTGGTTCATAAAATGTACAACATTTTATACATTTTCATAAAAAGTTGTAAATTATTTTTAAAATTAGTAATGCAAATACTACTATTTTTTATTTTATTTGATTTTATTTGTTTTGTGAATGTTAAAATGATACTTCCATGGTTTGCTGAACTGTTTTTTTGTCTTCACTGATATAAATTATTATTATTATACTTTTTTAATTATAATTTTATGCTTTTTAAGTTTTGTAGATTTCATTTTATTTAGTTAATGTTTATTTAATTTTAAGCAATGTTTTTTTTTTTTTTTTTTTATAGTTAATAACAACAACTACTATGGTATACATATAGAAAGTACCACGCTATTACCATCTGATACCGGTACAATCACAGTACTTTTTTTTTGTCAGCATCCCATTAGTAATATGGGTTTTTCCAGTAACAGATTATGTATTTTTCCTTTAAAATCCCCCAATATTTAATTTGTTACACACATGGTGCATATATACATACTGAAATACATTTTCAAAGTTACCATATATTCCACAGCATACTTAAATCAAATAAAATCTAAATAAATAAAACACTGCCAGATAATTTATTTCAGAATATCTAAGCTGGGCAACAACAAACACTTCATCAATTGCAAAATGCATCATTTCCCATCTTTTCCTACCTGTTTTGAATTTATCCACATGTCTAAAGTGCCAGATGGACTTTACTCTGCTAGCACGCTGACTGCTGATAAGGCTAGCTTGGGTTTTCTTCTTGCTGTTGGAGTTCCCCATGGCACTGATCTCAGGCCCCACCGGCTCTAGACTCCCCAAACCCACCGGACTGCCACATATGGACCCTTGCTTCCCCTCTTTCTCTCTCCCTCCTGCTCCTAATGCCTGTATATTCCTGTTCCCGCTCAGCGCTCCAGCTGCCGCAGCGGGGACAGAGATGTCCCACTCTCTGCTGTGCGTGTGATTCTGTGTGTGTGAGACCCTCCCTCCTCGCCTCTGTTGTTCAGACCACACCGCTCTCAGCGATGATCAGTCACAGCTCACTCTAGCCACTTGGAATGTGAGGAAGGAGGGATATGTGCTTGTTTCAGCCACTCATGCTTGTATACACACACAAACACACATTAAAGCACTCGCACTCTCACAATGGATGCAGTTTAACTATCAGGATTCACATATTTGAGTATAGCCTGTGTTGTTTCTTACTCTTTCCTCTGTGTGTTTTATAGAGCTCGTCTTAGGCAGTTCATACCTCCATTTGCATGGATGCCTGCTTTTATTTCCTTTGCCTTTATCCACTAAATCCCAATGACTCCATCCAAGAAATGTTTTCCTAAACAGTAGGTGGGTGAATCTTATGAAATGTTAAGAACTGTCCAAAGTAAAATTGTAAAAAGCTTATTACTTAGGAGCATCATGCCCTCAGTTGCCTAAATACAAAATGGAAGCCCATTTGTGCCACTCAAAAAAAAAGTAAAAAAGGTTATTGGGACTTTTTATTTCACAATTCAGATTTTTTACATGATATAATCTCACAACTGTGAGTTCTAAAGGCAGAATTGCACGACAAACTCACAATTCTGACTTTTTTCTCAGAATTGCATGATATAAACTCACAATTCTGATTTTTTTTTCTCCGAATTTTGTTACAAACTTGCATCTGCGAGTTATAAAGTCAGAACTGCGTGACAAATTCACAATTCTGACTTTTTTCTCAGAATTGCATGATACAAACTCGCAACTGCGAGTTATAAAGTCAGAATTGTGCGACAATCTCACAATTGTGACCTTTTCTCAGAACTGGATGATTGCAATTGCAAGAAATAAGTCAGAATTGCACTTTTTTCTCAGAGTTGCGTGATACAAACAAGAAATTATGACTTTTTTTTTTCAGAATTGCGTGATACAAACGGGAAATTAAGACTTTTTTCTCAGAATTGTGTGATATAAACTTCCAATTGGTAGTTATAAAGTCAGAATTGCGTAACAAACTCACAATTCTGACTTTTTTCTCATAATTGCATGATACAAACTCACAATTGCAAGAAATTTTCTCGCAATCGCAAGTTTATATTTCGCAATTCTAACTTTTCGCAAATTTGAGGGGGAAAAAGACTGATATGTTCTCAAAACATCTTGCAATTGTGACTTTTTTTCTTAGAATTGTGAGTTATTAAATCAGAATTGTGAGATATAAACTTTTGTGAGAAAAAATTTTTTATATCTCGCAGTTCTGCGGAAAAAAGTCACAATTGCGAGATGCAAACTTGCAAATTGCGAACAAAAAGTTGAGATAAAAAAATTGTGAGATAAAACGTTTATAAACTTTTTTCTCTAAATCTTTCTTTTTGTTGTTTCCTCTACAAAATAAATAACTTTTTATGTCACAATTCTGACTTTTATTCTCAGAATTGCAAGATTAAATTATATCTTACAATTCTGCATTTATATCTCACAATTTAATTTAATTTAATTTAATTTAGATTAATTTATTTTTTTAATTACTGCGTTATATCAGTTAGATTGCTTTATTTATTTCACTAATGTAATGATAGTTGGAGAGAATGTGTTTAACTGTCAACAAATATATTGTAATTCTCCCTAAAATGTACATAAAATTTGCTACACAAAATAAATTGAGTATATTTTTAAAACATTTTTTTTCTGATTTTGGAGAACAAAAAAACCTGACTGGGATAAACCCCCTGAAATATTTTCACAATCTGAAATGTTTCTGTATTAAAAAAGTCATGACTTAAAACATCACCTTTTCCACATACATGGAAACATTACAGATGATATCTGTTGATACATTACCGCTGTAAGCATGTAATTCAAGTCTACACCAGACAAAAAAACAACTTATTATTCAACTGCTGCACTGTGCTAGCCTCAAACCTCATCCCATCTCAACCACGGATATGCCAAGAACCCTGCATATTTTATCCATTATTCTTTCTTCCACCAGCATCTCTTTCTTTGTCCTATTTCTGGTGCAGTCCTCTTGTGTCACACTCTTCTTGTGTTTCCAACCTTCTCTCCCCCCAGCTTACTGTCTTTCACTCTGTCTTTTACTGTTTCTCTCTATCAGGTAACCTAATATTTGATTTGACTCTGATCTATACCAAGAAGTGCATTAATGGCAGGATACAGCCTATTTAAACTGCTCTGTCTTCACATTTGAAATAGACATTTAGAAGGAAATGTACAATCAACACATGATGTTTATATAAACCGCTACTAGATATTCAAGATGAAAATAATTGACATATACAGTGAGCCTTTGCTATGAAGACTTGGTTGAAAACAAGACTTGGTTATTATAGTTAACTAAAACTAAAACTAAAAATGTTTACTCGGAAAACAAAATAGACAAAATGTAATAAAATAAAATACAAAAACAACAAAATTGCTAAAACCTTAACTGAACTTCACATTAAAACATGAAAATATAAAACAATAAAAAGTAATCCAAACTATTAATAATGTCACACCCCTGTGGACTGTTTCGTTGGTTTTTCCCTTATATGCCCTTATTTGGTCTTTCCTCTTCCGTTTTCTATTACGACATCATTGTTTAATCATTCACACCTGTCCTCCTCTCATTAGCCTGGGTAATTAAGTTTGGTTCAGTTCCTCATTTGTTTGTCGGGTCTTAAAGTCATTTAGTGTTATTTTCGTTGTGTCTGCGTGTGGATTCCCTGCTGTTCCTGTTCATTCCTGTTCCTTTGTATGGATTATATTATTAAACTGCATGTTCCTGATTTCCTCGTCCCTACTCCTCATTCCCGCACACGACGTACGTGACAAATAACAACTATAATAGTATCTCAATGATATTAAAATAACACCGCTTAAAGATGATGAACTTACATTATAAAGTATAAAAATAGCTTTAAGACAGTGTTTTCCTATTTATTGAGGAGGTCTTTATGCATATTTTATGATATAATGCATGTATTCCTTACGTTTACATGCAAAATATTTAGCATTTGTGTGTGACCCAGCTGAAACTAAGCCTACAGGGCTTTAAAAACGTTACTTTATACATTACATCATGATCTGGAAGAAAAGGAATGCCCACTGGAGATTTTAGGAGGGAAAAACAGTGCCCCATGAATGTTTTTGACCTTTTCCAGGTACACGTTGGGCCTCCCCTCCCCTTGTTACCTCCTCTCGCTGTAATCAAGAGCCCAGGCTTTACAAATACTGAAGCTTTGCAAATCATTGTTAATCTAAAACAGACAGAAGACACAGGAGGCCCCGGCATAAGCAGATGCAAACATAATGGAATCCTGGGAATTACGTTATCCTCTTGTAACTTGGCAGGGGAAACACTTTGTGAATCATGTAACAGAAAAAAACTGTAACAAAACCTATGACGACCATTTCAATCAGCTACCTCATTCCAGACTCATTGCATTTCAAACCGATCCTCTCTTGAAACACTCCTGTTTTGAAACACTATCCGAATTGCATCATTTGTTATTCACAAACACAATGAAGCAATCATTCTCCACTAAAACAACCAGTTTTATCAATCCAGAAGTACAAACCATGCAAATACCAACACAAAGCCTTTAACATCAATCATGTTTTGCCCATAGACCAGTTTCAGATTTAATATCAGGTTTGACTAGGGCAAGTACATCATACATCAATTTACAGACATTTAGAAGTAGTCTGAATACCACAAGAAGCTTTCACAGGGCATCATCACAGACTAATGGATAATAATGCCTTATAAATCGATGCCGCCCTTATTTGGCTCCACATTAGGCTCTTTGCACAGACTTGCTCCATTCTTTTTCCCAAGTGAGTCAGCTCATCTGAATTCTGTTGATTCTTCCTCTCCTGAACCTGTGAATGTGCTCTGGGACACCCTGTGCTGTTTTAGAGGCTTGCGATGTGACGAGAGGAATTTTACCCTGACAGGAATATAATGCCCTGAAGGTGTAGCGATATTACTGGCGTCCTACCTTCCTCCTGCTTCATTCATCATTGCTGAAGTGACAAAAATGTGTCAGTTGTTTTTATGTCACACTTCACTTCAGAAAGAGAAACTTTCTTACAGCTAAAAACATGCTTTATTTTTTTTAATTTTTTTTTTATCGTGAATTAACTGCTTTATTTATAGAGCTTTGTCAAAATGCCAAGTATGACAAAAATGACACTGAATTAAAACGCATTCTAGAAAATGCATATTTCTGCCTATTACTCTTTTCCTTCCTGTAAGAGTAGGCACAGCCATTTGTAAATTTTAAGGGTCTGGCTTCCAGTCTCATCCGCATCCAGCTATTTTTAGCTGTACAAAATAGCTTGTTTTGCTGCTTGATATTGCAAATTGTGAGTCTTACTATGTAATTTTAATGTATTTATCTTAATTTTGAACACAATGGTTTGTAGTGCAAACAGTTTTACCATTTACTGCACGTTGTTATTCTTCTCGTTGTTTCCCTATAGCGGCTAATTAACGGAAGTCACACCCATAAGCTTACTTCTGCATTGAAGAAAAAGGTTGATAGAAATGGGACAATTAGGTTTCAGTATTTAAAGGAGTCACCGGATGCCCATTTTCCACAAGTTGATATGACTTTTTAGGGTCTTAATGAAAAGTCTATAACATGCTTTGGTTAAAATTTCTCAGTGGTAGTGTAAATAATACCTTTTTTACCTTGCCAAAACCAGCTCTGCAAAAATCATCCTGTTCTGGTCGATGTTGCTTTAAATGTTAATGAGCTCTGCTCGCCCCGCCCCTCTCTTTTCTTTGTGGAGTGACGAGCCTGTTTACTTTAGCCGCATTTAGCTGCTAAACTTGCTAACTAGCATGTTATTAGGAAAGGTGATCGCAAAGATTCATAAAAAAACCCTTATACTCACTTCTGCTGTAAGTGAAGCTGAATCATGAATGATTCACAAACGTAGACGGATATATGTAGATCGGGAGGCGCATTCATTCACGAACAAATGTAATCCACTGCATCCTCAGCGGCTCAGATGTCAGGAGTAAATATGTTCATTATTACATCCAGGAACACAACATCTCAATCGCTCAATCTGAGATAATCTTGTCTAATTTACATCCCTGCTCCGGCATTGAAACAATGGCGGTCGGACTGTTACAGCTGATTTAAGGTGGGTCTGAGGTAAGATCAACTCTCATGGAAGCAGCCAGGCATCTAAGAATGGCTCGATTTGACAAAGGGGATATTATTTTTACAGATTAATTAAAAACCACTGCATGGATTTTTATCATTATATCATTATTCATAATAGATTTTTATATTATAGGGTAGATGTGTACATACACTACCAACACACATTAATGTTCAAACTACATGTAAAAGTGAACTTTGCATCCGAGGACCCCTTTAATGTTTTTTTTGTTGTTGTTGTTGTAATTACAGAAGCCTGTTTCGTAATACAAATTGTGTAATATAGACTTGCAACTGCAAGTTATAAAGTCAAAATTGCACAACAAACTTACAGTTCTGACTTTTTTCTCAGAATTGCATGATATAAACTCACAATTGCGAGTAATAAAGTCAGAATTGCACGAAAATTCACAATTATGAGTTTTTTCATAATCAGTGACTTTTTTAAACAGTTAGTCGACTAACGCTATGTCACATATCTCATGTATTTTATGAGGTGGCTAATTCTTATGAATTTTTACGACCTCACTTGTACTATTTTGTACAATTTGTCTAGACCCCAGTGATGCATAGGTTTAGGGGCAGGGTTAGGGGTAGGTCATTCGTTCAAATTCATATGAATTGGCGAACTTGTAAAATACATACGATTTAACAAAAAATGTATGAATTTGTACAAATTAGCCACCACATAAAATATGCACAAATTGCTATGAGATTGGGTTGAAATATCTTACTGCTGTGCTAGACCACTTAAAAGTCAGAAGTTAGAAGTATACCACAGAGAATTTTTTATTTGTTTTTTTGGTTCCACAAAGAACCATTCAGTCAAAGTTTCTCTTTCTTACCCTTTTATAATCTGAAGAACATTCTTTCGCCACAAGAAACCTTTTGTGAAACAGAAAGGTTCTTCAGAAGTTAAAGATTCTTTATGGAACCATTTAGACAAGAAAAGTTCTTCTATGGCATTGTAAAGCACCTTTATTATTAGGAGTGTACTGGCTAAATTCATCACCATCATGCTAATACAACAGCCTGCTCACTGCTGTTTAGAGTTAGTCATACAGTTAAGACCATTCACAATAATTAGCAGGTCATGGCTCCTGCTGTCAAGGTGAATTTTCTTTTTCTTGCACCTCTAGAAACAGACCCCCATGTGTGGATGAGTAAGCATGTGTATGTGTGTGAGAGCCATCTCATGTGCTTGTGTGAAGACAGAAGTGTGCTCAGGTACTGTTCCTCAGGACTCTGAACTGGCAGAAGCTGTGTGGATTTTGAAAATGTATTTCGTATGAAATACTGCCAATTCATGTTACATGAATATGATGACCAGACATCCTGTTTCTGCTGGGCCTAGAATTATTCAGTGAGGACAGTAAACATTCTGTTCATTATAAGCACACAATGCGGTTTTCTTGCCTGTCACTTTAAATGTTCAAGCTCTTTAAAATCAGGTGGATTCCAGTGTTTACCCTGCTTTTATATTAGAGGCACCCCTGCCCCCCTTGAAGGTCAAGTTAATTTTATTTAATATTATTTTCAGATCACAACAAAAGTCATTTAAGGTCATTTAACCTTTCCTATAGAAGTCTATACTTTGTTCTTTTATTAAACAAACTAAATGGTCTTATGTCATTTCTCTCTCTACATGGACGCGCGTCTACAATTTCTCCTCCGTTAAAACGGGCACAGGATCGCGAGTCTATTCATAAAAACGGAATTTAGCACTGGATGCCACGGAATTCGTCAATTTTTGGATGAATAAATTAAAATTGGGTCTGTCACTTAATTCGAATTGCGATATGGACTAATGTCTGTGAATATTAAAACACAAAAAGACGTGAATATTAAAACACAAAAATATACTTTATATATTTCTATTTCTGGCCAATTTAAATAAAACAATTAAATTATAAAAATAAATATTACAACCAGATTTACCACTTAATTGTAGAAAAACAATTCTACAATTATTATTAAAACTTTTTTTAACAGAATATTCACACAAATTTTCTTCCATGTATTAATTTTAACAGTAAACCTGTTTGTTTGCCAAAAAATAAAAGGGTTTGATTAAAAATAAATACATGTTTAATGCCTTCATTTGATTATCAGAAAAATTAAAACATAAAAAGAAAAGAAAAAGAAAGAAAGAAAAAGATTGTAGGGCCCTATTGTTCAAAATGTTGAAACTGAGAGTTTTGGACTCTTTTTTTCACTGAAATAAATGCTGTTGTTATTATACAGAGAGTAAAGTACCGAAAAAAGTACTCTTGGTTACCGACACCTCCACCTCCCCAAAGCTGTGAACCTAGGGGAAACACTGGGATTCTGACTGGTTGTTAATGTTTTTATCTTAATCAGTAATTTCAATGACATCACTGCTCTGTACTGTTATTATAGTCGTGGTTTGGACTTCCCTAATCTCACAGAGTTAGAATGATGATTAAAACCTTATAATTATAGTAATCATTAAAGTTATCATCCTTGGTCTGAACAGGCCGTTAGCCATGATGGTTCTATTTTCAGGTTGTGCCCTGGTTTCTCAAAAATTCTTTAAAGAAATATAGGTATGTGCTTTTTTTCAGCTGTCAGGGTTGCTGACTTTTTTCATACTTGAATTATAAAATGTCTTTCAGCCAATTAGCTTGCATCTGGTTGCCATTACAATTTTCTGGCATTTAAAAGATATGACTCAGACCATTTAAATGAGCTTGAAACAGCACATGAATGCTGTGGAGGGAAAGAGCGTTTTGTTCCACACTGCCGTCTAGTGGCTGAAGGTGAACACAGCTTGGCAAGCATTGCTGGTTCATGCATTATTAGACCACTGACCAGAAACTTAAACCTGCTGTTCTCACTGTTCTTAAGAACACAAAACGGCGCCAAAAACAAAACCATGCTGAGAACATTTTCTTTAAGTTAGCATTTTCTCTTGCACAAATCTGCAATTGTTCTGGATTTGCTGGGACAATGCCATCCTGGAATGAGGGGGGTGTAATCCAAGCAGCATCAAGTCAAATTCCATCCACCTGCATTCCTCCAGATCCAACACTTGGCAGACACATGGCCAGTTTACTCAGTGCCAACCTACAAATGTAATTCACCTGCTCTCAGAAGGAACTGCTTGTCCTTTTCTGATTATTATTGTTTTAACATAGTTTCCTCTCATTTTAATTGTTCACAACCATTGGTCTTTATGAGTTATAAAGGAAGGAAAAGCTAATCTTACAAGCAGCACAGCGTGAAATCTTCATAGGGTATCTGTGCTCATTGTTCCCTGTCTTCATTCCTAGCATGCTTGCTTACAGCGCCAGAGTTATGAAGAGGCTAAAAGAGGCAGAAGAGACTCAAGGTCAAGGCCAGATGATGAGTCATGATCCATTATAAGAAATGAAAAGGGATTCAGCAAAATTTTATCTCAGCATCAACCAGGTGGAAGGAGACAAAGCAAGGTGTGAGAAACCCTTCAGCGGCGAGCTAAAAGTGTTGTGCTTCACAAAAAAAATTCTCTCAGAATTCTTTCCTCATTCATGCCTATAGTGTAATGTTTGTCTCTGAGTGATGACGCACAGCTTTTTGACATACTTCCTTAATGTTTTGAGCAAAATGTACATTTTGTTGATAGCTTTGTGTGCTTTGTTGAACATTAAAGAGTTAGTTCACCCTCATGTCGTTCCAAACCTGTAAGACCTTTGTTCGTCTTCTTAACACAGATTAAGATATTTATGATAAAATCCGAGAGCTTTCTGACCCTGAATAGACAGCAACACAACTGACCCATTTAAGGCCCAGAAGCTTAGTAAAGACATTGTTAAAACAATCAATGTGACATCAGTGGTCCAACCTTAATATTATGAGGCTACAAGAAAACTTTTGTGTGCAAAGAAAACAAATTGTTGAAGATATTGTTGAATAAAGTTATTATTTTAGTTTTCTTTGGACAGAAAATGTATTCTCATAGCTTCATAACATTACCACTGATTTCACATGGACTATTTTAACAATGTCCTTACTACCGTTCTGGACCTTGAATGTGGTAGTTGCGTTGCTGTCTATGCATGATCAAAAAGCTCTTGGATTTCATCAAAAATATCTTAATTTGTGTTCTGAAGATGAACAAAGGTCTTATGGGTTTGGAACGACATGAGAGTGAGTAATCAATGACAGAATTTTCATTTTTGGGGTGAACTATCTCTTTAAAATCCCAAATCTCATTTGTCCATTTTTAAGTCATATAAGTTTAGATGACATAATTATGTAAATGATGACAGGAAATAGCCAAGGTAATAAAGGTTACAGCAATAACGTGCAATAGCAAGCCTGTAACCACCTAAATCAATGATTTTAAAAAGCATTTTTGGCAAATCCAGGTAATTTACCATAGAAATATTATGTTGAATGTTTATGACTGTTATAGTGCCAGTTGTGGTCCGATCTCCTTAAAACTTTGCATGCTTGTTTAGAATTGCGTGTCGCATATGCTCACCAGGTTTCGTGAAGTTTTGAGTTTTCCTTTAGGCGTTTTAGGATTTTGGGTAAATTTGGACAGGCCCCTTTTCTAAACTACCCCGTTATAGCTTCCCAAAGGGTAAATTACACTTTTTTTGTGAAAAATTGTACTGCAGTGTTATTTTTCCAGATTGAGCAAAAAACCTAGGACTAGTTCACAAAAGTAGCTTTTTTTACATCTTCTCAATCATTTAACAAATGTTTTGATTGACAGCAGTGGTTCTAGAGGCCAAGTTGTCCGAAATGAGGAGTTCTATCATATGATATGAATATCCAATGTATGTGCAAAAAAACGCACAATGTACAATCATTTGCACCCTTAAAAAATGCGATATTGCCCCCTAGTAGTTGATTTCTTAAGACCTTTAGAACAGGCCCACTGAGTTTCATTCTGATCAGCCTTCATTAACCTTGTCTAATAGGCGCTCAAACTTCACTGGCGGCCATGTTTTTTTGAGATACGCAAATGTCCTTATAGATACTTATGGCACTTTGGACCAAGACCGTGCACAGCGATTTTCATGTTGATAGAACAAATGGTTGTGTAAGTACAGCCTTTTTAATGTTTTTTTACTCTTATAACTCCACCAAGTGGCCATGCTCTGTGATTTTTGTCCTGTGGCCACTGATTGAGCTTTTATATAATTGTTCTAAGTTTGGCGAAAATATCTCATTCCGTTCAGGGGTTATAGGCATTTTACTAAAAGTGGCCCTGCCCCTTTGAAACGTCTTGGCATCCCTTTGCAAAAGCCTTTTTTTGATAATTATTGATAATCACTTTGCAGAGAATCTTTCTGCACTGGTTTGGTTCCGATCGGGCGAAAAACCTAGGACTAGTTTGTAAAAGTAGGTTTTTCAAAAAATCCAAAACACCTGAAAATTTCGCCAACTCACGATTGAATCTGCCATGCAATCTGTCCGGCGTGAGCTAAGGATTCCAGACACTTGAGCCTGCAACTGAATGTTTAAGAGTTATGAGCGATTTCATGCTTTTGATCGCTGTGGCGCCCCCGTCAGGCCGATTGGGGCGAGCCTTGCTCACGTTGTCGGCGGTGTGAGTACTACCATCCCTCCAATTTTCAAGTCTCTATGACTTAGGGTTTGGTCTGCAATATCAGTTTTACATGGAGATTGCTGATCCTTGGCCATTTTACCAATTACAATGGAGTTTCAGCGCTACACACTTGAACCTCTAAAAGTTAGATACATCAAGATAAAATAATATCAAGTTCCACCCACGTTACTGACGGAACGCTTCTTTGTACTGCTGTGCAAACATACACTGATAGACATAGCGACTAGATTATTCCATCTCCATTTGTATTAATAGATCTAAACAAAGAGAAATGCAGAGGTCAAGAGGTCACGGGCCGGCTGCCATGACAACAGGAAATGTCCCTATACTGTTATCTGGTTTCACAACACCAAAGTGTAGGTGTGTCAGCACCCCTTGTTGAGCTTGTGTGTGTTTGTCGGACAGCTGGGTGTAACCATCACGACCCAGACTGAGGTCAGAGAACTTGTTCCTGACCTTGGCAGCTTCTTTTAGACTCTCCTCATTCCTGTACTTTCTCTCTGGAGCTCTAAACTGCAGTTTCATCCATTAATGCTGTCAGAGTGTCCTTGTTTCATTACAGCAACATCACGGCCACAGCCGACATTAAACAATCCAGCTAAAAGGTTCAGCACTTGGATAGTGTATTGAAGCTATGTAAAATCTTACTGCAAAGGGATCAGCGACTTTGTTTTATCTTGACTTTGAAAGAGGTGTGAGAGAAATGTGTCGTAGTCTCCCTGACAGGTTTGTGGTAATAAGAAAAAGTTTTAATGCTTTCTTATGTAAATGAAGACTTTAGTGAGAGGGTGTTCATAAGCTGTCAGTGAACTGCTTGGTTGTTTTCATACACAGGCTGGAAGAGGGTGAGGGAGTGCAAGTTTTTGTTGGAGTAAACGATGAAACGAACCTGTCAACAGGTGTATCCATTACTGTGAGTTACATAATGAAAACCACAAACACTGAGACACATGAGACGACTTGGCTGATTGGGACTTGTAGGCGAAGGATGCATGGAAAATCTATTTGATGGAGTTACTATATAGAATGAAAAGTCAATGAATATACACTATGGTTCAAAAGTTTGCAGGTTTATAAAGGTGACATATGAAAATCTGACTTTTTCTGTATTCAAGTGCTATAATTGGGTCCCCGGTGCATGTACCAACCCGGAAATCATGAAAAAAACAACCCAGCAACTTTGTTTTAGTAAGCCTTTTTCTGCACGCATGTGAAAAAACGAGCACGTCAGATTGCGCTCCCTCCGTGATGCAACAAGGGATCTTATTATAATATTACCACCCCTCAATCTGGATGTTTCCACCCACGGAGTTGACATTTTCGAAGCGTGCGTTACAAATGTGTGCGCTCAAAAAACTCTATATCAGAAGTTCATAGCTTTAAAATGCATGATTTAATCGCGACAGACGTGATAGTTAAAACCAAACAGATGTTTTTTAACACAGTATCTAAGTTATGAGCTGTAAAGGCACAGCCCTATTCTGGAAAATGGGGGGCGGGGAGCAGCAGCTCATTTGCATATAAAGAGACATGCATGAAAACGTGTGTTTCCGCTTCCACTCAAAATAGGCATTTTCAGATTGATATAATAAATGATCTGTGGGGTATTTTAAGCTGAAACTTCACAGACACATTCTGGGGACACCTGAGACTCATATTACATATTGTAAAAAGGGACATAATAGGTCTCCTCTAAAGAAATTTTTCAGTTTATTCAGCAAGTATGTATTAAATTGATAAAAAGTGACAGTGAAGACATACAAAATATTTCTATTGAAGATAAAATTCATCAAGGAATCCTGAAAAAAATATTTACGCAAAAGTATTAAACAACAATTTACAAATAATTTACTCACCCCCTTGTCATCCAAGATGTTCATGTCTTTCTTTCTTCAGTCATAAAGAAATCATGTTTTTTGAGGAAAACATTTCAGCATTTTTCTCCATATAATGGACTGATATGGTGCCCCGAGGTTGAACTTCCAAAATGCAGTTTAAATGCGGCTTCAAACGATCCCAAATGCGGTTGTAAACGATTCCAGCTGAGAAAGAAGGGTCTTATCTAGTGTAACGTTTGGTTATTTTAATAAAAATAATACAATTTATATACTTTTTAATGCCAAACGCTCGTCTTGTCTTACTCTGCCTGGACTGTTTTTGCTCCGGTTCATGACAGTTAGGGTATGTCGAAAAACTCCCATCTCATGTTCTCCCTCAACTTCGAAATTGTCCTATATTGCTGTTTTACCTTTTTTGTTAAGAGTGTTTGATCTTCTTTGTTTGTTCACTTTGCATAGACTGGGTCGGAACTTCTGTAGTGATGTAGGATGATTTTGGAATGCTTTTTGAACTTGAGGGAGAAAATACGATTGGAGTTTTTCGACATACCCTAACTGTCTTGAGTCAGAATACACAGAGTTCAGGGAGAGAAAGGCAAGACAAGCGTTTGAGATTAAAAAGTATTTAAAATGTATTTTTTAATGAAAATAACCGATCTTTTCGCTAGAGAAACCTTTCTCCCTCAGCTGGGATTGCTTACAACTGCATTTGGGATCATTTGCAGCCGCATTTAAACTGCCTTCTGAAAGTTCAAAATCGGGGGACCATACCAGTCCATTATATGGAGAAAAATGCAGAAATATTTTCCTCAAAATACATAATTTCTTTACGACTGAAGAAAGAAAGACAGGAACATCTTGGATGACAAAGTGGTGAGTACATTATATGTGAATCTTTGTTTTAAGTACTTCTTTAAGTACTACAACTGCCAGCTTTGCCATCATAGGAATAAATACAATTTTAAAATATACTAAAATAGAAAAAAAATGTAACAGAATTTTAAAATACTTATGATTTTTAATGTACGTAATGAAACAAATACATCCTGTGTGAAAAAGCTATTTCTTTCAAAAACATTTTTAAAAAGATCCAAAAAATTTTAACGGTGATAAACCTGTGAAATTGTGGCTTTATATGTTGTAAAATGTGTTGAATGTTGCTGACATTACTAGACTCTTTTTGGTAGGAATAATTGACTCCTAACTAATTCATTATTGATTATTAAGGCACACCTGAGTTAGTAATGCGGCCATGACACGAAGCAGAGAAGCTGTTACACTTCAGCACATTAATATTTAATAATATTTTCAGCATTCCAGCACCCTAGAATGATTTTGTGATTCAAAATACTGCTTAGGATCCTACTTACAGGATGCTGTTACTAATTTAGAAATAATAAGGCAAAGTGATATTTCAAAGTGATTTACAACTATACTTTGTATTTGTGTAATTGTAATGCATATGTCAAGAGTTTGTTTAGTTGTCATTATATAAAAATATCTGATTGCAAAATGCCAAGACTGGCCAATCAGAATCAAGTACTGCTGAGAACTTTTTAATAGGCAAACAAATTTATTAAATGACCATGAATGTGTTGAACTTGAACGACTGGTGTTCCAATTCTGTGGAAATCTGTAGAGTTTTCTGTGGAATTTGGTGGTGTAAAGGCCTACTTATCTTCACGATCTTCTCGGCAACACAAAATATACTTTTCTTGAAAATATTTCATCATATTCCTCTACTCTGCAAGACTTTTTACACAGTTTTAACCCTAATGTCTATCACAGCTTCCCATTCTGACCTCACGTGCTCTTTAACCATCTTCTGGGCAGGGAAGCGTTCAGAACATTAAATTACTGTCTTTTGTCACTCCGCTCTTTTGTGTTTCTGTGACGTGCGTTGGGATGTATATCAGTGTCTCCAAATGCCATTAAACATTCACATGTTCTTTATTTCGGAGCTATTACAGGAAGCTCATGTTTCATTTAACCCTCCTCTGTTTGGCCACAAGCCATCATTCTATGTTGGCATGCGAGATCATCGTTAACAGATGTCTGGCCTCTGCAATAAGGATGACCAGTTCAGCCTTCCTCTTCACTTTTTTCTTATTCCCACTATAATCAAGTCAAAGGCTACCGTTAACTGTTTGGTTACCAACATTCTTCAAAATACCTTCTTTTCTCAACAGAATACAGACACTGTATACAGGTTTAGAACAACTTGAGTATACATGATGACAGAATTTTAACCATCCCTTTAAGTGGGCCATAAAAGCACTCTCAAGTTAGCTAAACGCATTTAACATAAAAGTAAACTATAATACATCTCTGTTTTAAGAGAGTTTACATGTCCACAGGGCAAAACACCCACAGCTTTGACTTTGGTTAAACTGACTCTCCTCACTCATGTGATAAAGGATCAATGTTTACTGTGTCTATGTTTTGCTTTAGAGGGAATCCCATGCACAGTGATCTCACCCCACAAAAAGCTTCCGGACCAGATAGAGCCCTCTGGCTGGAGGGAGGAGAGTAGACAGAGGCTGAGCACAGTCAAACAGGGGTGACGCAAAGAGTTAGTGCTGCACTGTTGAGCCCCTAAGCCCAGAAATGTCCTGAATCAGGACAGCCTGACTGATTTGTTTGGGGAAGGGCCCACAAGAATCAGCATGTCCCAAATCCCAAAGACTTACATTGAAGGTGAATCTCAGCTGTATATAGACTGAAATATCAGTTCTAGGTCCTCAATAATGACATCATTATTCACATGGCAAAGCTGATTGGTTTCTTTTCGTATCAGCAGCCAATGAGCTTGCTGCTCAACATTTAAATGCTTGGCTAGTGCTTGCAGTGTGCTTCAGAAACCCTCCACTTCCCCAGCTCCACCTGTATAGATCTGCTAAAGGGTGATTCAGTATATTATATATAAGGGGTTATTTCATAAACGTTATATGTGCAGCAGCAGTATTTCTACATGCTGTCTGTGAATGTATTGGCAGTAGCAAGTCTTGGTACTTGCTCTGTCGCAGCAGCAGCAATTTAAAAAAAAAAAATTAAAACTGTACTTTTCTGGTTTTGGAGACTGTAAAACCAGATAAAAAAGTGAGTTTGTGGCAAAGAAAAGGGATGTAATATTACAAAGCATTTCAGATAAATCAGGCATCGTTCAATAACACAGCATGTGTCTCATCTCTCAGACCTTTCCACACTTTGGCTTTGTCTCCGTCTCATAAAGACCAGAAAATGCTATAAAATGTGGAGTCTAAAGAGAGAACATGAGCCTGAATGACATGTTATTCTCGGTGTATGTCCAGCTAAAGTCCCAAGTGTCTGTTAGCTCACAGACTCTGGCAACTCAAAGTCTACATGCTTTTTCAGTGTAACAGAGGGAGTGTGAGACTTGTGGGGGCAGGAAGAGAAAAATCCAGAATCTGAGTCTGTTTTACACAGTCTTCTGCTTTTTTGGTTGGACCTCTACATGAAAGTGGTCCAGCAGGTTTTAAAAAGCCAGTGTCCAAGAGGACCTCAGGGACCGGCTTTGCAAAACTTTCCCAAGACCGCTTAACAGAAAGGTTGGGGATATAATGCTGAACATAGTGTCCAATATTGTTCTTACAATCTTAGGTTCCACACAGGGATTTAAGAGAATATGTCAAATGGCAGAGATCCTCAGTCCTCCTGTTGGAGGCCTTCATGCAGAGCCTAGTTACAGCACATCTCTCTCTAACTTTTAGTTTATTTCTAAAGGAGCTGATATGGTGTTATTGGGGTTGCTTGAGTGGTTGGGTTTTGTGTGTGGATTATAGGGGTTTCTAGCTTGTTTTGGATGGCTGCTATGGTGTTGTTAGGTGATTGCTAGATCATTGATAGGTTGTTCCCGGGAAGTTCTGGGTGGTGGCTAGAGTGTTTCTAAGTGGTTGCAAAGTTTGTCATTAAGTATAGGTGGTTGCTAGGGTGGTGCTACCTTGTGGGTGGTTGCTAAGGTGTTCCCAGGAAGTTATGGGTGGTTACTATAGTGTTTCTAAGGGGTCTTTAGGTTTTTCTTAAGTGTAAGCTGTTAGATGTTACTAAATTTGGTGGTTGCTTGAGGGTTGATAACGTGTTACTAGGAAGTTCTGGGTGGTTGCTAGGGTGTTCCCACAAAGTTCTGGGTGTTGCTATAGTGATTCTAGGTCTTTGCTTAAGTGTAGGGTGTTAGGATGTTGCTATCTTATATTGGGTGGTTGCTTGAGCATTAATAGGGTGTTGCTAGGGTGTTCCCACAAAGTTATGATTGGTTACTAAAGTGTTTCTAAGTGGTTTCTAGGTTTTGCTTAAGTGTAGGGTTGCTAGATTGTCTTGGGTGGTTGCTTGAGTGTTGATAGGGTGTTGCTAGGAAGATATGGGTGGTTGCTAGGGTGTTGCTAGGGTGTTTCTAGGAAGTTATGGGTGTTACTAAAGTCTTTCTAAATGTGATCTCTAGGTTTTGCTTTATTGTAGGGTGTTAGGATGTTGCTAGCTTGTCTTGGGTGGTTGCTTGAGTGTTGATAGGGTGTTGCTAGAAAAATATGGGTGGTTGCTAGGGTGTTTCTAGGAAGTTCTGGGTGTTTCTAAAGTGTTGCTAAATGTGATCTCTAGGTTTTGCTTAAGTGTAGGGTGTTAGGATGTTGCTAGCTTGTCTTGGGTGGTTGCTTGAGTGTTGATAGGGTGTTGCTAGAAAAATATGGGTGGTTGCTAGGGTGTTTCTAGGAAGTTCTGGGTGGTTACTAAAGTGTTTCTTAGTGGTCTTTAGTTTTTTTCTTACGTGTGGTGTTGGATGTTGCTAACTTGTCTTGGGTGGTTGCATGAGTGTTGATAGGGTGTTGCTAGGAGGATATGGCCAGTTGCTAGGGTGTTTACAGGAAGTTCTGGGTGGTTGCTAAAGTGTTTCTAAGTGGTTTCTAGGTTATTGCGTAAGTGTATGGTCTTATGACGTTGCTAGCTTGTCTTAGGTGGTTTCTTGGGCATTGATAGGAGTGTTGCTAGGGCATTGCTTGGAAGTCATGGATTCTAAGGGTGTTGCTAGGGTGTCCCAGGAAGTTCTGGGTGGTTGCTAGAGAGTTTCTAAGTAGTTGCTCAGTTTTTGTTTATGGGTAGTATGTTAGGGTGTTGCTAATGTGTCATCGTGGTTCAGTGAGTGTTGATAGGATGTTGCTAAGAAGATATGGGCAGTTGCTAAGGTGTTGCTAGGGTGTTTCCAGGAAGTGCTGGGTGGCAGATTCTCAGTTTCTCAGTTTTTGTTTATATGTAGGGTGATGCTAGCATGTTGTGGTTTGTTGCTTGGGTTTGCAAGGGCATTGTTAAGAAGTTTTGGGTGGTTGCTAGGTTCTTGCTAGGTTAGTGCTGTGTTCTAGCATGTTGCGGGTGGCTATTTTGGTGTTGATAAGAAGATACCTATTGATCAAACCGATCAAGCACACACACACACACACACACACACACACACGCCAGTCTGGTCAGCTATCCTTGTAGGGACTCTCCATAGGCGTAATGGTTTTTATGCTGTTCAAACCATAATTTCTATTGCCCTACACCAACCCTACACCTAAACCTACAAATCACAGGAAATTTTCTGCATTATTACTTTCTCAAAAAAAAAAACTCATTCTTTATGATTTATAAGCTTTTGTACCCATGGGGACACATCATAGCACATCAATGCTGTTTTGTTTTTGCAGTAGAAAGTTATAAAGCAAAAAGAAACAACAAAAAACAGATAAGCCATTCCAGAGAAGACATGTCCTTGTGATTGTAGCATAATCCTGCCTGAATAAGTGATGTCCCAGCGATAACTGTTCAAATAATACAAGAAAGAAATTCCACGTTCAAGGTTTGGCTTTCCTTTGGCAAGGTTTGGCTTTCCATCTATGGTATCAAAATTAGGCATCTCTGATTAGCATCAGCTAATCCAAATCTTCAAAAACAAACCCGGTAATACGCAACTGGTTATATATACACTGCATTTATAGGCACTGAAGCAAGCAAGAGTTCTTGCTTACCTTTAGAGTCACCACTGGCATGAATCGGTTTGGCTGTAGTGCTCTCTCCAGACCGTCCACATGGACCTCCTGACCTACTATGCCCATTACTGAGACTCCTCTTGCGTTTGCTGCCCTTGAACCAGCTGAAAGCCCGGCCCAAGGATGAACCCCGTTTCTTCTTACTGGCCTGCTGTAGGGCCAGGATCTCAGTAATGTCTTTGGGCACCAGATCCCCCGCAGAGCTGCTCCTGGACATCCTGAGACCAATGACCACTGATCTCTGGCTGCTCTTGTATTCCACTCAAAACACCTGCCTCAACATCAGCAGAGAAGAAAAATGAACATTTACATTTCTGAAAAGAAGAAAAGCAATGATGAGAAAATGTGTCACACATCCAAAGTTCTGAATTTAACTTATGCACAGAATAAGCACTGTTTCCATCCGACGAGTCAAACAGAACAAAATCGTCCCTTCCTAAAAAGTGGCACTAAATATTACTACGAAAATTAGGAGAAGCCACTGAATATAATAATTTTCACAAAAATTGCTTGCAGCTCAGAGTGAGCAGACAAAACACAAAAATGCGGTCATTGCTTTCGGAGGTGGATGCCTGCTGTTTGGGAACGCAGTCGTGTAAGACACTTCTGGGAGGCAATTATATAGAAAGACTTGATGACAGACATTGCTCGGGCTTTAAAAATGACCATGACAACATTTCAGATGCTGTGCAACAAGATTGGTCCGCTGGTTAGTCAGGTTATGCATCCCATCGTGCAAAGTCATGTGCATAGAGAAATTTATTCGGCAAACACGTTTCCATCTTCTATTATTCGCATTACCCTTTTTTCGCAAAACTCAAAAACCACCTCAAGTAAGTGTAAAAACATTTTTGCGAATTAATGGATTTTTATTCGAAATTTCCCATTTCCATCACTCTTTTCTAATGTGATACTTCAAAATGCACATTAAAATAGGGTGATGGAAACACAGCAACCGTGCTGCTTCGCAAACAATACATGCCTAGGTCTCCTTCGTTTAAAAATAATGGCTAGTGCAGTGGTTGGGATACACATAAACCTACCAACATCGGTCATCCAGACTTATCACAAGAGGAATAAATTACGTTTTAGTCACATAACATCGGTTAATGGAAACATCGTCATTTTGCAATAGTTTTTTTTATCGACATTTATAAAATATTGCTAAAGTTTTTTGCAAATCTGTAATGAAAACACACCTATTGTTTATTAAATCAATATGTTGGTTTTATATGGTTTTGGAAAACTTTATGAACCATTTTTAAGAAAAGTTTAAATGTGTTCAAAAATGTTAAACGGTGTAACCATAAAGTAATACCACTTTAAATACATGGGAACGTACACTTCCTAATTATTACTTTCAAAACCATTTTCTTATTTTAAAAGTATTCTTTACAGATATCATGAATTACTAATTCATAAATATTTGAAGAGTTCAGATGCAAAACCAGCTAAAAGCCATCTCAGTCAAAAATGAAATAATGATACTGAGTGAATGCTCCTGACACATTTTATACGATCATCAAATACTTTTTCTTCAAATTCGCAAAAATACCAGCCTCAGCCCAATCAGAAGTACCAGTACTTACATAGAAACATATACATCTGAGCCTGATAAAAATGCATTTTTTAAAGAAAGACGTCAGATGGATTTAGCTGGTTTTGCATCTGAACTTTTCTTTTGTTTTGGGACAGTTGCAACACAATACATTTTACCTAAACTAACTTACCTTGTCACACAATTATGTCAAATCATTAGATATTTTAAGAGACTTACTGACCTTGAAACAGTCAAGAAGGCCATGATGTAACATCCTGTTTTTATGCTTTTTGTGTGTAGGTTGCACCACGTGACTGACATGGTGGGTGAAAGTTCTTTCCAAATATTAATAAGCAGCAAAGCTATAGTAAATAATAATAAAAAAAAAACTTATGCTTATCTCTTAACTGTTACCTACCCATAAAATCAGCTTTATAATAATGTTCAAGGTCCAGTATCAGTCCTAACCCAAATATCTGTTTTGGACTACGATGCAGATCCAGGACCTGCCCTATCCTTGGTAAAATCATGGTATTCATCTTTTTAGTAATTAGCTGAGTTATCAAAATCAAACTGTACTACATTTGTTACAGGTCCAGTCCCTGTTGAGCAACCTGGGGTTGAGGACACAAATCATTGACCGAACCCTACTAGCCCAGATCTTTAACCATTACGCCACACTTCTGTGTAACAGAAGAAATGCTCACCAGCCACTTCAACTCCTGTGTCTATATCAAGTCTCTCTTAGTACCCATAGAAACAGGGAATTCCGAGAAAAGTTACTATTACTCCCTCTCCAAAGATGCCTCACATGTGTTTTGTATCAGGTACTTGCAAGTCCCATTTCAGCATTCACGTGCAAATGTAGCGTCTACAGCCCTCATTCCCTGAAAACGTTTATTCTCGCTAAGCCGTCTAATCTCAGTCATGGTGCGAGAACTGGAGGTATGAAAGACAAAACAAAAGTAGAACAGCGTATGGAGGGAAAAACACACTACCTCGCAGGCACTGAAGTTCCTCTCTTTCCGAGAAAATATGCAAGTAAACTCCACTATATCCAACTCACCCACAAGAAGTTCAGTTTGCTGGTACTGACCAGGTATTCTGTATTTCTCTCTCAATTTCTCAATCTTTCGGACACAGTGCAGTATTTCGACAGGAACAAAATCTCTGGATGCAGTAGCACACACTCACACACCCTAATTATGCACTCACAAACCCAAACTCTCACACACCATCACACTAACTTACACAACTATGACTCAAAACAGTCGTCACATTCCCAAACACACATTTTATGTGGCTACAGAAACACAAGAGCACAAAAACACCAGAGGGTACCTTTCTTGCGTCCTTTTGTCTGTGTTTCTCAGTGTGTGTCTTGTCTTTGCTGCAGTGCTGTCCTGTACTGTTTATTCAGCTCTTTTTGGGTGAGTGGAGCTCCATGCTGGTCAGTCCTCCCCCTCCTGTCCTGTCTCCTGGTCACCATTCAGCGCAGTGCAGAGAGGAACTGCAGTTCACACGTGTATTCCACCCAACTATTTCACAATGACAGGCTGGCTCCCTCCCTCCCCGACTCTCTCCTCCTCCTGTCTCTCTTTCTCTTTCTCTCTCTCTCTCTCACGCTCTCACCACAATGTACACACCATTCCACTCCTCTCTACCTTCACTTATCGCTCTTAGACATCGCTTTTATCCACTCCTCCTGTTTCCTTTCCCTATGCACTCATTAGTTTTTGTTAACTTACTATCTCATCCTAATCAGAGGTGGTGGAGGGACACCATCCTGTTCCCTGATGGGGAGGCTGGCTTTGGTTTCGAAGCATTGACATGAAGCCAAAGTGTTCGACATATGAAAAACAGACAAGCGCTGCACATGCCACAGGTTCATTATGAGCTACAGGTGATTTATGAAACCTGAGATGTAGCGTGTCTTCGGACATGATTGGCAGGCTTAGAGGCATGTAGACTCTACAGCTGTGAGAGTGAGGCTAAAAGTAAAAGAAATATGCCAAAACATAGGAAAATGTCCTTTTTTTTGGCTCCAGAATATGTTCAGAGATGAGCCACATTTATGAATATATGTTTTTTTTATTGCGTCAGATAGGAGAACATCAAATAAAGTGCTATTTATTTTAAAGACAGATAGGACAAGCACATTTTTAAGGCAAAACAGATTAAATAAAGTATTTTTAAATTATAAAACAATAGATATACTGTTTAAAAAGAAGAAAGAAGACAAAAAATTGGAACATTTTGTAGTTGTGAAATGTTAGGGGATCATGTTAACGAAGTTAACTAAAATAACAATACAATACTTTTTTTTTTTTTTTTTTTTTTTTTTTTTTTATATGTGACCCAGGACCACAAAACCAGTCATAAGGATCAAATTTTTGAAATTGAGATTTATACATCATCTGAAAACTGAATAAATAAGCTTTCCATTGATGTATGGGGTTGTTAGGATAGGACATTATTTGGCTGAGATACAACTATTTGAAAATCTGGAATCTGAGGGTGCAAAAAAATCTAAATATTGACAAAATCGGCTTTAAAGTTATTCGGATGAAGTTCTTAGCAATGCATATTACTAATCAAACATTAAGTTTTGATATAATTACGGTAAGAAATTTACAAAATATCTTCATGGAACATGATCTTTACTTAATATCCCAATGATTTTTGGCATAAAAGAAATATCAATAATTTTGACCCACACAATGTATTTTTGGCTATTTCTACAAATATACCCATGCTACTTATGACTGGTTTTGTGGTCCAGGGTCACATATGTAATGGAAACACACCTATTGTTTAATAAAACGTGCCAAATTCATAGAAATGTGCTGATTATATTCATGTTATCTTTAAAATGTTAAGTGGTGTAACCATAAAGTATCACCACTTCGAATACATGGGAAGGTACACATCCTAATTATTACTTTCAAAAACATTTTTTAAATGTAAAGTATTCTTTAGAGATATCATGAATTACTTATTCATAAGTATCCATTTTGGGACAGTTGCACCACATGACATTTTACAACCTATCTTGTCATACAATTATGTCAAATCATTTGAACTATATAGACATATTTAAAAAAAAATGGAACAATGAAAATGATAAAAACACACAAAATTATTTTAACTTTATCTAAAATTAAAATGTTTTTTTTTTTATTTTATTTTATTAAATATTAATAAACTGTATAATAGCATTAAAAAATGATACTAAACTAAAACTGGGTTGCTCCGATAGGACACCTGTGTAAACTTTAAGGGAACTGACTTCATACATCCACTTTATCACCATCATCTTGAGACCAGCTGGTTAAAAGTAAGGTTAGATGTGAGAAACTGTCTAGAACCAATTGTTTGCAGATGCTACTTTTATATTTAGTATCTTATAGGCAATATAGAGTGGCTCAAGAGTCCAAATACTTTTGGGGCCACTTTCTACCTTAATGAGGTCTGGTAACCAGTGGCAACGGTTAGAAGAGGGTATGTGCAGGGACTTGTCTCCTTAATGTACCGAGTAGCTCTTTAACCTCTGACGGTGCTTCACCCACTAGGGAATTTTCTCTTGAACTCTGAGGGCTTGGTTGCCGTGAATTCGCTATTTTTGTTCTTTCGCAGCACAGAGAAGCCACAGAAAGCAGGCTAAGAATAGCGGAGCTAATAGTGATGTCATGTCCCGTGGGAAAAGGTGGCAAGGGATCTGTTACCCGACTCATCTGGTTTCATTTTAAATCCTGGCTGACGGTGAGCTAACTCAGAGATGTGACTGTTGCCGATTTGACAACATCCTCCGAGATGATGTTTCCTGTCTGTTGCTAATGGTGTCATGTTTATTGTAAATGCTAAGGGTAGTATATAGACTACGGAAGCCTATTTATTAACCTGCTATTCTTATGTCTGAGGATATGCATTATTCAAAACCAACAAATAAAAATATGTATTCTGTTCAGATTTTTTTTTAAATTAAGCAATGTTGCATTAAAATGATCAAAAGTGACTATGAAGCCCAATAAACAATATAATAAAACTGACAATATACGCAATATCACATGAATAGCAGTGCGATATGGATGTATAACGGCAGGGCTGTGATTCGGCTGTAGGCAATTACAGCATGCCGATATATAGTCATATTGCACATCTACGAGTGTGATATTCCATTTATATAACAGTACGATGGCACAAGTGTGTAAATACATAAGAAACAACAACGGAGTGTCTTTAAAAACCCTCTTTTGTGCAAAATATTTCCTTCCACCATGGATTCAAATCTAAAGCTGACAGTTTAACAGCTGAGCCCAAGCCTCCATTACTATTTCGAAAACGTCACTTTAGAACTACTAATGTAGGAACGTTGCGTTGCTTCATTACAAGCTTATTGTATTACAGTATTAAAAGCTCACTGTTATGTAGAGTATTATGAGAGAGAGATGGGCGAGTGTGATTACCTGCATCTGATACAGTATTAATTTTCATATTCACAATAAAACATTAGTTTGAATTTTCGCTGAGGAAAGCGCTATCTTTGTCGAACTATTCTTTAGTTAAGGGTGATTTCCAATGACAGTAAATTTGTTGGCTGCATCTTACAAGGTGTTGTTGAAAGTAAAAATAACTTCCTTGTTTACAACCCTGTTTCAATATAAAAGTCTTTACTGCTGACTCACTCATAAAAATAGTCTCTCGCCATTTAATGTCAGAATAATGTAACTAAAGTCACCATCACGAACGCACACACCGTTTCCCAATACTAAATATTATTATTAAATACTGCTGGTATTTATATAAAATAATATTGAGTGAAGAATAATATTTATTGGAGCTCACACGTCTGAAAACCTTGAAGCAAAATTTTCCAAACTGCATATTTGAAGTCTGAACAAGCACATTCTTGCCTAAAGAACTTTTAAAACTACATTTCGTGACAGAAAAACAGTATTATTTATAAAATTATAGGGGATTTGGTTGTCTCACAGTGAGAAATACCACAATGATAGTGATACAGTTCGAGTTCCGATATCACTAGAATATCGCACTCCTCTCAGCTAATCAGATTTGAGGACCAGAAAGTACCTTTGTGTGTGTATGTGTATATATATATATATATATATATATATATATATATATATATATATATATATATATAGTATTCCAATATTAATGTTTTTACCTATAATACTTAAAAATATTTATGGGATATTTTTATATTTTAGTCTTATTATTATTTTTAGGCTTATTTTATACTTTAGATATTTTTAATTTTGGTATTAATCGTATCAGTCTTAAATGAATGTGCTCTGCTGCATGATTCATTCATATAGTATGTTAGTGTGAAACGGCAGGGCTCTTGATTCGTCCTGTGGGATTCTTCAGAGACGTGTCAAAGCGTTCTGTCAATGTTTACTCTAGAGTCTCACAAACAATCTGATTTCTGAGTTCCTTTTATCTGAAACCTATCTGAGAGACAACAAACTATGCATGTCTTTAAAATTTCAGCCTCTGCAAAGACATAAATCCTTGTTGTCTGGTGCAGCCCTTCATGAACTATGTTTAATGTGTTGTTGATGTATTTTCCACCACGCCATGGCCATTTGCAGGAAAATTTAGTGACTGTAAACAGAGATAAGGGAGACGTGTGTGTCAGGATATGTACCCAGGACGACTCAATATGCTCTGTAAACACATGACTGCTTATTCTCAGAGCTTGTTTGACTTTCTTTCTGCTTTGAAAAGCACAGATGGAGAACCTCGGGCCCTGGCCTCTTTCCTCGCACTGGGCTGGACCAGCTATGATCCAGTAAATCAGCACTATCTAGGGATCACAATCTGGATCTGTTTTCTAGGGTCACGGAGTGAAGATACAGTACATGCACACAATTTTTTTCATCCAGCCACAAATTGCAATCAGACAGGATTATTAACCATCGCAGGACTACAGAGATCATGTGAAGTTTAAAACAAGGTTAAAAAATGACACGGACGTTCTGTCAGTCACCTCTGTATTGTATAAGAGAGAGAGAGAGAGAGGACTTGTGGGGCATTGGGTGGGGTTACTGTGAGTCAGACTTAAACTCAGTCCCTATGAACACATTGAAATGTTTAAATGTTGCTATAGCAACTATGAAGAAAACAGTCATTCTCTTGCCTTCACGAAAACCTCAGTGTTTTGTTGTGAAAGTATGGAGCTCAATCTGTGGGTATATTTTGAGTACTACTATACACAAACATTTACCACTAGAAGAAACTCAACCTTGCAAAATGGAACATTTCCTCATTTCCAACTAGATAAATCAAGCCTTTCTCAAGGTTTCCAAAAAAATTGCTTGCGAAAAACATTTATTTTTAGATTTAACCAAAGTGATTTACAAATTAGCAAAGCACAAGCAAGTTGTCATACAGGAGATAATGTAGTAGCTTTGTTGTATATAATGGGATGAGTTAGTTTGTTGCTACATGCAGTGCAGCTCAATGCCAGAGAAGACACTTGCTTCCATCTTGAATCCATCAGTGGAGACTGAAGGTCGAGCTACTCAACTTGACCTCATGGGAAAACTATTCAATGAGGTGCTGATTTTGTATTAATTTATACAATCTACAAGGTACAAAAAAAGCATAATTTCATACAAATTAACCTCAAATTTGCCAAAATGTAAAATAGTTACAAATTACGAATAAGACCGTGTTGAGATATTAACAGTTATGGTTTAACTGGGAATCAAACACCACCCTCAGGTTCCTGTTCTGGCTGTGGTAATCATCAACCATGAACCATCTGTGATAAATATCCTAACAGGTATTGCACAGTTGGTTTATGCTCTCTGCCAGAAAGCCAGCATTTGTGGTTGTTTTGGATTTTCAAAGGCCTTCATTTATTCTCCTTTTTCAGTGTCTTCTCGGGCTGTAAAGTTGCTTTACCTTGAAACTTCTCAGAGTAAAATATTTAAAGGGGTCCTATTATGCTCTTTTGCAAAGTCTTGATTTTGTTTTGGGGGTGTACTAGAACATGCTCTCATGCTTGGTGGTTCGAAAAACACATCATGTTTTACATAAGTTACATTATTACAATACCTTTCTCCTCAGCCTGGCACAAATGGCTCAATTAGTTCCGGATTTGATAAAGGCCCGCCTTTCGAAAAACTAAATGCATTGTGATTGGTTAGCTATCCCACTGCGTTGTGATTGGCCAACAGCTTAGATGGTGTTTCAGTACTGCCACGCCCCTTGCCAAAGCAGCAAGTTGCATCTTCTCCATTATAGTTAAGGATATATTAAGGTATAGTTGATGCTAGAGTACTGTTGGGTCCTTCGTCAGCCTGCGAGATCGCCGATACATGATATTATTGAGCTAATTTATTTAATTACTTACATATTTAGTTTCATTGGCCGAAACCAGCTCCAGCATAAGGCTAAAAGCAGCCTAATGTTTTTAATATGACTTAATTTGTATTTAACATGACAACAATTAAATAAAAACATTGTAAGTTAATTATAACGCTTACATTTCCTTAGTTATTCAAAAAGCAGCTAGAGAAAAGCCTAGTCTAGCCTAGTCTAGTGCAAGTTTATGCATTTAAAAAAAACGCTCACGTTATAAGTGAAGCTATCTACACTGTATGATGAATAAATCTCTTACCACACATCTGCAACGCGCTACGGCTCTGACGCGGTCACTAGAGCTGATCGCCACTCTAGTAGTCAATGCTTGTGTTTATGCCAACTGCGCCTCATTATGTGTTTTGACTCCCTATACTGCACTCGTCAAAGGAGTCGTTCGTTGTAGTTCTTGAAAAGGGGATTTTTAAAAAACGAAATATTTCCCTTTGGAGTGGACTTTGAGATTTTTAACTTTGTAGATCTTTTTATGCCCAAACATACACACCACACACTGACTAAAATTCCAAAAGTGATAAGGCATAATAAGTCCCCTTTCAATGCTGTAAAACTTTGAAACTTGGTGCAGAAGCACCTAACTTAAAGGGACAGTTCACCCAAAAATTAAAATTCTGTCATTAATTACTCACCCTCATGTCATTCCAAATCCATAAGACCTTCGTTCACCTTCAGGACACAAATTAAGATATTTTTCATGAAAGCTCCTAGAGCTTTCCGACCCTGCACAGACAGCAATGCAACTGAAACATTTTATGGCCCAGAAACATAGTAAGGACATCGTTAAAAAAGTCCATGTAAAATAGCTATGAAAATACTTTTTTGTGCGCAAAGAAAAAAAAAAAACGACTTTATTGAACAATTTCTTCTCTTCTGTGTCAGTCATTGACGTGCGTTCATGAGAGTATCACAACGTATGCATGTGGCACTGCTAACGCAGGAGCCAATGTTCTGAAATAGAACCCAGATGTGCTATGCCTTGTTTACAAGCAGAAGAAGACGCATGGTATAAAACAGTCTTCGTAAACATGTCTGAAGATTTCGACAGGATGGCATGAAATTTTTGCACAGCCTTACTTATTTGAACCAAAATATACAGGCAATGAACTAAAAGAGATGAACTTTCTACGTCCTATGTCAGATTTCATCAAAAATACCTTAATTTGTGTTCTGAAGGTGAACGAAGGTCTTATGGAATGACATGAGGGTGAGTAATTAATGACAGAATTTTCATTTTAGGGTGAACTATCCCTAGAGTAAAAAGTTTAGACCCTTTTTACTAGGGAATGGGCCACAGTAAAATACTGCTGTGTCTGCTAAAACATTACTGATAAATCCGTTGAAGTCAATTATCTTATGTGACCCTGGACCACAAAACCAGTCATAAGGGTCAATTTTATTGATTTAAATAAATAATGATAATTTTAATAAATAAGCTTTCCATTGATGTATGGTTTGTTAGGATAGGACAATATTTGGCTGAGATACAACTATTTGAAAATCTGGAATCTGAGGGTGCAAAAAAATTGAAATATTGAGAAAATTGCCTTTAAAGTTGTCCAAGTGAAGTTCTTAGCAATGCATATTGCAAATCAAAAAATATTTACGGTAAGAAAATTTACAAAATATTTTCATGGAACATGATCTTTACTTATTATCCTAATGATTTATGGCATAATTTTGATCCATACAATGTATTGTTGGCTATTGCTACAAATATACCTGTGTTACTTAAGGTTTTGTGGTCCAGGGTCACATATACCAACTTGAAAATATTTTTTTTCTGATAATATTTCAACAATCAAGTCGTGTTTTTTCGATCAGCTGTTTAGAATCTGAAGTGATGCCAGATTTGCAAATTAATCACTCTTTTAATCCAGTTGGTTAAACAAGTTTACAAAAATGCCTGAAATTGTTTGTAATTCACTATTCGCCATTCACAATTCTGTAGGAGAGTTCACTCACACACTGAATCATCTGCAGTGCTTTTTCACACAAAAGCAGTAACAAGATATTTTATTAGACAGAAAAAAAAAGAGCACCACATGAGGTGGATATTTACCAACAAAACTTGCGAATGTTCAACCACAATGTGGCTTTTTATTGCATGTGCAGCTTATGAATGATTGTACTGCAGATAAAGGTGATTTATATCCATTTATATCTAAAACTGTGGGCAGAATAAATAAAATATGGGCAGACTTCATTGCTGTTACTGATGAAATGCTAGAAACACATGTGTTCGGGTTGCAAGAGATGTGACGCAAAACATTTTATTTACATAGAGCAAACTCCACCCACAGAACTATACTGGTAGTGCAGATCCAAAAGTTCACTGACCTGAAAAATTCTGTAGACAAGAATTTAGACAGCTTTACAGCTCAATTCATGTAAATGCTGTGAAGAAATATGAGCTTCACATATAACAGTAATTCATTAAATATAAAACAGCCAACAGCTGTAGCTTATCACAACAACAAGAGTCAAAATAAGTTCTTTAAACCATAAAACTTCTATTTGCTACTTAGTTTCTACTGTAATTTTCTCTTTAAATCCCTGTAGCGTATAAGCAATATAACAACTCAAAAACAAGCCCCCTTTACACAGGTGCTTTCCGTAAATCTCCCACCACTCCCATGGATGGGAGCTGAGGCAACAGCCAGAAAATCCCGCCTGTCCACTGGGTTAAGCCCTCCTCTCCCAGCATTGTATTATCCCTCTCTCCCTGTCTTTGTCCTCTGCAGACTGGATTTCCTTCTGTACCACCGAGCCGCACAGCCAGTGACACAATTGCAAATACATACAATCGCGCAAACCGATCACATATGAGCAGATGTCACAACACACAATTCACACACAATCCAAGCTGTACAGTAACAATGACATAATAATTAAATGGTTACATAATTCTTTTTGGAAAACACAAAATTAGATACTTTGAAGAATGTTCATGCTGCTCCTTTCTATAGCAAAATAATACATTGAAGGCTGAAGCGGCCCCAACTTTTTTGTAATTACACTGAAAAAAGAAAGCTGTGATTCTGTGACAGAATTTAAATGTTTGGGTGAACTATTCATTTAAGACATAAATTACAGTGAAGATACAGACACTCAACACTAATACATTCTGATCTTTTGTTGAGCATATGCGTTCCAGCCAAACCCCAGCGGGCCCCAGACGGGTGCTCTAGTACCACAGCTTTAGCCCTAATGAGACTCACATAGTTTCAGTGCACACTCATTACTCTGTCACAAGAATCATGGAGAAAGTACATCTTGGCAAGTGTCCCCATTTTTTTTAATCTCCTTCATCAACCCAGAGCTCCAAAATGAAACGCATGGAGAGTTTCAATTAGACATTCTGGCCTGTGATGAACACTTTGATTTAGAGGCTTCCGTGCCTTCATGCCTCTGTCTGTAACAAGGCACTGATGTGCCAAGCTCCCGGAGCATCACAGATTTAACACTTTAATACTAGCACTCAATTAGTTCACCAGTCTTCCAGTGGCTGGTCAAATCATGTCTGCAGACTGTTTCCCAAACAGTCTAGCATGAATAATCCATCTTTATTAAAAGGATAGTTCACCCAAAAATGAAAATTCTGTCATTAATTACTCACCCTCATGTAGTTCCAAACCTGTAAGACCTTTGTTCATCTTCAGAACACAAATTAAGATATTTTTGATGAAATCCGAGAGCACTTTCTGACAGCAAGAGTCCTTCTACGTTCAAGAAAGGTAGTAAGGGCATTGTTAAAATAGTCCATGTGACATCAGTGGTTCAACTATGAGAATCTATGAGAATACTTTTTGTGCCTTTAAAGTCTGAAGTGTGTCATTTTTGTAGATGCGGAAATTCTCTGCACAAGTATTAGTAGCCTGATAAACTGTGTAAATATGTACTGTGTGTACAATGGCAATCATCATACAATGCAACCTTTAATGATCAAATAAAACAGTTGTTGTTTTTAAGTTAGCTTGTATAAGTTAACAAGATAGCTGACTAGCTTTGCACAATGCCAGCCAGTTAGCCTGCCAGCTTAAGCCCAGGACACACCAAGTCGATGTCGGTCGTTGGGCAATGTCGGGTGGTTTTTGAGCATCGGTCAGCTTTAAAGGGGTCCTATTATGCTCTTTTACAAAGTCTTGATTTCGTTTTGGGGGTGTACTAGAACATGCTTTCATGCTTGGTGGTTTGAAAAACGCATTATTTTTAACATAATTTGCATTATCACAATACATTTCTCCCAGCCTGGCACAAATGGCTTGATTAGTTCCAGGTTTAATGAAGGCCCGCCTTCCGAAAAACGAAATGTGTTGTGATTGGTTAGCAGTCCCACTGCGTGCGACTGGCGAACCGCTTTGACTGTGTTTCAGTACTGCCACACCCCTTGTCAAAGAAGTAAGTTCCTTGTACAACTGTTAGCACAAGCTAGATTAAAGTGACTCTTATGTTTTAAATATGGGTAATTTTCTTACAAAAATGCATCAATTCACTACAGAGGCCTGTATTGTCCCAGAGCCGTGTGAGGCACTTTTTATTATGGATGGGTGCACATTATTGGACGTGTTTTGGACTGATGAAGAGAAACACCCGTCTATGCCGTTCTAAAGCTTGGGAGTGCCAGGATAATTTTTAATATAACTCTGATTGCATTCGTCTGAAAGAAGGAAGTCATATACACCTAGGATGCATGGAGGGTTATAAGTGAAGCTATATACACTGTATGATGACTAAAACTCTTACCACAGACTGCACACGTCTGCAGCATGTTACGGCTCCGACGCGGCAACCGGATTAGATCGCGGCTTCGCCATGTGTTTCAACCCCCTGTACTGCACACGTCTATGGCGTGTTACTTCTCAGAAGCAGTCACTCTAGTCAATGCTTGTGTTTATACCCACCGCACGGGTATGTGGGCAGCCGTGGCCTAATGGTTAGGGAGTCAAGCTTGTAACCGAAAGGTTCCGGCAGGTCCCAGGTCCGACAGTGATTGAAGGTGGGGCGAGTGAATAACCACCCTCAATACCACGACTGAGGTGAGACCCTTGAGCAAGGCAATGAACCCCCAACTGCTCCCCGGGGACCGCAGCGATAGCAATATCGCTGCCCACTGCTCCAGGTGTGTGTTCACGGTGTGTGTGTGTGCGTGTGTGTGTGTGTGTGTGCGTGCGTGTGCGTGTCACTACTCACTACTGTGTGTGTGCACTTGGATCGGTTAAATGCAGAGCACAAATTCCAAGTATGGGTCACCATGGTTCTCCATGCTGCATCGCTAAAGTAAGGCTAATCCCCCACCTCATTCCTACTCACCCCCCAACAATTCGAATTTTTTCGTAGGTGGGATTTAATTTAATGATATTCTAATAGACCGTGTTGTGACATCATTGCATGTGGAAAACAAACGCTGTAGTCCAAAGGAGCCATTCGTTGTAGTTCTTGAAAAGAGATTTTTTAAAGAACGAAATATCTGCCTTTGGAGTGGACTTTGAGATTTGTAACTTTGTCGATCTTTTTTATGCCCAAAGATACACAACACACACTGACTAAAATTCAATAAGTGAAAAAGCATAATAGCACCCCTAAATGACAAGAAAGAGATCTCCAATTGGCTATTCAGCTTAGCGAATGAGCACACAAGAAAAAAACGACACTGACAAAAGCAAACCAATTACAGAGTAAAGACAGAACAAACAGACAACTGTTGTCATTCTAGCTGTTTCCACAAGAAGACTACCAAGGGCTAATAATGCCAGTGCCATTTGCAGCACCATTAGTAATACTTGTCAAATCATGCTTGTTTTGTATATCCATAATTCTAGCTGTTTGAATGCTGAATACAGACTACTGCCACCTGCTGATATGGAAGAGTTATGTTCTCTCAAGCAAGCGCAGAACGTACACGCTAGCTGGCTAACGGCTGTAGTCTGTCTGGTGTCTTCTAGTGAAAGTATTTTCGAACTGACACAGAGTGATGTAAGGTAATGCCACAGTCGGCCTTCCTTTGAAAAATAGGGGTTTAAAATTGTAACTTTTGGGGTACAACAGCTTGTCACTGTAGCAGTACTCTTAAAAGGACATCTTTGTACCTTTCTTACCCATAATTGGTACATCTTAGGGTACTTTAAGGGTACGTATTACTACTCTAAGGTACTAATATGCACCTATTGGGGTAAACAAGGTACAAAGATGTCTTTTAAGGGTACTGCTCTAGCGACAAGCTTTTGTACCCCAAAAGGTAAAATTTGAAACCCCTATTTTCTTTGCTGTCAACTTGGAGTGTCTTTACCCTTAACATACAAGTAAAACCCGGAATGCACAAAACTTACTTCAGAGAAATAGCAGCGACAAAAGCATATGGTGTTGTTGCCTGGCGTCAGCGGTGTCTGGACCAAAAAGCTGAGCTTGAACACACCGCACAGACTACAGCCAACTGCTAACTATTATGTGTGTTCTGTGCCTGCGTGTAAGGAAACTGTCTATATCAGCAGCTATCAATAGTCTATATTTGTCTTTTAAAAGGAGAAACCGGAACAAGGATATACACGATTTCCGCTGATATACAAAACGTAAACAAAGCATTGCTTGAACTTGTTGAACTTTTTTCAGTGTGTCTTTTTTTATATGAAAATATTTGAATATTGGAATGCTCAGGTAAGATGATGTAACATTAGACCAGCATTTTGTCTGTGTCCTCTTGACTAAAGCTGGGCTCACACTAAAGGAGTTTTAGGCCAATTTAGCCCCAGTTTTCCCCTCCCCATCGGGCCGCACATGTTTGATATTTAGGATTGTTTGTATAATGTGTCAAAAACATACCACAACCATAAAGACAAAAAGAAGTGCTAGGTAAATCGTCTCAGTTTTGAATGTACCAGGTGAGCTGCTAACACACTAGCTAATGTATGTAAACATTAGTCGCTGAAACTTCAATGACGATCTGCTGCATGAGATAACATGAGGCGCTTCCTCTGGGGTGATAATCTTAATGATATCTTGTTTTGTGTGATGTGCCATGATTTTAAAGTCTTGTAGTGTGTGAATGTTTAAGATTTGAGAGAAGAAAATCTGCAAAGATTCTCCTTATCTATGCTGCAACCAGATTTCATAATCAGTTAGGATTTTAAAACTCCTATAGTCTGAGGACCATAGAGAGTGTGCCAATAGGAAAACAAATCATAAACCTGGACATTTTAGGCAAATTAGATATCCCACCCAGGACATGTCTAGGAAAAAGAGGATGTGAAGGTTCTTATGCTAGCCAATAAGCCTGCAAGCTTACATTAATGCATTTAGCAGATGGTTTTATCCAAAAAACTAATTCTATTTGCTAAAAGATAATGGCATTTTGATTGCTGAGAAGATATCATAATAATATGCATATGTTTTTAAACAGACAAAATAATTATTTTTGTGGTCCAAGGAGATTCTGTTGAAGGACAAAATCCTTTTTACCTTTGTAAGAAAGGAGTAAAATATTTCAGCTGTTCAACTTTCGTGATACTTAAAAATGTTCCCAATAATTGATACTCTTGTCCAAAGGGGTATTATTTCAATGCAAGCTACAGCAAAATAAATAAATTTGGCCAAAAATGTAATAGGATAATGATCTGTAAACCAAATTGGGAACAAATTCCATGTTCACAAGCATGTGCAAGCAAGATTTCAAGCCGTCCGACCACTTCCAGGTTGGAGAAGCACATCTGGCTGGATGCTCCGAGTCTGAGGCTGTATATGCCTACAGAGCCAAACCAATGACTCACAGAAATGTGGCTGTGACAAGAAACCACTGCTTGAAGGCAGGAGACAAAAGAACTTCATAACCCCACCCTTTTCATAACATCTGCCACAGACAGACAATCAGAAAGATATGGCTAAAATCACTGTTTACTACAGACAAAAAAGCTGGAACTGCACAGACACATTCAACCTTGATGCTACTGCAGAGATATTATTGGCAATGCATATTTATTGTTCGTTTGTCATTTTCCTTCTCCCCTGTCATTCTTTGCTGAATTTTATGGTCTTTGAGAGAGGTCAAATAGGCTTATTTATTAT
Organism: Cirrhinus mrigala; assembly: GCA_036247105.1. Taxonomy (NCBI): domain Eukaryota; kingdom Metazoa; phylum Chordata; class Actinopteri; order Cypriniformes; family Cyprinidae; genus Cirrhinus; species Cirrhinus mrigala. The sequence goes on from CM070025.1 coordinate 11,244,220, forward strand.
CCTTTCATCCTGTTCGCTCTGTTCAGACACAGGCACAGGTCCAGGCATGATGTTTGGTCTCTCTCTTTTTTCCTACTCTATTTAAGAGACACGCTGAGAGGCCAAATGTCCTGAAATTCCTGGACTTTGCTCCATTTGCACAACAAAAAAAGTACAAGGAAAGATAGCAATCATTGTTTTTATGTCAGTTTTTCTTCTCAGACCTAAAAATAAAAGCCTGGAAAAATGCACAAAGATTTTGGAGAGTTTAATTATGGTCTACACTAAAGAATCTTGAACACACAATGGGTTCTTTTAAACAGTGGAGGTCTATGACAACTCAGCTTGGAGTTGTCAGTATGCAGATGTACAAAACCTGGTGAGAAAGTGGACAGAATATTCCCAGGCCTTGGCTTCTCAGTACTCCTCTGGGCATTATGTGGTTAAGCATCACAGTAAACACATGAATGCTTTTGTTTGTTACTCTTTCCATTCTGTTATTCATTTATGCTTTACTTGATCCATATTTAAATGCTGGTTGCCTGAAATAATCCCATGATTTTGTTTATTTTGCAATAATGACTACACATAATCTTCACTTATGACATAACATGAAATGCTGATTTTAATTTATTTAAATTATTTTATCTTGCAGGTCTTTGAACAAGATGAACACTATGGAAAATTAAAAATGGTATGTGTACATGACAATGATTTACACAACAGTTTTTCATTTGACAAGTTTCGTTCACACGGATCCACAAAAACGACTAAAAATGCTGTATTATGCATGCCAGGCCAGTAGTTGGCGATGTCGCTTTGTAAAGAAACACTACTGTGCACATAAGGTCATCATTTTCACAAATTCCAGTTTACACTGTGACGATAATAGTATAATTTTTAACAGTATTCGTTTTAAACTTTGTTGTGATGTAAATTAATGGCCAAAACAGACAAAAGGTTTTGTTTTCAGTTGAAGATGGTCTCATGTATACAAACCCTTTTGTATGGTCTGTTTCTATGGATAAGTTAACATTACATTAATGGTCCCTAAATTATTTTTAAAACCATTTTACACTAGTCGTGAGTAGGGGTGGGCCATATACTGGTAGACATGATTAACGGGTAGAGATTTTGGACTATTGTCTCTATCGCAGTTACAGGCTCACGAACGTTGCTGTGCCATGTGGTCACAAAAATTAATCGTTTGCATGCATTTTTAAAGATTGCTGTTTAAAAACAAGTGATTTTAAGCTGCTGAAACATTTAGCTATGTACGCGTGCTGTCTGAGAGACTGTTTCTGAGCATGAATTTTGAGTGGAGTTATTTTTGCCACTTTATAGTCCTTGAACGGTTAAATACACAGTTTGCATGTGTCAAAATGCTTGTCTTTTCAAGTATTCTCATAAATACAGTAATTCAGATCTTAAGCGAAAGCAAAGAGCTGAGAAAGAAAACACATGTAACAGTATATTGGATCCGGGCAGGTCTTAGAGTGATAGCAGTCTAATATTCCTGCTGTCTGTCATTCATGTTAATCAAACAACAAAAGAGAGAAAATCACTTTTGTAATTTAAATAAGACGAAATATATATTTAATTTACACAGTGAAGAACATGCAGTGTTTTTATACATTTGATTACTTTATACAATGTATGTAGTAGGGCTGCCCTCGACTAAAGATTTGTCTGGTCGACTAGTAGTCATTCATTTTAAGCATTAGTCAACTATTAGTCACACATTTATTAATAAACCATGTAAATCATAATAATGAGCCTTTAATTGCCTACACAGCCTAATAAGATAAACTAGTGCTTTCTTCATTTTTGGTTTAAGAGATGAAGTCGGCGACACTGACTCGTCATCTCCGCAGCAGTGATGTGCCTGTATGCGTGTTTCATACGGATTACATAATCTGAGAATATTTGTTTTCTATTTGAATTGATTCATTTGAAAGTAGACATTTCACTCTCTATAAATATATTTTTCATGTCTGTAAGGCAAGTATACACAGAGTTTTGAAGTTTAGTGCTCAAGTTCACAGAGACCGAGACGGCAGAAAGCTGTCCTGTTTACTTCGATTATTTTACAAAAGCGCAATGTCTCGTTGTTATTGTTCATGCACAGATAAAAGTAGAGTCTTTACAGATTTGAAAGATGTATTACTTTTATCTGTATCTGTTTTTCCTGCAACTAATACAATTTTGGTCAATCAAGCCTCTTCTCGTCAACTAACGGTTAGTTGACTATTAGGGGGCAGCCCTAGTATGTAGCATTTCTAATTTATTTGTACCACTGTAATTTTTTATTCTATTGCTTTTAATTAGTTTTTTATTTTTATTTAATCACTGACTGTTTACTTGTCCTTAGGCTTTAGGCTAGTATTAGGTTTTTTTTTGGGATATTTACACTGGTGACAAGAATTATGAAATTTCTATGGTATCAAAAATGTTGATTTCATAAAGGCCTTATTTAAAGCAAAAATAACTATATTGTGACATAAGATTTTGGTGATATCGCTCACCCGTAGTCGTGACTATATTTTTAAAAAAAGAACAACAACAGCTAGATTTGGTCTTGAGAACAAATTTGCAGTACAGTTACCCAATCTTTGAGTGTTCCACGTCATGTCCATTCAGAGGTCAGGGGTCTGAAAGGACAGTTTGCAATCTACTGCTGTTTATCCTGTTAATTTAACAGCAGGTTACAACACAAAATGAAAGACCGCTTTTGTAGTCTAAACCCTCTTGTTAGCTAGTGGACATCCTTTGGTGTGTATATTGTCAGAAAACGAGGCAACAGGCACACTGTTAATGTCAGAACCTCTGACGAAGCAATACATTTTCATTTAGTTTTAGTATTTGAACATCAGCTGTATTTGTAGCCACATAATGAACTGAAAGGTACAAAGGTGTAAAAGGATGTATGTGATGGACCTGAGTCTACTGTTTTTGTAGAAACAAAAACTGCATTTATCACAAATGTTTTATGGGGAAAACATTTAACCAGCTACTTGGTTTTTATTTGTTCAACCTATTTTTTGATTGCCAACCCAGTCAGAGGTGCTATTTGTTAGACATACAATGCAGTTCATGTGTATTTGTCTCAGATGGACTGCTGTGTGTACAATATTTCAAATTCTTTAAACTTACACAGCTCACTTTCGCTACACACGGATAAGGAGTGTAATTCACATTTACACATACAGCTGACAGTGTAAATGTGTTATACCCTCCTGTTTGAGAACTTTAAAGTCCAAAACCGACCATTATCAACATAACATCTTTCATATCAAGTATGTGGAATGTTAAGTGACTCTTAAAAATCCCATCAACTCTAATCTGTCTTTTCATTTTAGTTTAAATCTTCAATCACAAATTTTTACTCCTCTTTCTGATTCAGGTGTCAGGGGGCTGATCCAACTGACCCGTCTTCAAGAATTCCCTCTTACACAATCATGGCAGAAAAAAACGTCAGCTGTCATAAGCAATTTTATTACTGCAATGAAAACAGCTGCACTAAAATCCCAGCAGATAGTTTTTGATCATATCTGACCGTCAAGAGAGTTGACCTCATCCACATCCACTGAAATAAATTGAGGAGATCAGTTGAAAGCAGAGGCAGAGAACATAAATCTCTCCAGATCACATTGATCTGCTCATCTCCAGCATTCTTTGACTTCCAAAAACTCTATGTCCATTTATGGTTAACTTACCAGATGAGCTTTTTAGCCTGTGCCATGTTTTTCTATTACTGGGATTCAAAGTATTTCAGCTTATTTGATATTTCTGCATTTAATGCACTGTAGTCTATCACTTCAAAACGTCTCATCATAAAACCCAGTGCTCTTGCAGATATATGTTTTGTGGGATATTTGCGTGGGTTTTTTTAGATCAAAAATGATATGTAAAGCTTAAAAGGAACATAACGAAGTGCCATTTACTTGGCAGGTGTATTTGCTTCAGTTGTATTCCACACAAAACATCATGAGAGAGTTATCTGATGTTTGAGAATGTTGTCGTGTCGGTTCAGGCTGTTATTTTCATACAGGTAATGTTGTTTATCACAACCATCTTTCCTTTTCATGTGAAACGAATGCTTCAGTGTTGTTTTCAAGAGCCGCAGACTGATACATGTACTTGTGAAAAGCATGTTTTTATCATGCAGTGCCATTCAATCTTAAAATGGTCTATGAGATAAGCAGATATTTTCTTTAAGACTGTCTTAGACTGGATTTTCTTAGAACACACTTGTTGAGTTTCCATTACCAACACAATCTAGGAAAAATCTGACAACCAGCAATAAATAAAAGATCACAATGCTCATCTGGCACCGCAGGCATACTTTTCCAAGAGTTATAGTTCTCCGAAGACTTTCATAATAATATAACTCTGACCAAAAATAAAAATGGCACGCACAGAATTTTAGGCTGCAATTCAAAAGTTAGGGATGTTAATTTAAGTTAATATTGCAATGTTCATCATGTAAGCACAAACAGCTACAGTACAGACAAGTCATTTTTTTGTTTTGACTTGTTTTTTTCTTTCTATTGGACTGGACTTTTGAGGCCTAAACCATGACATTTTGGGAGTTGCTCAATGAAGATGATGTCATGATGACAACACTGACTGGTTGATGGCAACACAACAACACTAGTGGCCCCAAACCTATCACTAGCGAAATTTTACATTAATATTTGTTATACAAATACATGTGAAATGAATATCCTGAGCTGTGATGTGAACAGCAGAAAGTAGTAGTAAAAGTACTAATGCAAAATGAAAGTAGTAATCCAATAAAAATAAAAGTAGTATTGCTAAATAAAAGTAGTAATGTTTTACCAGTGTTTTAAAACAATTAGGGCTGGGTAAAAAATATAGAGTTCTCGACTGTAATCGATTCTCATTTTTACGAAACAATATAGATTCTTAAATCCCAAGAATCTATAAGTCTAGCCTGTTTTCAGCTAATGGACCCTTTTCACAAGACTGTGATGATGCGTTTCAATGGTCATCATCACCATAAATTCTTGAAATCTTTTCATATTTTCATTTTTAACACTAATTTTTCTAATGTAGCGTCTATGGGAGGGACGTTAAATTTGACATCGTTCTCTCTTCTGACTGCTGGTATCAGTCTCTCTCAATTTTTTTCCTTTGATTGAAAGTTGTTAAAACACTATCGTGGAGTTTTTCTTTTGATATTTGAGCAAATGGGAATGCAAAAAATGTATTTGTGATACTCTCTGCTCTCGGGTTTTACCCAACTATGACGACTTCCGCTATGAGAAACCCGGAAATGTGAGAAAGGTCCATGAGCGCAACATTGTAGCGCACATCCCTTCCAATAAATCGTAATAAGTTTTGTGCCTTGTTACTTTTGATATGAAACAAAGTTTCAGATTTCAAATTCTGTTCATTTTATTATAATATTTAGATGATAAATACTGTTTGGCGCTGTTTAATGTGGAGTGACACATTGCTGTAGCGCCTTAGTTAAAGACAGCAATGTTAAAGTTAAAGACAGTTTCAGCACAAAATAAACATGAATGAATATCCGAAGGTATGTTAAATAAAAAGAGTACAACTTACCGAAATCTGTATCCTGTCTCATGTAATCCCTTACTCAGTGTTTCAGCCGTTGAAAGATGTCAGTGTATTTGTAAACAATGTCACGGAACGTCACATTTTCCTCAGGGGGAAAGAAAAAAAAAAACATATTCGGTGTCCGGTGTCAGCTAGAAAAATGAACTCTAGATACAAGCATTTTGCTAAATTTATGCACCATATAACATATTCATTATTATTTTTACTGTTTTTCAGTGTTTGAATAAATTCGTCACGTTAATGACAGCCAACATTAAATGTTTAAAGAGTCAGCTGACTCTCATGTATATTTTACAGCATTAGTTGATTTTTTTTTTTCCTTCCACTTCCAGAACAAAAATTGACAGATAATGTACTCACCCCTTGTCATCCAAGATGTTCATGCCTTTCTTTCTTCAGCCATAAGGAAATTATTGTTTTTGAGGGAAACATTTCAGGATTTTTCTCCATATAATGGAATGTTATGGTGCCCTGATTTTGAAATTCCAAAATGCAGTTTTAATGCGGCTTCAAACGATCCCAAATGCGGTTGTAAATGATCCCAGCCGAGGAAGAAGGGTCTTATCTAGCGAAACTATTGGTTATTTTCATAAAAATAATACAATTTACACACTTTTTAATGTCAAATGCTCATCAAATGCTCATTTTTGTTCTGGAAGTGGACTTCTCCTTTAAGAAAATTTGGCATGTATTGTACCTGATACATATCCAAAATAATCAATATTGCATTGAACTGAATCACAAGCTTGTCAATAAGAATTTAATCAAATCATGAAATTTGTGTCAAAACCCAGCCATGAAATCAATACAGGATGCTTCAAATATATAAAAGCCATAAAGTACAGATCAAAATCATCATTATAATGGAGCTTTGGGATTACATTTTCCATCCATGTCTTATCAACATGATGAAAGGCTTTAAAGTTGGATCTGTTTTGTAAAACTGTGAAACAGAGTTCCTCCTGGTGTTTATTAAGAGAAGGTATGAAATAACACTTGTAGAATCCAAAAGAAAATATGGGATTTGATTTTTGATATTAATTATAATGTATTATAATGTAACTATAATGTAAAACAAAGAAAGATTCAGAATAATTTCTAGGTCTCTAATCATTTGTTCAAATTGGAAACACTGACCATGTGTACTTGTACTTCTGTTTAGTTTCAGACTTTTGAACCTCACTGTATGTACTCAGTTACACATATTGACGAAGCAAAGCCCTGTAGAGCAGTAGTGACCTTTTAGTCAAACACTGGATGTGAAGCGGCATACCAAAATATTTAACTTTCCAGAGCACCTCTAGACCAGAGGCTTACAGCCATCCTTTGCAGTAACACAAAAATAGAGAAAAGGAAATTATTGATGGAAAACAGGTGAGTAGTCCCTGACGTGGTTGCACAATAAAATCAAAACCATACATATAGTTTAGGAGAATAATTGGTAAAGTCTTTCTCATCCGTGCAAGTGTGTGAATGGCAGATGTCTCTTGTAGTATCTATGGTAACGTAATGTATCCGCTTATTTACTGAGCAAACCTGTAATTCAAGGCCACACAGAGAAAAGCTTTTACACTACTTGGAATTAGTAGTGTTTGCCAAGGCTATACCTTCACTATTGTGATTCACTATTATATTCTTACAGCGATACACTGTAGAAACCTGGCCACCTTATTAAAAAGAAGAAATGGCATGTACTTTGGGATTAGCCATAGGATTTTTTTAACAAATAAACTTGAGATGATCTAATTAGAGTCAATAAAGCTGATGGACGCTATTTCGAACGGTCATCATTACCAACTTCGGTCAGCTCAGACATCACTCAACACTGCTTTATTACTCAGCTCAAGTAACTCTGCATTCCTCAGAGAGGGCTTATTGTAAGAGAAAGAGCCTTGAACTGATGGGCATCAATATAGTTAGAAAAACCTTGTAGTCCAAAGCTTCTAGATGTAATGCTCAGAAATGTTATTTTTAAAGATTCCAATTAGATGACTGATTCTGTCACCACAACATTCATAAAGAAGACACAAATACACCAATGAATCTGCCATCTTATAAAAACAGGTTGTATAGCGCCTCCATGTGGTTCTAAGAGGAACACAGTTGTGAAAATGTAGGAGTTCAATTACAGGAAAGCCCCTAGACATGTTGATTCCACAATGGTTGCATCATATTAACTAAGTGGACCAGTCACTATAGAAATCTTTTTCACCACTCCAAGATTTCTCCTTTTTATGTCTTAGGGACATCTTCAGAAACTTTAGAGGTTTTTGTATGGTTCTGGATAGTATCTGTTCAGATGGATTTGGTAACACTTAAGTTATTACTATTACTGAGTTACTGTGATCTGTACTTTAGAATGCTGATCCAAATAATTAGTCATTCCTGTTGAACAGAGGTCTCAAACTCAATTCCTGGAGGGCCGCAGCTCTGCAGAGTTTAGCTCCAACCAGCTCCAACTCACACCTGCTTAGAGATTCTAGTAATCCTGAAGACCTTGATTAGCTGGATCAGGTGTGTTTGATTAGGATTGGAGCGAAAATATGCAGAGCTGTGGCCCTCCAGGAATTGAGTTTGAGACCATCTTTTGTTTTTTCAGCATATTTGTGTATTAGATCTCTTTTCGACAATGACGGTATGATTTTGGGATCCATCTTTTCACACTGAGGACAACTGAGGGACTCATATGCAACTATTACAGAAGGTTCAAATGCTCACACTGATGCTCCATAAGGAAAACGATGCATTAAGAGCCGAGGGGGTGAAAACTTTTTGATTTTGAAAGTAAATTGAACTTCTGGGAAACATGTTTATCTTCTGTAGCTTCTGAAGGGGAGTACTAAATGAAAAAAAAATATGATATTTAGCCAAATAAGACAAATGTTCAGATCTTCATTTTGTTCAAAAGTTTACACCCCTGACTCTTAATCAATCGTTTTTCTTTCTAGAGCATCAGTGAGGGTTTGAACCCTTCTGTAATAGTTGCATGTGAGTCCCTCAGTTGTCCTCAGTGTGAAAAGCTGGATCTCAAAACCATACAGTCATTGTTGGAAAGGGTTCAAATACACAAAAATGCTGGAAAACCAAAGAATTTGTGGGACCTTAAAGATTTTTCTGACGAACAGCGGGCAGCTTAACTGTTCGGGACAAACAAGGGACTCATGTACAACTATAACTAAAACAAACAAACAAACAGCTGTGGCTCATTCAGGTAACAACACAGTATTAAGAATCAAGTGTATGTAAACTTTTGAACGGGGTAATTTTTATAAATACAACTATTATTTTCTCTTTTGGACTATATGCAAACGTCTTTTATGTGAAATATCTTATTCAGGTCAGTACTAAATAAAAAATAACATGCATTTTATTATATGATCCCTCTTATTTTGGTAAAATAATTGACATTTTGCATAGTTTAATAGTTTAGTTTAATGTTTTTAATAGTTACTAGCATGTTAATTGTTCATGTGTAATTATTCATTCATGACATAACAGTATTCTAAAGTTCATAACTTTCTCAGATTAATAGTTTTTAAAACCTCCTGTGGATTAATTTGGAATAAACATGACGATTTTTAGAAATAGCTCACTGATTTCTCACATATTCAGAAATACTTTCACCATGTCATTATTACTTTTATTACAAATTGCATTTTGTCATCTTATCTTGGTTCAAATATTTTAAGTCTTATCATAGTACCGATTTATCAATTTGTTAAAACTATCTTGTACCAACTTTACTGATCTGTGAATGTCTATTTATAGCAGCTGAGAAAATGAGCAGGCATGATGGGAATTTGGAGCTGTTGGCCCTTCTAAACAAACGCTCACTCCTCATATGTCACTGTCTAAAACAACTCTCTTGGAGCTTTCAGTTCCCACTTGATTTTAATTCTCTGCATGCTTTATGAGAGCCTGGCTTTCAGGTCATTCTTAAATGTAGGTCAGTGCCATTTAGGAAACCACAAAAGTGATGACAAGTTTTCACTAGCATCTCCCTGTGGCCTCTATTGGTAACTGCATCATGTCACTGTTGTGTGGCCACCCCTCTTGGATTCTTTTGCTGTGTCATGTCCATGTGCGGACCCTACACTTTCCACCCATTGGATACTGATTTGACTCTTGGATGACTCTTTGATGTCCTATTGGTTCCCGTGAGCAGGTCACCTCCCAGAGGACCTCATGATTCCTGATTAACTTCAGTTGGTGCCCGTGCTGTACAAGCTCATATTTCTTCCCCCTTCTGTTTATTAATAAATGTAAACAGATTAAACGTTGCCTGAGAGACCAGCGGGATATGTTTAAACTCGGTCAGAGTGAGGCCAGACTACCGTTGTCCTATTTTCATGTTCAGTTGGCTACCAGCTCTTCACTTGGGGTTCACTTCATGATTATTGTCCTGGAACCTCGTAATCTGAGTTGAGGTGAGTTGATGAATTTATATATTACAGTTTTTCTGAAAGGCTTTTGAAGTTAGAATATTTACATTGGCACTGTGTCCTAGCTCTAGCTACATCTTTAGACTTGTTATAGCACTATCTACTGCACAATGTTTTCATGGTTTTTCTTTCACACTTTGTTTTTATTCTTGGCGGTGGTTTCAAAAGTGTGGAAAGCTGGAGGAAATTAATTAATTGAAAACAAATATACATCTATTTTCACTTGATTAGAGTTATTAGTTACTTTAGACCAACATGTAAAACTGCTAATATGCCATATAACATGCTTGAGTAAACATGTCAAAGGAATGAGCAGTTGTTCGTGATGGGGATTTGAGATCATTGGCACTGGTGGAATGTTCTCTGTCTGTTCTTGCTGTCAGTTTCAGCAGCTGCTCTGTGTCCCATTGAGACTGGCGTAAGAAATACTAGCTTTGTTTAACAGAAAGACGTGGATGGGCATTTCTGGATACTAAAATCACTGAGTTTGAGCAAAGTTTATATGCAAAAAAAAAATTAGTTTGCTCTTTTTGGTGATTGACAGAATTTTGATAGGGATGTGGAAGATGCATCTGTAGAAATGTCTACATTTTATACACTTCATGTTTGCCAAATGCAAGAGCATGTATGTACCAATGTGTATGTTCTTTACAAATAATCAAACAATCCATTCGCAGATGTTAATCTAAGCTTGTCATGCGAGCACTGTGTATAAATGCGTTCAAGATCAGTCAGCTGTTCGACAAGTTTATGCAGCTGTCCTTCAATGACGCATTCGCTTCAGATTTCTTCTCACCATCCTTCATCACTCAGGAATCAGAGTTCACACAGCACGTTGTACATACCTAAAGTATAAAATGAATTTGTTGGCTAACCACAAGATTAATATGGTGTTAATACAGTGATCAATGCATTTGGTGTTTGTGTTTGTCATGCCGAAGTTTACTTCTGATTTAACTGGCCTTCACGTAATGTTCACCCCATAGGTCAACATATAAAATGGAGGATCAAGAAATGAACTTTGACCAAGCTTATGGGTCTCTCTCAGAGACAGACACAACATTTGAACCCTTGTTTATTGAGGAGGAAGATGAAGACTACTTTGAAGATTGCTTGGAAGAGATTGAAGCTGCTCTAACTCTTCCTGGAGAGTCCATGCCTTATTCAATAAAATGCAGAGAAGCTTTGCAAGCTGAGTTTAATGGACTTATGCAACAGATGTTGGCACAGTTAGATGCTTTTGATGCAGCCCATCCAACTGCTGCACCACTGGAGTTGTTTTCAGGAACAGAGAACATAGACAGGAATGGATTCACAAAACCAATCAAGTTTGGAGAGACGTGCACTCCTGAGAAAGAACACACTGTGTTGGAGGTTGAAGATAATGCTGTTGGCAACCCTATCGAGGCAAGGCCAGAGCTGTCTGCCACCATGGAAATACAGAAGCTCAGAGAAGCATTTGAGAACTGTATTGAGGAGGTAGGCCAGCTGGAGCGCAGAAGGGATGAGTTGGTTCAGGAGCTTCTGGAGCTGGAGGAGCCAATGGCTCAAGAGCTGCAGACTGTCAGGGAGGCTCTGGAGGAGGAACAAGGCCTCCTGTCCAAAGTCAGCCTGGAAAGACAGAGCCTACAGGAGGAGACTCAAAAAACTAAGAGACGCCTGTTCACAGTGGCCCGAGACTGTGCACAGAGACAAGTAGAGCTTGAATTACAACAGAAAGAGGTGGAGCAGCTCAACCGAGCTCAGGTAGTGTTGAGGGAACCATTTTTGATAATGCAACCAAAGTCTTTCTTGCAAAATCTTTGAACTAGATTATTTTAAATAGATTGCAAGTTCCAACCGATAGAACTTGAAAATCAAATGGTTAACAGTGTTTCCCACAGGTTTGAAGGTAATGTGTGGTGGTCAGCCCGGGGGGGGGGGGTTAGATGTTTGTCCTGGGGGGTTGCAGATGAAAAGAACGATTGGACATCTTTTTGTCCACCTCACCCGTTGCTTCAGCTGGTTCTCTCACAGCAGCATGTTGGATGCTGTCCTCCTCTCCTACTCTTTCTTCAATGCCTAACAAATCTATTTCTTTCTCTCCCTGACCTTGTCTTTCTGCTTGAGCAGCACTAGTTGAAGCCTGAAAATATTGTAAACAATAACATAACTAATTACACTGGTCGGACTAAGCTGTTTCAGACTGATACCTCCGGTTCAGGATGGTCCTCATCCTCAACACGTGCCTTTTTCAGTCGCGGAAAATACTTTTCAATACTCATCTGGATTGAAGCAGCAAACATTCAGTGTAAGAGTAAAGAAACGACATAATTTATAATACGTTTATTTGATTCACAGCTGCTACATATAGTGTTTTGACCTCGACAACCCAACTAGGCTAGCCTACATTTTACCGCAAACTTGCGACTAGTTAACTTTCTAAAGAAGGCGCAATCGCGTTTGCTAAGGGTCGGGACTTACAGTAACATCAACACACTGAAACTATTGTATTCTGAATATAAAATATTTTATAGCACTTTTTAATCTGTGATTGTGTGTTAAAAGTGTTCACGAGATACCAACCTTTCGCCAGCCGTCTTCTCTCCACAGATGATCCAGACAGATGTGGCGTGCACGGAGGGGAGGGGCTGTGTGCGTGTGCGTGTGTGAGGGAGAGACGCGTGAGTGACAGAGAGATGAAGAGAGAGCAGGGAAAGGAAATGCAGTTGAACGAATTCGCTGCGTGTTTTAAATAGCGTACAAAAGAATAACGAAACGCAATATGTGACGGTCGGTATTGATTTTTTTTTTTTTGGTCGGTGTTGAATCTGTGGCGGTCGGAATTTAATCTGTGGCGCACCGCCACAGATTCGTCTATGTGTGGGAAACACTGGGTTAAGTTACTCAGTCTCTGTTGTTCATGTGACTTGAGTTATTATAAGTGGGTGTTAAGTCCAATCTAACTGTATTCAAAAATCTCTGACTCAGGAGGAGCTGAAGGCTCTTGATGTTAAACTGACTGAGGAGATCGCCAAGATCCATTCAGATCACCAAAGCCACTTGCAGGAGTTGCAAGATCAACTTAACATCACTCAAGAATCAAGCAAGAAGAAGAACCGCTCTTATGTGACTCAAGGACGACGGGCCTCTTGTGATCTACAGCAGTACCTTCAGGATGGGATCAAAGCTCTGGAGGAATTTTATGAGCCCCGGTTAGTGTCCCTGCTGAAGAGACGGGAGGCCACTATGGATGCCCTTAGTAAGGCTAAAGAACAGAGCCAGGAGCTGAGGGCACAGTTAGGACCGCTGAGAGAAGAAGAGCAGATGCTGAGACTCCAGAAAACTTGTCTGGAGGAGAGGATCCACCTAAAGGAGAGACAAAGGAGGGAAAATGTGGAACAATATCGGGTGAGTAATTTTCGCCAATTTTAGATAACTGCCATTTTAGATCACAAGTTATTGAATGTTTAATGTTCTTTCATTCAGGAGACAGTTGATGCCTTGGAGGAGAACATCAGAGAACTGAAAACTGAGCTCAAGATCCAGATAAAGAAGACAGAAGAATTAGATATGCTAAAGAACAGCATGGCCAAAGAACTGCTCTTCTACAGGCAAGTGCAGACACATTTTTAAATAGGTTTTTTACTAACTAATCTCATGACGAAAACGTACCTGTGGGAACTTTTTTGCAAGACGTGAAATATATACCAATAAGTACATATCACTGCAGTTCCCAACAGAAATTAACACTAGAGGCAGTAAAACAGTGAGCAAGTGAGCACTTGCATTCATTTACAGCTCCATATGTTTTGCTTTCCGGTGTTGACCCCCGCCAGATCACTACCCCCCTAGTATTGGTATGTTTAGGGTTAGTTGTTGGGGAGGAGTTAGGGTTAGGCAATCATGTAGCTATTTCAATGAAAGGGGTAATAATGGGTCGAAAATGGACACAACACCAGACGTAACAAGCTTGCTCAGTAGTTCAGCTGGCATGGAATTGGACTTAGGATGCAGAATCTTTGGGTACGAATCCCGTGAAAAACATGACTCACGATGAAAGAGCTGGAAATTGAAAGATCGAAAAACAAGCTAAAACGGTATGCTTTCAATTGCATTTTACATCACATTCCCTTTTGTTCATACTATCAGGTAGGTTTAGGTGAAGTGCAGATGGTACGTTATTTTAAAACGTCACAGAGCATTAGAGTTATAGCATCACTCAATGGACATTTCAAGTCAGAACTGCGGTGACACGAACAAAAACGATGTCACATAAAACATACCTTATGTACGTCCATCTGTTCCAGGTAAAAAAACGAACACTCTTTTAGCACCACTCAGTGGACATTTCTGTTGTCAATAACAGTGATATGTACTTATTGGTATGTATTTCACGTCTTGCAAAAATGTTCCTACAGGTACGTTTTCGTCATGAGATCAGGTTGTTTCTTTAATGGGAACATTTACTTTAAAGGGGACATCGGATGGCCATTTTCCACAAGTTGGTATGATTTTTTAGGGTCTTCATGAAATGTCTGCAAAATACTTTCGTTAAAACTCATAATGCTCATGTAAAACAACACCATTTTTACCTTGTCAAAAACAGCTCTGTTCAAAGCGACACTGTTTTCGTGTCTCTTTAAATGATAATGAGCTACTGCTCACCCCACCCCTCTCCTCTATGGGAGGTGTCAAAAACAAGACTTCCTGCTTGTTACTTGAGTGAATTGCTGCTTTGGACACCATATATGGATTGAAGGTGGACTTATTCAACTACTGCAAATAAAGCTAAAAAAGTGAACATTGCATCTAATGTCCCCTTTAAGGGGAAAATAATATTATACCATGCCCGTATCAAGTGATAAAAACTCTTTGTTAATGTTAATGACAGTGTTCTGCCTAGGGCGGCAGCTGAGCTTGTGCTGGCCCTGGATGGCACATCTGTATTTTACGTGTTTATTGTTTTACAGAGAGCATTTAGATGGCCCCTGCAAGCAAGAGAACAGTGTGATGGTGGAAAAAACCTAATCTAGTGAGCTAATGTTTGTGTTATTGATTATCTTATTAGTTATGCAAAATGCTTTTGATATAATGTGTTTGATATATAACTGCCTGTCTTCTCTTTCATTAATAGTCAATCACCAAAACAGCAACACCAATTTATCAAAGACGCACAACAGTGTTTTCTGCAAAGGTCAAATTAGATATATATTTAAAAAAAAGCACTCTGAACAGCAAGGACCAATTATATCAGATATCCATATCTTTATCTGACAAGTTACACAGCTCAGAATGTTCTTAAAACAATGTTTTTGTTGTGTGTATAACAGGGAATAAAGCTCATATATCAATTGGTGCCTGTAAACGAAGTGCTTTTTCTTACGAGAAGGTCAGGTGGGCAAAACAAGGACTTATTTGGGCACTGTAGGAGAGCTCCATAAACAAACCGACAGCATGATGGTAAGAACGTTTAGATGAAGGACTGTGAGAACATTAAGTGCTTTGTTGATTTGATGTGTCTCGTTAAAAAATCTCGTTGAGGTAAACATGTAGGAATTAGAAATTGTTTATATGAGTCATAAGTAGTAGTAAATAGAGTACAAGGATACAAACTCTGTCAGTGTGACGAGGGCATGTTTTTTAAACACTTAAGTTGTTTTTCCAAGACATTTTGATCATTAAAATGTCTGAATTTTGAACCATATGATCTGGATAATTACAAAAATAAAAGGCATTTTGTTGAGGAACACTTGTTCAGTCTCTCTTTCTTTGTGTGTGTGTGCTTGTCTTGTCTTGTCTCGTCTCTGCGATGCGCATGCGTAGTCTGTGTAATCCGGGTCAATACAGTTTAGGGTAAGTCGAAAAAACTCCCGTCTCGTTTTCTTCTTCAACGTCAAAATCATCCTACATCGCCGCTTTACCTTTTTTCGATGTTCAATGCATGTTCACTTTGTAAACACTGGGTCAGTACTTCTGCAGCAATGTAGGACGATTTTGAAGTTGGAGAAAAAAAGAAATGGGAGTTTTTCGACAGTTTTTCCCTAACTGTCTTGAACTGGAAAAAAACAGTTCACGCAGACCTACACAAGACGTGCGTTTGAGGTTAAAAAGTGTATAAATTGTCAATATGTTTTGAAATTGGCCAATCGTTTTGCTAGATAAGACCCTTCTTCCTCGGCTGGGACCATTTTAGAGCCATTTTTAAACTGTATTTTGGAAGTTCTAACTTGGGGGCACCATTGGAGTCCACTATATGGAGCTATTTCCTGAAATGTTTTCCTCAAGAAACATAATATCTGTATGACTGAAGAAAGAAAGACATGAACACCTTAGATGACAAGGGGGTGAGTAAATTATCTGTAAATTTTTGCTCTGGAAGTGAACTACTCCTTTAAGGAAGTAGGGTTGTGATAGGCCTGTCCCTGCAAACTTTTATCCTGTGTTCTCTGCTGTTTTCATTTCCTGCTTGATAACAGTTACCTAATATTTTATTTTCATTACAACCATTGCTGAAGACAGGTACATGTAATATGATGATAAGTCTATAAGCAATCATATTAAAAGCACTAACCACTGTCACATGGACTATTTTATGCATGTCCTTTCTAATGTTCTGGGTCTTAAACGTGGTAGCTGCGTTGCTGTGTATGGAAGCTCTCAGATTTCATAAAAAAAATATCTTAATTTGCGTTTCGAAGATGAACGGTCTTACGGGTTTTGTAACGACGTCATGAGTGAGTAATGAATACAAATATTCACTTTTGGGTGGATTATCCCAAGGCAACTTAAGGGGTTGCTACAATACTACTTTTTTGCTTTCAAAAAACCTTTAATTTAAAATCCAGTAATTGACCGCGAGCTAAAAACGTCTTACCTCAAAAAACGCGCCATTCCTGTCAGCCTCTGCACGTGCGGCTGCACTGGAGCGGGAAAGCAGACAAACAGGTAGCCTCGCCCCTAACTCGCGCCATTGGCAGTCAGTCGCCTCCAACTTTTCTGACTGGTTAACACACGTCGGCCAAGGTCAAAATCACTTTCTGTTGCCTCTTTACTCATAATTTCTCACATTTACTGGACATTTACTGTATTTAAAAACAGAAAATCTTACAAACACCGTCTCACCAACATAAAATAATTTTTTTCAACAAAAACAGTTTATTCATAATGTTCTGTACAACGTATGGACATACAGGAGAAAAACATTGAAAAGTCACAATATTAAAAAGACATTAAACACCACCTGACTGATACATGAAGCTCAAAGTAAAAAGAGTACAGGAGAGCTTAAGTTATCAATACATCTAGCTTGTAATTAAATGGATTCTTAAATGGAAAATGTTTTTGTAGGACAAGTTTAAAAAAAAAAAAAAAAAAAAAAAAAAATGAATCTACTAAACATCAACATTGCACCACTGCACTCTGGTCACAATATACTACACACCTGTATACACTTTTCTGATGTTAAGTAATACTTTGAGTATACTTAAACTGCAAGAAAATCCTTTTGAGACACTGGTGGGAAGAGATGCGAAGGGTCACGTGTCTCACATTCTGATTTTGACCAATGATCATCTTACATTTTTCTTAGAAAAATACTCTATTAACATAGTAGAAAATGTCTGGTGGGGAAATAGTCAATTTTTCCTTTTCCATTACTTAGGGGTGAGCACTTAAGTTCTTCACTTGTGTGTAGACAGTTTTTAAGAAGAGTTTTGTCTTATGCTGAGAGTGGGGTGGTGTAAAGAGCCGCTTTATCCCTGAACCTCAGTGTCTGCTGCCCCCTCTGGGTCCTCGTCATTGTAGATGTTCTCTGCCTAAATAAATAAAAAGAAATAGGCATATAAAAACAGCTTCAAGACAAAACAAGTAATAGGCTTAAAAGCTGATAGTGTCCTTACCATCTGCCAGACTTGCATGATGTTGTCCTCAGACACAGAACAAATCACCCATGGTTCATTGGGATTCCAGGAGAAGTCAGAAATCTTGGCTGTATGGCCTCCATGGATGAACTGAATTTTGTAGAAAAATAAAACATGAATAACACGATCTCAGAGAAAAGCACTTTATCTAAATATAAATGTACATACTTTTAAGATAAAACTAACTTTTTGCACAAAAGTTAGGGGCACCCAAATTAGACCGCATTGCATTTAATCCCCATTTACAATTATTCTAATTCTTGCATGACGATATGATGAATGGATGGTTCATTTTTAACAGCAGATTTAGCTGATCTGCACATCTCTGCACACTTATATAAGCTTATAATCACTCGTGCTTTCAAGCCAAATCCATGCTAAAAAGAATAACGTTAACTGACATATGGATGTGACTCTCCGCCATCTCTGATGAAATCATTTGGGTGTTTGAACACCTACTGGATCCTTGGACAAAGGTTTACAGGGGTTCACCCAGTTTAAGAAATTTCTGATCACAAAAATCTAATTATTTACATTTTTAATGTATTGTTTTCGTTATGATGTACTGATTCAAATTAGTAATCATTAATAATTCTTATTTTAATACTCGGCGTGCCTCCCTTGACATGCTCTCGCATATGAATAGGCAGCAAATCTGGTGCTGGCACGGATGGACCGGGCGCGGGCGCATCATGCGCAATCAAACATTTCAAGGAAAGCTGGCGCCACGGTCCTTACAGTCTTTACTGGGTGATTTGAGCGAATATTTGCATTTATTCACATACGATTTAACTAGTCATGATTTTGGCTAATGCAGGACACTACTGAATGATGCTCATCAGAGCGGATTTAGAAGTGGGTACGCAAAGCCGACTGATAAAGAAATGGGTATATGCAGGTTCTGCACTACACCACTGCATATTACCCTACTCAATAACATTAACACAGGCGTAACTCCCTTCAAACTTTATCTGGAATGTCACCTTTTCTGTCACAACATTTTTCAAACAGGCGAACAGACAGACACACACGTTTGTTTTTGTGAATTGTGGTGACTTTCCATAGACTTCTATAGTTTTTATACTGACCAAACGATATTGTCTATCCCCTAACCCAACCCTTACAGAAAACATGTTTGCATTGTTACATTTTCAGATAAACATCATTTACTATTTTTAATCATTTTTTTTTTTTACATTGTGGGGACCACAGGCCAATTGTTTGCCTGATGAAAAAAGTATTTAAAACGGGTTCACATTTTAGAAAATGTAGTTAATATTTGCATCATTATTGATTTATCTCATCCACCCGCGACCCACCCACAAATAATCAGAAAGCATTTTTTTTTTTTTATTACCCAACCCGCGGATATAACCGTCATCCGCGCATCACTAATTGCCGGCCATGGTCTTCCAACACTTCCTTCACTCTCTCTGATCGGTTTAAACCACAATATGGGCCTAATGTGTGTCTGTTGAACCACAGTCACAGAGACTTTTTTTCGTCCTCGAACGGCTGGTCGCACCGGTGCGACCTCAGATTTTTTTTTTTAGTCGCACCATTGAGAAATTAGATTGCACTTTAGAGCCCTGTGAACAACATTACTACTCACCAGTAGCTCTGGAGGTCCATCCTCTGCATCTTCTGGTGACTGTTCCTCACCGATTTTACTGCAGGGAAAACAAGCAATTCTCATTAACAATGAGAAAAGATGCTAATAAAGTATTTTACATTTCAGCAGTAGTAGAGAGTAAAATGAAAATGAGACAACCCACCTGAGGTCCCAAACATTGAGTCGCCTGTCTGTTCCACTTGAGGCCAGGATGGTCTCATTATGGGGTGACCACTGAACCTGTGGACACATTTAAAGAGTTCATGTTATCACACTCATTTATCTTTAATTTCATCTTTGATCACTGCAGGAAGGGATCTGATACCTGGAAGATTTCATCTTTGTGGGATTCAAATGAGTGAAGTTTCAGCTTCAGGTTTCGCAGATCCCACAATGCAACAGTCTGTGAGAGACAAAAGCACAATTCAGAGGTCTAAATATAGAAGCACATTTAATAAGGATTCACAGGTGTGACAGAAGCAATAGCTCAATGTAGTTCTCACTTTGTCAGCAGAACCGGTTGCCAGAATGAACTCGCTGTAGGGGTTGAAGGACAAACAGTTGACCTCTGCAGTGTGGGCATCTACTGCATGACTGGGTTTGGATGTGTTATTGGAGCGTGTGTCCCAGCTAAAGAGGGAAAATATCAGATTAAAATACTGCTTGCATTACATAACCACAGTCCGAACCATTACATGTGCTAAAAGACATGGTACTTACATCATAAGCTTCTGGTCATCTGCAACAGACCCAAAGAGAGACTCGTGCAGCAGGTGCCAAGACACGTCCTCCACTACAGCAGTGTGACCAGTGAAAATGGTCTTAGCGTCCACTATTTTGCCCTCCTTTGGCACGGTGCTGATGTCCCACAAACAGATGGTCTGCAGAAAAACAGAAGAACTTAATCATTTAGTATTAGCTACAAATGTAGGGTACAAAACATAAAACCTGAAACCTCAGCATGTTTGCAAATGTACAGCTGTGGTCACAATATAATTAAGTCAATGGTAGTTAATGTACAAATGTCTTACATGATCATCAGATGCACTCAGCAGGCAGCCACTCAGGTTGGGGTTCCAGGACAGACCATATCCTTCTTTCTGATGTCCCCGCAGACGCAGGTCAGGAGTGCACTCTCCAGAGGGGTCTCCAGGAGCACAAGAGGGGAACACAAAGAACATAAAACTTAATATCTGACACCTTCATACAAACATTCAGTTGACAAGCAGTTTGGAAATTAAGATTTAAAGCGATAGTTCACCAAAAAATGAAAATTCTGTCATTACTCACCCTCATGTCATTCCAAACCTGTAAGACCTTTATTTATCCTCAGAACAGAAATTAAGATATTTGATGAAATCAGAGAGCTTTCTGACACTGCATAGACAGCAATGCAACTGACACATTCAAAGCCCAGAAGGTAGTAAGGACATTGTTAAAATAGTTCAGTGGTTCAACCTTAATTTTATGAAACTACGAGAATACTTTTTGTGCACAAAAGGAAACTAAAATAATGACTTTATTCAACAATTTCTTCTCTTCAGTGTCATTCTCCCCCGTGCGTTCACAAGAATACCATGATGCATGCGCATACTACCTTTCTGGACCTTGAACGAGTTGCTGTCTATGCAAGGTCAGAAAGCTCTTGGATTTCATTATAAAATACCTTAATTTCTGCTCTAAAGATGAACAAAGGTCTTACAGGTTTGGAACGTCATGCGGTTGAATATTTTTGTTTTTGGGTGAACTACCCCCTTAAGTCTCCCATTATCATGTTTTCCCTACCAAATGAGACATGGTCATATCCAGTGTTAATTTCACTGACGAATAATTTGTGTCCATGACATTTTATTCACTGACGAAAATCCGACTATAACGAAACAAACACTTGTTTCGAATGATAAAAATTATGATGAAAATCTATTTATATTTCAGTCAACAAAAAAAAAAAACGAGACAAAAATGTTAGGGAGGTACAATTTGGGAAGAGATTCATTAAGAACCAATCTGCTGCATGTTTAGATTGTACATATGAACTGTATCATATTGTACCTATGTACCTATTGATTTATCCGATTTTCTGAGTGCACACACCGAAGCAGCAGCTTTTACACAGCTTACACACTCAGTTACATCTTGGGTGAACAAACAGAATATCGGGTGTGTATCAGTACATTGCATCCGTGCATTCGGTTTTAAAGGGACAGCATCCTAATTTAGTTGCTTTTGTCCATGGCATTGATATTAATCAAGCAATAAAAGACAGAAAATCACTCACTGCTCTTGACAATCACTTTAGCAGTCCTAATACAGATTAAATCTAAATTTATTTAAATAAATAAATAAATAAATAAATGTCTGGTTGAAAGAAAGAAGAATGGGGTAAACATGTTGTTATAAAGAATGCATAATTAGCCTATATAACCACTGGTATTTCAATGAAAAGACCATGTTCTTGTTTCTTTTTGAGAAGTGGTTTCATTTAATTGCATGTTACGTGTCACAGGAGTTAAATCTGTGTCCATCATGATAAAACTAATATCAAACCTGAGTTTCGTAGTTTTAGAAAAATGACTAATAAATGCATTACACTGTAACTAAACTGCGATTTTAGCAGACTAAATCTGCTGTAGATTTAGTCGACTAAAACTAGACTAAAACAAAATTCAGATTACTAAACATGATTAAAACTATGGCATTTTAGTATGACTAAACCAAAATTTGCTGTCAAAATTAACACTTGTCATAACAACATTGAACAACTAGTTGATTTGTGTGGTTAAAGATCTAGGAATTAAATAGTGTGCTATACTTGAGCTATTATGTTTGCATGTTAAAATGCCAAAACCAATTGCCTTTCAAGCAATATCGCTAGGTACACTGAGCTGAAAGTGACCTAATGTTTCCAGAATTGCTCATACCAGGTTTGGAGGGGTGTTTGGTGTAGTCAAAGACCAGCACATCACTAGTGGGAGTCTTGGTAGCAATGATGCAGGGGTTCTGAGGCATGTAGCGAGCCCTGTTCACTTCACCTTCATGATTAATCTTGATCTCAATCTCAATCTTGCCACTCACCGAGCCAAATCCACCAAATTCTATAAACAAACAGAGAAACAGGTGTGACAACATGAGATAAGTACACAGGTGGAGACAACGCAGTCACAACTAAGTTTATGATCCAATTATCATAAGCTACTCACCTCCTTTTTCACTATCATAATGTGAGGCATCAAACTGGGCGTCATCATTGGGCAGCTGGACACTGGCAATAACCAGGTGATTCTGCTCATCAGAGGTATGTGTGCCGAGAACCAGACGGTGCACGCTAAAATCCTTCCCTTCAGGTCTGTGAAAGATGAAAGAGCAGAAGACACAGTTAGCTGCTGCTGGAAAGCTGGAGGACCCAATTTGTCATACACATGACATCATATTAAGTGATTCAAACAAAAGCATATTATCAGTGCTCTACAGTGCGACCAGGGCATTTCCGACTGAAAACTACTGCATACAACTGACCCGATCAGCATGTGTTCTCGCACTGAGGGGAGCTTCAAAGGTTTCTACGCGTTTTTGCAATGTTGAGTAATGTATCACAGACATATCTGATGAATCCTTTCATAAAGTGTAGAGAAAGTGTAAATACGAGATTCATTGCGCAGTGTAGACAGCTTTGTTGATTATAATGGAACTTTGTGAGGTCGCAAAGAAATAAGATGAGTGACAGCTTTTAATGATCTTTTAAGGGAGTCTGTAAATGAGATATTGAGTTAATACAAAAGTTAAATAAACAAGTTAACATTAAGTGACTTACATTGTTTGACTATAACCAGGGTTCCCACACCTTGATTAACTTCAAATTCAAGGACCTTTCAAGGACTTTCCAGGTCCAACACCCTCAAATTCAAGGACTTAATGTGGGGACACATTTCAAGTGAGAGCAAGGTTAAACCATGTTACCTTGTAATACATTGTTACAGTTTTCATGTGTCAAACACAACTATGCAAAAAAGCATATTTTTTTGCTTTTATGTTTGGCCATATGACAGAGATCTCATATTCTATTTGTCATATTTCTATTTTGCATAAAACTGAAGAACATTTGGTACATCCTATACTGTATTCTAAAATGATCTGATATTAACTTTTGCATGGATTTTATTGAAAAGAGGTTAGGCTCATGTAACCATAAGTTTTAAGATATATGAATACGCTTTTAAGTTTTTCTTGCCTCATGGGTTTACATTATCTTAAAGCAATTCAACATTACATTAAATCAAATATTTGGGCAACAGATTATCATGTTTAATGTATATTGAACACAATACATATTCATTGACTGAACATATTTGGGTTTGGTGTAACCCATACACGGTTAAGTACCTAATGTGGGAAACACTTAAATTAAGGCGTAAATGCACGTAACTAACATAAATCAAGCAAGCTAGCATGCGTGCATTACTAGTATGCAAAATAACACATTAGCTGATCGGAGGGAATTTTTTCCAGAACACTTTTTGCAGAAAATAAATTCAAGCACTTTCAAGGACCTGTATCTATGCATGTTTATGTCCAAAAACTTTCCAGGACCTTGAAATTTTTTTTTCAGATTCAGAAACCCGTGGGAACCCTGTATAACACTATTGCCTGATTTTACTTCATTTCGTCGTCGTCATCAAAAAAATGTTGTCGCTGCACATCTCCATTCAAACACAGCAGTGTTTTGTTTATGAATGATTGTGCATTTTTCACACATTCAATTTCACTTGCCTTATTCCTGAATAAATCAGTCATTCAAACAAATCAAATGAATGAATGATTCAGTAATTAAACCAGTGACTTGCCACCACCTACTGGCAGTTTTAGTTTCACTTTTAAAGTATCTTTTCAGTTACTTAAATCATTTAATAATGCTCTACTCAAATTTTTATATTTAAAACAATCTCAACATGAGTTTATGAATTTGATTGCACTCATGCCACCTCTGAGCCTCATTAAACATATGAAAATACACCTACAAGCCACTTTTGTATTCTTCTGCACCACCTCTGTAGTACAAATTCATTTTGTTAATACCAATTTCATTTGATTGGTAACTTATTCTTCTTATTCTGTTGTTTTAATTTGAAATTTTAGAAAGCTTATAAAATATATATATTTTTAAATGTGACATAATAGATGACATACTTTTAGTAAAGTTAGAAAAATGCCATTACAAAGGTAAAAAAATTCCACTGTAAATCACTTTAAGGAGTCAAATATCACTTCGTAATGAAAAGGCTCATTTTTGATCAGATTTTTTTGATTGAATAGAAGGTGCTCCTAAATTTTAAGTTAGGAGCACAATTGCTCCTAAAAAGAAAAGTAAGCGTAGAGCCCTGATTATAGTTATAGTCCTTTGACAAATGTGGTATCCTTATTTATAAGGAACAACAATTTTGTAAATAATTTGTTAATGGCAGCAGCTATTTGCACTAAGCCCAAATAGCAATAGGCGCCATTTACACTAAGTGAAAATAACATTTTCTTAGCGATAGATGCTATTTACACTGTGCAAATAGCCATATATTCTATTCACACTATATAAAAATAGCAGTATTTTCTTTGCAATAATATTAGTTAGATACCATTTATACTACTTAGTGCAATTAGTGGCAGATATTTATACCTCAGTATTGTAGTGCATTATAATACCGTATGCAATAATAACAGTATGCAATAATAATAACAAGGTGCTGCCTTACTGTGACAATAAACCTCTCCCTACACATATCCCTAACCACCCGTGAGTCACTTCAAACTCAGGTTGATCGTGTCAAAAAGCCACTGCTATGTGCTTTACAGCCTATGTCACTTAGCAGGTATGTTTTGTAATGTTGTCCAACCCAAGCACGCATTGGTGGCCAGAATTAGTGTAAACAGCTTCTGCCAACAAGGTAGGCTATTTGCACTTAGTATAAACAGACACTCCGTTTATTAATTCCAAACTATTTTTTAATAAATATTTCCAATTAATCAGTTATCAAAATAATCATTCGTTTCAGTTCCATTTCAAAGCTAATGTCAGTAGGTGTGAATGCGTTACCTGGTGACATCTGGCAACCACTGAGCAGTAAGACTGGGCCACTCCAGCGCATGGGTCATCACCAGATCATAAAGAAACGGTGTGTTTTTCTTCCATATTTTATACTCTTCATTTATCACCCTCTCCTCCACCGCGTCATCAAAGGCAGCTGTAACAAAAAGGGGCGGGAAAACAAGTTGAGATCTGTCAAAATGCTTTCAACAGAGGTACTTTATTTTTTTTTTTTAAGAGCAGCTTTAATATGTAAGGTCATTACGTTTTTTTCCCCCAATTGCTGTACGACAATAAATGACGTTCTGTCAAATCAAACGTTACATGTAAATTTACCGGAAGATGAAGATGCAACCTACACTGTTCAATCTGTTATAGACAAACTCTCTGGAAAATGACTTAAAATAAAAAAAAATGTGTGCACACTGCCAAATATTTATTATTTATTATCAGTTATAAAAAAAAATCAGAACAATATTGAAAGCTACCTCAAATAAAGCGACGCATCCTACATTTCAACTTAAAAGCCAAACAAACTAGCCGCAGCTAATTCGGAGCTAATTTAAATAAACTGCTTAACAGTTTAACGTTAGATACTTCCTAACATGTTCCCATCATGAAAATAATACATTCATGCCGAAAAACAGCTAATATATGCTCATAATAAGCGCTACGGTGTAAACTGTATTAATGTAGCAGTACCGTGTCGTTATGGCGGGATTCGGCCTGCGCTGAATTCACACCAACAAACACCTCAGCAGCCGCTACCGGCTTCAATTTAACACACCGCCGCTAAAAGAGAGTACCCCAAATGCCGTGAAAGCATACTAACCTTCTTTATCAGCCATAACGACTCGACAGACAGCTATCACTCGTAAACTTGACCGATAACAGGATACCGGTGTAGTTCCTACTGAAGTGCAGGATGCTCTTTGTCTCGCGCCGGCGTGCACGTTCGCGCCAACTCGGACAGACACAGCAGAGCACGCGCCACCAATGAGCTGAGAGGAGAGGAAGAGCGGCTTCTTCTGCGGAGGAGGATTATCACACACTACAACCGCTACACTGCCCTCTGTTGACACCACTCCAAAATAAAACCTGTGAGTAGAATCCACTCAGTTCTCCTTACCATACAGAACAATTATAGTAGTATTTATACGTATATAGTATTTGTATATTACTGTGTAGACTCTAATAATAACGGAATAACAGTTAAGAATGATGGATAATACAAAAATATAACAACATTTACTATAGCTTAAATGTATTACAGTATTATATTACTATGTAACAATACTGAGACACTATTGAGAAAAACACTTGAGAATAAAGAATACATGTAAATACAATTGCAATTTTTTTACAGTATTTGTATACTACTATGTAGCAGAGTTGAGGTTCTAATATGAATAAGTCAGAATTAAAATATATAAAAAATAGTAAAATATAGTATTTGCTATGATTTAAATAAAAATACACGTTTATGTGTATGAAACAGTACTGATACTCAAATAAGAATAAAAACTGAAAATGATAAAATAAAAAAAAATTATAATAAAGTAAAACAACCTGTCAAATGACCCCCCCCCCCCAAAAAAAAATACAAATGATTTAAATGTATTATTTTATCACTTTATAAAAATATATAAAAATAATAAAAATATAGTATTTGCTATGATTTAAATAAAAATATTTACAGTATATGTATAGGAAACAGTACTGATACTCAAATGAGAATAATAATTGCAAATAATAATAAAATAATACAAAAATATTATAAAGTAAAACATCCTGTCAAATGACCCCTTCCCCCCAAAAAAAATATTAATTTAAATGCATTATTTTATGTATCATTTTATTAAAATACATCAAAAATAGTAAAAATATAGTAGCTGCTATGATTTAAATAAAATGTTTACAGTATATGTATATGAAACAATATTGATACTCAAATGAGAATAACTGAGAATAATAAAATAATAATACAAAAATATACAAATAATTAAAGTTAATATTAAAATTAAAAATAATGTATTTTATTTTTATCATTAAAACAACAAAATATTAATATTAATAATAAAATAATAAAAAAATATTATAAAGTGAAACAACCTGTCAAATGAAAGAAAAAGAATAAAAAAAAGAAAAGAAAAATTATTTTAATGTATTATTTTATTTATCATTTTATTAAAATATATCAAAAATAGTAAAATATAGTATTTGCTATTATTTAAATAAAATATTTACTGTATTTGTATATGAAACAGTACTGCCACTCAAATGAGAATAACAACTGAGAGTACTAATAAAATAATATAAAAATATTATAATAAATGAAAGAAAATGAAAAATGATTTATATTCATTTATTTTATTTAGTTTTTCATTCTATTATTCGTTTTAAAAAGCATTTAATTTTAAGACACCTAATGTGTCATTTATAAAGTAAATTAAATATCTACTCGGAATGATAAAGAGCCAACTCTGTGATTAAATTCAGAATTTTTCTCTTCATGTTAATGTTTAAAACACATTAATCAATATGTGAGTGAGACAGACAATGAAGGATTTGGCCTTGGCATAATTTGCACAACTAAAAGGCCTTATTATAGTCCTAATCCACATAAAAAGGCAGGTCTGTAAAGCCATTTACATTAATTAATTTGACAGACGCCTTTACCCAAGTGACTTGAGGAGATAAAGATGAGTCAGACAAATGAAAAGAGGCAAATCCTTGAAATCGAGTACATATAAAACACGTTTTATTCATAAAAAGATTCAAAGCAGTCCCATACGACATATACACGTGTTTGTTCAAATGAAAATCAGTTGCAGGAAACTGATGTGTGCCAACGCAGTACCTGAACGGCATTCATATAAAATCCATGTTAAAGTGTTTGTTATTAAAGGCTGTCTATATGTAGCTCCCTCCACTCTTTTCATAGAGCTTAGAAGCTTTTCCCTGTATTGGGCCTCAGTGTATGTGACTTGTCCCTCTGGACACAATGTAATGACAAAGAGCCTAAATATGCACTAAAAAGCTGGTCACAGAGAGCTGACAGTGTAAAACCCACAAAATCTTCAGGATCCTCAAAATTATTAGTCGTCTTCCCCCTCTGACTCAGACTCTGTGGGAGAGAACGAAGAAATAACGTGCTTGAGATTTACAGTTTGTTTGGCGGAGGATATTTTTATCCGATATAATTCCTCACCTTCCTCCGCATTCTGAAGCCACTCCACAAATTTCTTCATCTGCTCCAGAAATACACTTTTTCCTTTGGCAGCATGGGCATCTTTGTACCATTTCAAAATGGCCTCCTCACTAAGGACATCAGCTGTGGGATGAGAAACACACATCATATCTTATCTTGCCTATAATGTATCGTTAAAACACTTATCAGGTGGGACAAGGGTACCTTTGTAGAAGAGCACCACTATTTTAGAGAACGATTTCATGAAGTGGATGTTGTCGTAGCAGTACTCCTGAATCTTGAGCAGTAAGACCAACTCTGATTGGCCCTGAGTACTAAACACAGCCAGCAGAGGTGCATAGTGCTACAGGAGAAACAACAATGATTATTATTCCAGCATCACCGTCTCTCTCTCACGATAATATACACTGGAAATACATATGTTTACATGCTGTGGCCTGTTGCAACAGACTCTTCCAGTGTAGACAGCTTCAGTTGTACCTGAAGTCATTTAGTGATGACAGAAGTGCGGACATGTCGAAATAATTTATTTACAGTTGAGGTCAAAAGTTTACATACACCTTGCAGAATCTGCAAAATGTTAATTATTTTACCAAAATTAGAGGGATCATACAAAATGGATGTTATTTTTTATTTAGTACTGACCTGAATGAGATATTTCACATAAAAGATGTTTACATATAGTCCACAAGAGAAAATAATAGTTTATAAAAATTTATAAAAATGACCCCGTTCAAAAGTTTACATACAATTGATTCTTATTACTGTGTTGTTACCTGAATAATCCACAGCTGCGTTTTTTTTTTTTTTGTTTGTTTCTTTAGTGATAGTTGTTCATGAGGCCCTTGTTTGTCCTGAACAATTAAACTGTCTGCTGTTCTTCAGAAAAATCCCTCATGTCCTACAAATTCTTTGGCTTTTCAGCATTTTTGTATATTTTAACCCTTTCCAACAATGATTGTATGATTTTGAGATCCATCTTTTCACGCTGAGGACAACTGAGGGACTCATATGCAACTATTACAGAAGGTTCAAAAGCTCACTGATGCTTCAGAAAAGTCGGGGGTGAAAACTTTTGGAATTTTAAGATCAGGGTAAATTTAACTCATTTTGTCTTCTGGGAAACATGTTTATCTTCTGTAGCTTCTGAAGGGCAGTACTAAATGGAAAAAAAAAGCTATTTAGGCAAAATAAGAAAAATGTACAATTCTTCATTCTGTTCAAAAGTTTTCACCCCCTGGCTCTTAATGCATCATTTTTCTTTCTGAAGCATCAATGAGCGTTTGAAATTTCTGTAATAGTTGCATATAGTCCCTCAGTTGTCCTCAGTGTGAAAAGATGGATGTCAAAATCATACAGTCATTGTTGGAAAGGATTCAAATACACAAAAATGCTGAAAAACCAAAGAATTTGTGGGACCTGAAGGATTTTTCTGAAGAACAGCAGGCAGTTTAACTGTTCAGGACAAACAAGGGACTCATGAACAACTATCACTAAACAAAAAACAACAACAACAACAACAAAACAAATACTCAGCTGTGGATCAATCAGTGAACAACACAGTATGAAGAATACATTTTTGAATGGGGTCATTTTTAAAAATTATTTTCTCTTGTGGACTATATATGAACATATTTTATGTGAAATATCTTATTAAGCTCAGTACTAAATAAAAAATAACATGCATTTTGAACGATCCCTCTTATTTTGGTAAATAACATTTTGCCGATTCTGTAATGTAAACTTTTGACCTTAACTGTAAATGCTAAAAACATTGAGTAGAGCTACAAAACAACTAAAGTCTAGATGTTGATACTGTGCCTTCAGGTGTTTGAGGGCCTGTTCAGTGACCAGCTCCTCTTTCTTATTCCATTCAACGGCATTCATGAGGCAGGTCCACAGTAAGCCAATCACAGCCTGCTCCTGAAGATCATTCTTCTTCATCTCCTCTTTCACATACACCACAATCTGAGCACAATTTACATCAGAACATTTTAAGTATTTTTTTGTTTTGTTTGGTACCGTGTCAATCCTTAAGAGATAGTTCACCCAAAAATGAAAATTACCCCATGATTTATTCACCATCAAGCCATCCTAGGTGTATATGACTTTGTTCGTTTGGATGAATACAACTGGAGTTACATTAAAAAATGTCTCTTTCAGGATTTATAATGGCAGTGAATGGCTGTTGAGATTTTAAAGTCCAATAAAGTGCATCCATCCATTATAAAAAGAGCTGCACACAGCTACGGGGTTAATAAAGGCCTTCTGAAGTGAATCAATGCGTTTGTGTACAAAAAATATCCATATGTAAAACTTCATAAAGTGTAATCTTTAGTGTCCGCTAACTGTTGTACGTACGTGCGTAGTAGAAGTACAAAATGAGGATTTGTAAAGAAAAATGTCAGAGGATTTCGATTTAAACCAAGAGGAGACTGTTTTTTTTTTTGTTGTTTTTTTTTGCTGTAAACAAAACCTGTTTTCCGCGAGACTAGCATATTCTCACCAGAGTTTACACTACGCCTACGTACATCATCCACTGGAATGCCACTCTCTCATTAACACACACATACAACAGTTAGCGGAAGCTAGAGATTACGGTTTATAAAGTTTTAAACATGCATACTTTTCTTACACAAACACATAGATTCAAGAAAAAAGTCATGTACACCTAGGATAGCTTAAGGGTGAGTAAATCATAAGGTAATTTTAAGTTTTGGGTGATCTATCCCTTTAATGATCAATCTAAGTCTTGAAGCAAAAGCAGTTGAGAAGTAGTGATCTATAATGTTTTGTGTGTGAATGATTCACCTCTCTGATGGGACACTGCTGTGACAGGCGCTCCTGCAGCTCTTTCTGAAGCTCCTTGCGTGTGCCCAGAGTTTGCTGCACGCGCAGGAAGTCTGACAGCTCCTTCAGTCCTGCCTCAGTGAAGTACTTTGAGAAGTGCTCCACATTCTGCTTATTGGCAGGAAAGAGTTCCTGAAGTCAGAGCAGATTACATAATTAGATTAACTACAGGAGGAACTCGGAAGAACCTTTAACCTTTAAAACTAAGAAGCTAAAGTATGTCAGTAGTCCGATGTTAAAAGGATAGTTCATCCAAAAATGAAAGTTGTGTCATTAATTACTCACCCTCATGTTGTTCCAAACCCGTAAGACCTTCGTTCATCTTCGGAACACAAATTAGGATATTTTTGATGAAATCCGAGAACTTTCTGACCCTGCATAGACAGCAATGCAACTGACAAGTTCAAGGCCAAGAAAGATAGTAAGGACATCGTTAAAATAGTCCATGTGACATCAGTGGTTCAAAAAGAATACTTTTTGTATTCAAAGAAAATCATTAAATTAAAAATGAACCACTGATGTCACATGGACTATTTTAATGATGTCCTTACTACTTTTTTGGGACTTAAACATGTCAGTTGTGTTGCTGGTTATGCAGGGTCAGAAAGCTGTTGGATTTCATGAAAAATATCCTCATTTGTGTTACGAAGATGAACGAAGGGTTTGAACCGTATGAGGGTGAGTAATTAATGACAGACTTTTCATTTTTGGGTGAACTAACCCTTTAAAATGTTTTCTGCATGGATTTTGTCATACTGTGTGCATCAAGGTCATGAGTGAGTTTAGAGGTGTTAAGACACATCTGCCAGGTGAACATCTCCATGGAAACGTAATTAATCTGCAAAATGGTTCATTATCTCCTCATAATTTTCAGAGGTTAATGAATTCAGTATCAAAATCAATCTAGACACACAACAAATGAGCATCACCAATCATACCAGGAGTTTCTTATCCAGGTTGGCTTTTCTAAGGGCAGATGTCACCGCATTGGCGTCCCTCTCTGCTATCCAAGCTTTAAACATCTTCACCGCAAAAGAAGCTGATATTCCTACAAAGCAGACAGTGGGGAAACAAGCACATTCTCTAGTAAAATAGTCATATGAAGAATTCATTTCCAATGCAAAAAATTTCTTAAGCAAAGATCTTTCCCCAATTCTCTTCAAGAGGAAGACGACATAAAACACAAACCTTCTTTGACAAGGTTATCGCTGAAGAGGCTGGTGAGGATAGGTGGCGGCAGTGTGCCGTTGGCCAACAGAATGCCTGTTAGCATGGCTAGTTTGGTCTGCTCAGACTCAGTGAAGGCCTTCAGGAAGAGAAGAAGCTATGCAGGGAGAAGAAATATGGGTCAAAACATACAGTATATCAACCTACTTGGAGCGTCCTCTGCAGTAAAACATGGCACTGATAATAGCAGGACCATGATATGCACATTTGTTACCTTTTTGATTTCCTCCTCAAAGGCCTTCTCCAGATATTTGTACCTTCTGATAAGTTTATTGAACACCTGTATATAGACATAATCATCTGTGAGCCACAGCATCATCATTTTTAAAGGGGAATATCATACATTTTGTATATGATGACAACAAAAATTATTATTATTATTATTATTATTAATTCTATTTCTATTATTAATTTCTAATTCTATTACTAATTATTATACATATATCAGACACAATACAAAATAATAATAATTTTATGTTAGAAGTATTATATAATTTTAGATGTTAATATTACTACATTATAATATTTTCAGATCATATTTAACAAAATATTATAGAATTAAAGTAAAATATTATAATATAATTTAAAATATAATAATATTTTGTTAACAGGTTTAATATTACTATTTTTATTAATCGTATTTGTGATTAAATATTGATTTTTTTTCTGTTTTTATTTTATAGTAATAATAATGATAATAATAATATCAAAAAACAAAATAAAAATATATAAAGTAATATGAATTAAATGGAATAATCTTACTGTATTATAATAATATTTGATAATAATAATAATAATAACTACTATAATAATAATGCTATGTATTTAATATATAGATTACATAATTTTAATGTTAATATTATTATATTTTATATTTTAAAAATCATGTATAAAATCATGTATTATAATACATATAGTAATATTTCTAATATTTGTTTAACATTATTATTATTGTTGTTGTTGTTATTAATAATAATATCATTAGTAATAATAATAATCATAAAAATAATATTTATGATATATTTTTGTATTTTTTTTATTTTTTTATTTTTTATTTAAAACATTATAAATGAAATATAACAACAACAATAATAATAATAATTTTGTGTAATATATATTACACAATTTATATATATATATATATATATATATATATATATATATATATATATATATATATATATATATATATATATAATATCTAAAGTAATATAAAATAAATATAATAATATTTATTTTATATTATAATATGTGATAATAATAATAATATTTAGTTTAGTTTAGTATTTTATAAGATTTAGTTTAGTATTTTTTTAAGATTGAGTTATAGCCCAATACATCAAACACAAGCCGAAATTTGATTCTTCATGATAGGACAAAAGCAAAATCCTGCACACAAGAACACTTTTAAACTCACAGTGCCTGGTGATGAAGAGACACTGTAATCCAAGGGATTATTTCAAAATGACACAGTATGAGCGGCATACTGGTTCTACCCGGAGGATTTGGGGGCTAAGTACTCCTAATGCAATTTTAAAACAGGATTCCCCCGCCTTCCTGCCATCTTGGTGTCGGCTGCTCATTTTTCATACACAACAATGGAAAAACGCATCTAAAAAAAGGGTGAAGTGGGGTGCTTACCTGAGCATAGCTGCGAAGAGCAGTGTGGTTTTCCTCCGTCCCGAACACGCAGTGCTCCGTCACCTTGGTCTTGTCACCATCGTCAATGCGCGTCCCCCCGGGAGCTGAGAGAGGGAAAGTGAGGTTACAGGTTAATGCTGTAAATCCTTTGAGAGCACAGTGCTGTCATTGTTAACCCCTACTGAGAAAATGTCACTGCCTGCTGCACAGTTATAACTGAGACGTCACAGCAACCAGCTCTGCAACAAAACAACAACTATACCAGAATGCATCATTCTCCCTATCTATCAGTTTTATTTATGTATAATGCATTATGCTGTACAGTTTTATGTATAAGAGAAGTGTTGAAGTTAGGTTGAGTTCAAAAAGCATTGGCCTCTGTACTACAGAGTGGAGGCATTTCAAAACCATTTAATCAAATAAGGAAAAAAATTGAATTACAGCATTGCTTCAACCCCAAAATAGGACATGGTTTCTCAATGTGCTCTGCACACATAACAATGCAATGCCTCATGGTCTAATCCACAGGTGTCCGGGTTTATACTGAACACATAGTTAACTTCAGATCCCCTTGAGAGATTTGCTCCGGATTACAGTGTTGAGCCACTAATCCATAGATTGGTCAATGTAATACTTCCCATCTTACCATTTAAAAAAACAAAACAAGAAAACAAACACACAGACACACACTAAACTGGCTTTTCTACAAAGCACCTAAAAACATAATGATGGAAAAAAAAGAAGATTTGAAGAAAAATTCTAATCCTTTTGCCTTCACAAACTTTTGCATTCCCCAAAAAACTTTGCATTGTCTGCAAAAGCAAACTCTCTTCTATTATTTCCATTCTCTATAGAAACTTGCAAATGCAATGTTTTCCAGGAAACGCAGAAGGTTTGCAAATACATGCAAAAGCACTGAAATATAATTTTTTGATAACACTTTACAGTAAGGTTCATTAGTTAAGATTAGTTCACATGGACTAAGAATGAACATTACTTCTACAGCATTTACTAATCTTAGTCAATGTTAATTTTAGCACTTAGTAATGCATTATTAAAATCACAAGTTGTGTTTGTTAACATTAGTTAATGCACTGTGAAGTAACCTGAATAAACAATGAATTACTATTTTGATTAATAAATAGTGTAATAAATGTATTGTTCATTCATGTTGGTTTACACATTAACTAATGTAAACAAATGACACCTTATTGTAAAGTGTTACCAATTTTTTTACCACCTCATATTATTTCCATCAGCAATTTTGCATCTGCGTGCAAAACTTTTAGGTTCTCCTAAGAAACTTTGTGTTCTCTTGCAAAATTTTTGTATTCTCTAGCCAAAGCAGTGCATACCCTGAGAAAGTCTGCATTCGCTCGCAAAACTTTTGCATTCTCTCCTGCAAATACAAAGTTTCTCAGGCCAAAAGTTTTGCAAGTGAACGCAAAAGAAATAACTTTTCCTTCCATCTGTTTTTTTTTTTTCTTTCATTGCGTGTTCCTTTATGGGCTCTGTATTTTTCAGTAAAAAGGAATATATTCAAAATATTTCAATGAAATCAAAGTACAACAATTTTTCTTGTTATTTTTTATATGATGCCACAATTTCCTCAAATTATTATACAAGAACATTTTTAAATATTTTACTTGCCTAATGTGAAACATTTCTGAATTGACAAGATATTCAATAATTAAAAAAAAAAAAAGTAGATTGGGACTAACTTTATTAATGAAGAATTGACTAAATCACAAAAAAATGTTCTCTGGGACAGTGTTTTGAAGGGAGTGTTTGAAAAAAATGCAGATTTACAGACATTAGCAAATTATTATTTCAGTAAAAAATTATGAAGAAAATTAATGAATAATGCTCACAAATAAATTGTTCATGATAAAACTAAAAATATGCATTAAGAAAGTAAAACAAGTCAATTTTCAATTCATCTTAACTTGAAAGTAGTACTTTCATAATGTGTGTAATATATCCCACTCTATTTTCATAGAGTTCAGGGAAGCCAATAAGGGCAAAGGTCACCTTAAGGAAGTCCAGTGATGCCTAACAGAGGATTTGGACTTAATCTCTATTTTAACAGTTAAAGGCAGTTAACTCATCAGAGCCAGAGTAAACCTTTTAGCTGTAATAATAGGGATGACAGAGACAGTCCCATGCTAAATACATCTCTACCAGTATATATATATAATAATAATGATTCTTTCTTTTCCTTTAGCCACAATATAGGATTCTTCTTTTCTATTTTTAAAAGTCTCTTATGCTTTTCAAGGAATTGATTTAGTGTAAAATATACTGTAAAAACAGTAATATTTTGAAGTATTATTACAACTTAAAATAACTGCTTACTGTTTGAATATATTTTAAAATGTAATTTATTTCTGCGATGCAAAGCTGAATTTTCAGCTTCATTAATCCAACCTTCAGTGTTACATGATCTTTCAGAAATCACTCTAATATGCTGACTTGATGCTCAAGAAACATTTTTTTAAATTATTTTTAATGCTAAAAACAGTTGCGGTATTTAATATTTCTGTGGAAACCACAGAAACACAATAACATTTTCAAGTGAACAGCAGTTATTTGAAACAGAAGTTTTTTGTAACATTATAAATTACAATACCGGATTATATTTTTTTTTAAACAGTAAGACTTCCTTGCATGGTTATGGCCATTTTTGGGGGTCCTCGGCATTGAAAACCCCCTGTGCTATAGTATATTGGT
Source organism: Cirrhinus mrigala (assembly GCA_036247105.1). NCBI lineage: Eukaryota > Metazoa > Chordata > Actinopteri > Cypriniformes > Cyprinidae > Cirrhinus > Cirrhinus mrigala. Next base: position 11,281,493 of record CM070025.1, read on the forward strand.
TAAAATGCACTGAATTGTGTAGCATTATGTGAGTAACATGGCTCAGTACGCAATTAAAGTACTACTGTAATCTAATTATGTGCTGTCACAACTCTTTACACGCATATAATCCTAAACACACAGAATGCATATTCAACTCCAAAAATCCTTATAATACGCTGTTCTCTACACTGGCTTCCCATATCTGCTTCAACCAAATTCAACACTCTGCTTCTGTCCCACAGTGAAGCCGCCCACTCACTCTCTCAGCCTGCTTATGTGCAAAAGATCTGAAGATTTCCAACCGGCTGTGACAGCTCCTAGGAGACAACTAAGACAGGGTAAAATCGTGTTGTGTATTTCCTGCTGTCCTCATCTTTACCCATCAATGGGATTTGTAAGTTGATGGCCTGGAGGTACTGCACTAAACACTTTGATCGAGAGATGTGCTACAAGTGCTGGAGCAACAGCCTGCTGTCATGGGGGAGTGAGCTAATGACCTCTCATTCTTTTAATCTGCTAAAGATGCCAGTGTCTGCATGAGCTAACAGCACAAAGGACGGATCTACAAGTGATTTTCTGTGCTTTACAAATGTTGCTTGTCAGATTGTACAGTATGACCCCAGTGACATCTTGGGTAAAAGATGAGGCATCAATGGTCTTTCATGCCAAATCCGCAAGACTTTCACCCAAAAGTTTTGTCAGCGATTTTACACTGCGAGTGCCATTTTGCCTTACGACAAATGAATCCTAAAAATTGGGGGAAACAAAAGAAGTAACAAAAAGACAACGTACAATACAGTATGCACCGTACTAGAATCAGGACAACAAGTAACTAGCATGATCTCAGGATCTGTGTGCTGAGTGCTTGAGCTCCCAAGCCAATAACTCAGTTTACACTCAATGTAATTTAACAAGATTTTACTTTTATAGACCATTCATAAGAATTTGTTGAGTTTGAAGTTGCGATATAATGAAAGTAGCGACAAATCTTTTCACTGCATTGCTGTAATGTAGTCTTCAGACTTCAAGTCCAAAACCACATTTTCTATGACCATCAAAGCCAAATCCAAGTGCTCCTAAAAATATGGTCTTGGACTTGAACTTGATTCTGGTCTTGTTTAGGGGTGTCACGATAAATTGATTCTCAGATCGATTCTGCGATTTTCCGAATACATTGCGATTCTCTCTGCAATCGGATTAGTTTTTAACAGCAGATGGTGATCTAATCTAGTTTTTAACTGGATACTCAAATGCTCACGTGTGTTCAACTGTACTTGCGCCTCGGCTTTTATGCTTTTATGACGCGAGATTAATGTAAACACAGATCCTTCAACCTTTTCAAATTTTATTAATGATTATTTTAAGTTCAAATGGGGTGTGTGTGAGTAAATGGAAGCAAGCTCTGTTTCTAGCAGGTAGTTCCATCTGCTGTTGAAAACTAAGCTCAAAATCTATTCAAGACAGAATCGCAATGTATTCGAAAAAAAAAATAAATCAGTCAAAAAAATCCATGAATCGATTTATGGTGACACCTGTAGTCTTGTCTGATATCAAGTACTACAACACCGCCGTATCGTGATGTACATCCGGATTAATTTAATTATTTAAGGAAAAATGTAGGTCAGGGACTTATTTCATTAGAAAATTGAGACATTTTGTTGTTGTTGTTGTTTTAATCAAACATACACATGGATGAATAGTTTATGGTAAGATCAATAACACACATTTAGAAAATAAAAGGGGTGAATTTTCATTTCATGTAAACTTTAAATACTTAAGGTCTTTGTACACAGAGTCTGAAATTTTCGAATGCGAAAAATGCAGAAAATTTAACCGATGGACAAAAGTTTTGGGGGCAATGTGTAAATGTAACTGACACAACATTAGGATGACCATACATCCTCTTTTCCCTGGACATGTAAAAAAAAAAAAAAAAAAAAGTGTCCGGCCGGGATCACCCCAAAATGTCCGGGATTCGGCTTTTGCTTGCTACAGTCGCCATTCATTGTGTGCGTTTTTGTATTAAAGTCCAGCGTGGGACTGTTTTGTTAACCTCGTTGGATTTAATTCCTGTGCATCAGGGAGTCGCTATCAATATGCAGAGTATTTAAATCGCTTTTGTTGGGTTGCCAAATCCCCATTTTTTCCACGCAATTGGGTTGATTTTAAAATGTTGCGGCGGGTTGCTTTTCTCCCGTCGGTTAAAGGTTTGAGATATTGCATAAATTTGACTGAAATGCTTGTACTAAAACATTTTGCATTCTACCCATGATAAAACTGTAGATATAAGTTTTGTGAAGGATGGCTGCTGTGGTAGGAAGCCTCTTAGCTGTGTCACCCTACACAACATCTACACACAGGTCATATTTATTTTTTTGGCGTACAAAAATTTCTGACGAGAATTTCGGACTCCGTGTGCAAGGACCTTTAGAAAACATTAGCTGGACCTACCTAAAAAAAAACAAATGTTTTTTAAGCATTATCTGAACTAAAGAAGCAAAAATATTATGGATTTTTGTTAGATTTTTTGAAATTTGAAACACCTTGTTGCAACTTAACCATGACAAACGGTTTGGGAGATTATTAAAGGATTAGTTCACAACAGGATTGAAATTTCCTGATAATTCACCCACATCTATGTCATCCAAGATGTTCATGTCTTTCTTTCTTCAGTCGAAAAGGTTTTTAAGGAAGACCTTCCAGCATTTTTCTCCATATAGTGGACTTCAATGGGGATCAGCAGGTTGAACGTACAAATTGCAGTTTCAGTGCAGCTTCAAAGGGCTCCCAGCCGAGAATTAAGGTTCTTGTCTATTTTTTCTTAAAAAAATAAAAAATAAATAAATAAATAAAAATGTATATAATTTTTAACCACAAATGCTCATCTTGCACTAGCTCGACTTCACATAGTACGTAGTAATGTTGGAAAGGTCAAGTGTCATGTAGGTGGAAGTACCAACCCAGTGTTTACAAAGTGAACATGCAAAGAAAGTCAAACATCCTGTGAGTTCTTCCCCCTACACGTTTTAAACCCAAGTACACAGACTAAGAACTCACCACATGTGACCTTTCCAATGTGATTACATAATGCGTGAAGTCATAGACAGGCATTGCAGCATGTGTTTATTTACTTAAATATTCATTTATTAAAGAAAATTTCACTAGACAAGTGCCTTATTCCTCTGCTAGGTTTGTGTAGAGCCCTTTGAATCTGCACTGAAACTGCAATTTGGACCTTCAACCCGCTGATCCTCATTAAAGTCCACTATACTGAGAAAAATCCTGGAATGTTTTCCTCAAAAACATTCATTTTTTTTTCGACTGAAGAAAGAAAGACATGAACATCTTGAACAGCATCGAGGTGAGTAAATTATCAGGAAATTTTAATTCCGGAGTGAACTATTCTTTTAACTACATTTCTAATATAAAAGAAAATAAACAATATACTTAAAATCATGACAAAGCATATGTAATGAGGCATCACCGGTCACAACCCTGAATTTGGATCTACAAAACAATAACTATGCAATATAAAGACACTATTCCAAATTATGTTCAAGATTTTGGACCTTCTCACCAAGCATGCTCCCAGCCATGAGGATGTCAAACAGGGTGTCGGCATAGCGGCGGTAGTCTAGTCTCGACCCAGTGACATCCAGAAACTTGGCTACAGCATCAAGATCACCACCTGCTTCGTTGAGGCCTTGAACAATAGTGTCTCGGAAAACCGTAGGCTCAAACTTCTCCTTTTCATCTGTGAGGGAGAAAACACAAGAAAGACTCTTAGTCAAGGTTATCACAGCAGAGATTCAGGATTCACATTAGCCTCTTATGATGTGGAATACAATGCTTTAAGTGATTTCGAGTTGATCCTTGATTTGTATCCATCTGTGGAGAACACTTGATAACGAAGCAGGTGGTCGCATATGCAAGCCGCACTTATACCTACCATTATGCAAATGAGTTCCCTCGCCTCGCTGCTGGCTAGGAATTCTGATTATAGCACACACTAAAGAGCATGTTGAGTGTCTTCCTGTGAGATCTCACATTTGAAGAGCCAGTCACACCTACCACACAAGCCAGTGAAGCATAACTCTAATGCCCGGTTGAAAACGCCCCCACATTTGTCACAGTCAAAAGCTATTAAGTAACGCGCCTAAGCTGTCCGTAATGTCTAACGGTGTTCACCTTTCACCCGTATCATACGCCTACATGGGCGATTCAATTTAGAACTGTATGGCAGATACTGTATGACTAGTTTCCATGTAAAATACTTAACCGTGTGTCTTTTATTTTTAAAATCTGTTGACCAGTATTGTTTAAAAATACACTACTGGTCAAACGTTTGGGGTCAATAAGAATTGACTATGATGTGGAAAACAAAAATGTTGTGGAATTTGACCATTTTTGGATGAATGAATCAAAGTAGGTTGGCACAATTAAATGAAAATGTGATATAGACTAGTGTCTGTGAATATTAAGCCACAAAAATACTATTTAAATATGAATCCTGCATGTTCTGCGTGTCTCTGTGTGAATGAATGTTGCAGATGCACAGTTTAGTTTATTACACACATACTGAAGCGTGTGTGATGCTAGTGGTGTACTCAGCCTCTGCCGCCTCAATATGTGACTCTGGACGACAAAACCAGTCTTAAGAGGCACGGGTATATTTGTAGCAATAACCAAAAATAAAATGCATGGGTCAAAATGATCGATTTTTCTTTTATGCCAAATATCATTTGGATATTAAGTAAAGATCATGTTCCATGAAGATATTTTGTAAATTTCCTACCTTAAATATACAAAAAAAAGTTTTGATTAGTAATATGCATTGCTAAGGAACTTCATTTCGACAACTTTAAAGGCGATTTTCTCAGTATTTAGATTTTTTTGCACCCTCAGATTCCAGATTTTCAAATAAATTGTTGCCAAATTGTACTAATCGTCCTATTTTCCTAAAAAAACGTACATTAATGGAAAGCTTATTTATTCAGCTTTCAGATGATGTGTAAATCTCAATTTCAAAATGTTGACCCTTATGACTGGTTTTGTGGTCCAGGGTCACATATATGATTACATGAACACATAAACAATCTCTAGAACTGCTCTGAGAGTCACTTCATGAGCATTTTACTGTTTCTTTTGAGAAAAACAATTGTCATGTCATATACAAACAGAAACTTAAAAGTCTCCACAGCAACCTGTCAAAATAAAAGTTCTGTGACAGAAATATGTTACTTAATGCAATGATAGTACAACTACTAATAATAATTAAATTATTAAAACATTATTTGTAAAGGAATATTTAACAAAAATGTAAAAACACAACACAGTATTGCAAAAAAAAAAAAATAATAATAATAATAATAATAATAGTAATTAAAAAAAATAATTAGAGGTGCTTTTCATTATTAAACTTAAATAAAACCATTAAAATGGAAACCAGAAAATGAATGGAAAACACAGAATTTGGTCAAAATAAAACTGAATTTGGCAGAAAAAAGGAAAATGTATTTCATAGGGCCTTAAAAATGTAAATTTTAACTCTGTTAAATTAAGTTTCATGATTTTAATTAATTAGACATGATTTTTGATTAATAGTTTTTAATTTAATCATTAAAACAGAGTTTAGAAAAATCTAAATGGAAAAAATGGAATTTGGAAATAATAAATAAATAATAAAATAATAATAATAATAATAACGTTTCATTAGGCCCTATTAATACTTCTATTCAGGATGGATTCAATTGATCAGAAGTGACATTGAAGATGGTTACACTTTATTTCAACAGTCCACTTTAGACATTCTACTAACTATTAGTAACTCTGCAACTACATGTCAACTAACTCTCATTAGGACTATTAGTAGACTGTTAGGTTAGGGTTAGGATTAGGGTTAGTAGAATAAATTGGCATGTACTTGCAAAGTTATTTATACTCAGTACAATGTCTGTTGGGGATCATCAAAATAAAATTTTAGCAGATATTAAGCAGACAGTCTACCAATACTCTAATGACTGCTAGTTGACATGGCTGTACCTGCAAAGTTACTTATAGTCAGCAGAATGTCTATAACGTGGACTATAGAAGTAAATAAATGCAGTTATTTTAAACTTTTCATTCATTAAACACTATTGTTACATTTTCTACAAAAATATTAAGCAGCACAACTGTTTTCAGCAAATCAGCATATCAAAATGATTTCTGAAGGATCATGTGACACTAAAGACTGCTGAAAATTCTACTTTGCCATCACAGAAATAAATTTCTTTTTTAAAGTGTATTTAAATAGAAAACAGTTATTTTAATAGTTGTTTTAAAATATATTTTAATGATATTTCACAATTTTACTGTTTTTACTGTATGTTTAACCAAAACAAAGCATTTAAAAAAGGTTTTTAATAGCAAACTTGATTAAGAATAAATATTAACTGATTTTTGCAGTCTTTATTTAGCCTTTTTGTCTAAATAAATGTCTGATAATAACAAAATTATCAGTACACCACACCAATATAAACAACATATAATAATAATAATATCACTCCTATGATTTTGTGATTTGAAATGCAAAAATTCATACTTCAAAGAAATAATAATAAACAGCTAAATAGTTTATCAAAAAGTTTTGACTTCTTTTATCTTGAGCGCTGCATTTTTAGAATGCTGTGTCATGCGTCATACACGAGCACAGTGGTCAAAGATGTCCGTCTAGCACATTTACTTAAAAAAAACAATAGAAAAGTAGTGCAGTGGAATGGAAAAATGCCTTCTGTGTGATCGCCCACTAAACATTCTGTTTCTGGAGCTAATGCTGCATCTATTGCAGTAGGCCACTTGTTAACTTCTGTGGCTCTGAGACTGCAGAACTAAGATAAAAGATCAGAATGGCAGAGGGTCTGCACTGGTACCAGTATTGTGTAATGACATGAAGTACAAAGTAGCACACAAACAAGCTATAAATGGAAGATGAATTGAGACCCTTGCCACGGCATTGCTGAGTGAGTGTTTGCAACATGTGTTCACATATAAGGTGTGTGTGTGTGTGTATTTCTGCATGTGAACAAATATGAATAACAATCATTGTACAATTTCCATATGACTGTAAATGCATGTTTTTGTTTGTTTTCATCAGTTTTTTTTTTTTCATATTTACTAAAAGTGTTAAAGAAGGTCTTTGTAAGTTAAAGAAGATCCACAATTAGTTGCGATGAGTAGAATGTGAAATATGGAGATAAAAAGTGACTCACCCCTTTTCCTGGTCTTAAACCGCTGGCCTGTAAGCACTGGCTTCTGTTGCTTACCGGTATTCATAAAAGTCCTTCACATGTAAAGAAACAGACATAAAATATATTCAAGATGACCCATTTTTTGTGCTCCATTATTAAATAATAATGCCCCACAAGACAAAACAATGAAACAACTCCAGTCCCAGTAATTTGTGCTTTACCCAACACTACACCCTCCTCTCACACACCTCGTTTATAATAGCGCACTGTACTGGGGGGAAAAAGCTTGCGATCTAAAAGCTCATCAGCTGAGAGGTGCTCTCCAGCATGCAGCGAGTGCTCCAGCAGAAAGCCAGTGCTCCAGCAAGCCTTTCGCTGCCCTGTGCTGCTAAATATAGAGGGGCTCATCCCCGACAGTGTAAACTTCAGTCACCCAGGCCTGGGACACGTGTCGTATTACAGCAAGGACATGTCTGATCACAGCTTACAGCCCTCTCAGTGTGTGTGGTGTGGTGTGTGTGTGTGTGTGTGTGTGTGTGTGTGTGTATACAAGCAGACTCACAAAGTATACACACGTGCAAACATATACACAAACAAAATCATCATTTTCCATCAGCTGCCTCAACAACTTATTGACTCTCAGTGTGACAGAGTGCAGGTTCAGACTATGTAAACTTATGACAAAAATCAACAAAAAATATGGCGTAAATACAGGCAGTTGTTATGAGCTGTGCATAACCAGAAAAACAAAAAAGTTCCTTGACATCCTTTGTTATTTTATGTTGCAGCAAATTTTGAATATTTGAATATTTCACCATGATATAGTTATGTCACCAAAGTTTAAAAGAACGATTTGTGATGGAAACATAAGTTACAATGGGTTAAATATAATATTAATAATTGTTATAATATAATAATATAATATCAGGGCTTAACACTAAGAATTTTTTCTACAGTGGTTCAAATTTTTTATTTGCCTGGTCAAAATTTTCCAAAAAATTTAATAGTTGCTGTTAGAAATGTTTTTGACTCATGTTATCTTTTATTTTAATAAATAAGCTTAAATGATACCAAAATTTTACATACCAATTAAATTGTACAATATTCCAATTTCGATACCACACCTAAACCTACTAGTCTAACTAAAGTTCAAACATTATTTGTTTGTTCAAAAATTATTTTATTATTATTAATATTTTATTACAAATGAAAAGATACTTTAGGGAAAAACAGCAGACGGACTGAAAGAACGCAAACTCAGTCTCTGCCAGCAGGTGGCACTTATGGAATAAGAGTGATATTACGTTTCTTTGGTTACCGCTGTAAACAAAGCAGCACCGAACGCTACTTTAAATGCATCATACATGGGCAAATGAAAAGAAAAGGCCATGTAAGCTTTTCTTGAAACAGTCAGTTCCCCTCAGAGATACATTTATATGAACCCCCGTTTCAATATTTAGGATAATATTTCCAATATTTAACGCATTGTTAACTATGAATCTTGCTCTGCCTGCTACAGTATTCGTTCCTCTTTGCGTTCGTCTTCAGTGTCTCTGGCCTCTGTTAACGGATGTCTAAAGAGTTCGTAATATTTCCACACACATGACATTCTGAAAAATGATTGCATGCAGTTCGTGAGCAAGCCCAGAACAGAGATTGGTTGAAATATCGGTCAATCGGTGCACCTGTACTCCACTGTATAAATTAAGTATGGATTGATTATCGTTAAAGCTACAAAGCTAATCGTCAAGACGAGTATTTAGACATACTTTTGTAGGCTATTTGTCCGTCAGGGACGCTTCTCTCTGTGATCATTAAAATTTTAAATTAACAAGGCTTAAAAACGTGCAAATGATAAACTTTCGTGACGATGTATTAATATAAATTAATACTTTAATTCAGCAAGGATGCAAAAACAGTAAAACTTTGAAATATTTTTACTATTTAAAATGACTTTTTTCTATTCCTGTGATCAAAACTAAATTTTCAGCATCATTACTCTAGTCTTCAGTGTCGCATGATCCTTTAGAAATCATTCTAATATTCTGATTTGCTGTTCAAGAAACAATTATAATTTTTTATTATTAGCAATATTAAAAAAAGTTGAGTACATTTTTTTCAGGATTCTTTGAAGAACAGAAAGATCCAAAGATCAGCATTTATCTGAAATAAAAAGCTTTTGTAACATTATACACTATACCATTCAAAAGCTTGGAGTCAGTATTACTTTTTTTGGGGGAGAAGAAATTATAGAAATTATAAAAATTAATACTTTTATTTAGCAAGGATGCTTTAAACTGATCAAAAGATGATAAAGACATTTATAATGCTACAAAAGATTTCTATTTCAGATAAATGCTGTTCTTCTGAACTTTCTATTCATCAAGCAAACCTGAAAAACTTTTACTCAGCTGTTTTCAACATAATAATAATAATAATAATAAGTGTTTTTTGAGCAGCAAATCAGAATATTAGAATGATTTCTGAAGGATCATGTGACTGGAGTAATGATGCTAAAAATTAATCTTTAAAATCACATGAATAAATTAAAATATATTCAAATAGAAAACAGTTATTTTAAATAATAAAAATATTTCAAACTTTTAATGTTTTTGCTGTATTTTGGATCAAATAAATGCAGGCTTGGTGAGCAGAAGAGACTTATTTAAAAAACATTAAAAATCTTTTTAATAGATTTAATAGACTAAAAACTTTTGACTGGTAGTGTAACAGTAATGACCACAATATTGCAAAACATTTCAAAATATTAAAAATTAAAAATTAAATAAATAAATAAATAAATACATACATACATACATCAATGAATAAATGAATGAATGACCAATCCCAGACTTATAATTTGTTGTGCAAATGCATTATTTTTTATGTTTCTAAAAAAAAAAAAAACAGTCAGAGGAGGTGAGTCCCCGTGTTCTGTAATGCTACTCTAAAATAACATTTTGTACATATAAAAGGTTCTCTCAAAAGAGCATATTTTATATTTTATACCTCACAAAGAATACCCTTGATTTGTCCTCAAAGCTGAATGAACTCGTGACTCACAGTGATATTTCATTGAAATCAGAACAATTGTTTTTAAACAGCATTGTACATCACGGCTCAGTGTTTTTCTAACATCCAGTCCTCTCACGCAGCTCTGAACAATATGTACTCATGTGCAAGTCCCGTGTGATTTATAAATGATATCAACAACCACGTTCACCAGGGATGAGCCAACAAAGGAGATGATTTAGCTGATTGTCACCAAACTCTAATCCATTACAACACACAACGCAGTAACCTGCCCTTAGATCAGCTCAAGTGGAGGATGTCCAGAGCACAACGCCACACAGGACCGGATAATACCGGTGTCGCTGTAAAATCAGAAACACTGTAAGAAACTCCGGAAACTCTGAGGAGTGAGTGGGGCTTACGAATCTTTAGAATCAATCCAAATCACTCTCCGCTTAACTGCCAGTTCTTTGATTTCAACACTTTTCGCAGAGTGTTCTTCTTGGCAACCACAAGAATATGTTCTTGTAGACATGTGTGTGCCTCTGTAGCTGTAGGTTTATCTTTCATGACACATACTCTTTAGCTTAGTGTCCCCGGTCCCAATTTATAAGTGCTTCAGTGCCAAGAATAACACACAGGCTATGGCATTCTTGGAAGAGAATGCAACCTGGTTGCAAAGTCAGAATGAGGTGCTGGGACACAACACAGGACAGAGGCTTTGATAGGATATAAATAATACACATACTATAATTATTACTATAAATATTACACTATTTTAGTTCATTGCGCATTCATATTTAAGATATTTTATATTATGTAAATGCATTTTTTTTATCTTTTACATTTAGCATTGCACATTCTACAGTAAGATATGTTATATATACATACATATAAAATTTCACCGCTACATATCACAAATGACTCAGAATCAAGTATTTCAGAAAGATGTATATATACTAATATAATTGTGTCAAGTTGTCGACCTGTGGTTCAGACAAGTGCTTAAAATCAATACAACACGGTTTTATAAATAACCGTGTAAGTATAAGTAATCCGACTTCAGCAGTAGTTAAATGTCTCCGTCTACTTATAAATTTTGCATTTTTGCACGTGCTTGTTTATCTAATGAAATCAATTATACAGTTTTCCAAACCACTAGGTTACGCTTCAAAAGTCGTAAAAGCTCAGAAGCCTGCTGCTCAGAAGAAGCACGACAGAATCTGACACAAACCAGGCTAATAGTAACATTCCGCATCATGACATTTCATCATGTGATTGTATCTACCTGTCTGTGATTCTGCCTGTGATGATCTTGAACACCGCTTCGCGCAGTATCTCACACGACGGTTCGAGCAGGCAAGTTAAGTACATCTGGACTGAACCATTCTCGATATGGGGTAGTTCGAACGATATGAATAACTACTGTTGTTAATCTTTGAATCTTCTTGAATGAAAAAAGTAATAACTTGTATTTACAACAGGTTTAATATAAAACAGATGTTTATATTTCAAAATAATTATTACTTCTCGTTCACATCGTGTCACTCGGAAATCCACCCTCCCCTCTTTTCAGTTTTCAAAGTGGTATGATCCAAGGATGCTTTCTCTTTTTTATTTTGGGTTCTGTATTAAAAGGACTGTATTCTGAAAAAGCAGTTTTCACATCGATATACTATTTATCCTTAACAATAACAACAAATGACTGGTGTCAATATGACGAGCACGACCCCTGCAAGGAAAGGCGATCTGACGTCTGAAGAGAGAGAGATGCTACAGGTAGCTGCTGCAGGTACTGGAAATCACAGTTTAGTTTTCTTTCTGTTTTTGTTTTTTTCTTCTCCTAGAACCAGACTTTATACTTATAGAATATTTGTATTAATTAGGCAACTGAATTGGTTGGATGTTTTTTTTGGTTTGTTTGTTTGTTTGTTTAGTTACACAATCTTTCTGACAGTATGACCCGTTTGTTTTTTTTTGTTTTTTTGTTTTTTTTTAATAATTTCCCTTACGAAAATTAACCATGGTTTTACTACAAAAAAAAAAAAAAAAAAACACATATTACACTGATCAAAAGTAACACAGTAAACAATTGTATTACAAAAAATGTAATAAACTTCAAATAAATGCTGCTTTTAAAACTTTGTATTAATCAAAGAGTCCTGAAAAAAAAATGGTTTCCAAGAAAAAAAAAAAAAAAATTGAGCAGCACAACTGTGTTCAACAATGATAATAAAAAGAAATGTTTCTTGAGCAGCGAATCAGCATCTTAGAATGATTTCTGAAGGATCATGTGACACTGAAGATTGGAGTAATGGAGCTGAAAATTCAGCTTGCATTGCAGGAATAAATTACATTTTACAATATATTTAAATAGAAAACCATTATTTTAAATTGTAATACTATTACACAAAATTATTGTTTACTGTATTTTTAATCAAATAAATGCAACCTTGCTGAACGTTTTTCAAAAGACCTTTTAAAGTTCTTTCAAAAACATTAAAAAATGTTACTAACACCACGCCTGTTTCACATTATACTGACTTTGATATTAGATATTTTTGTTATATTTGTTCACATAATCCACTTTAAACTAACCACTTTAATTAAGCTGTCCTCCATATCTTAGATTAAATTAATCATTTGGTATTGGTATTGGTAATGCACTTATTGTGTACAATCATGTATTTACATTGTACATATAATTTTAAAATTACCTGCATGTAATTACATATGTAATTAAAGTAACTGCATTCACAATTCCACTTTTGAACCATTCCTTACACCTTAATCCACCCTTAAATATGAACACAATAAATTCATTGTACTTATTTTTTGATGTAAATACAGTTAAGGTCAAAAGTTTACATAGACCTTTCAGAATATGCAAAATGTTAACTATTTTACCAAAATAAGAGAAATCATACAAAATTCATGTTATTTTTTATTTAGTACTGACCTGAATAAGATATTTCCAATAAAAGACGTTTACATATAGCCATAAGAAGAAAATAATAGTTGAATTTATAAAGGAAATGCAATGCGTTGAGAGCCAAGGGGTGAAAACTTTTGGAATTTGCAAATTATTTTAAACTTAACTTATTTTGTCTTTTGGGAAACATGTATGTATTTTCTGTAGCTTCTGAAGGGCAGTACTAAATAAAAAAATATCAGAAAATATCTGATATTTAGGCAAAATAAGAAAAATGTACACATCTTCATTCTGTTCAAAAGTTTACATCCCTGGCTCTTAATGCATTGTGTTTCCTTCTGAAACATCAGTGAGTGTTTGAAGCTTCTGTAATAGTTGCATATGAGTCCCTCAGTTGTCCTCAGTGGGAAAAGCTGGATCTCAAAATCATACACTCACTGTTGGAAAGGGTTCAAATACACACATGCTGAAAAACCAAAGAATTTGTGGGACCTGAAAGATTTTAATGAAGACCAGAAGTCTTGTGGACTATATGTAAACATTTTTAATGTGAAATATCTTATTCAGGTCGGTACTAAATAAAAAAATAGCACACATTTTGTATGATCGCTCTTATTTTGGTAAAATTAACATTTTGCAGATTCTGCCAGGTGTATGTAAACTTTTGACCTCAACTGTAAATACTAAAAACATAGAGTAGAGCTACAAAAGAACTAAAGTCTAGGTGTTGATACTGTAGTTAAGGCCACTTAATATAAAGTGAGACCTTTTTATGTGTCTTTATTTAAAGTACAGTTGTGCATGTAGACCATCTAAGCAAATAAAATGGATCATCATGAGTTGCCCATGGTCCCTCATGTTTAATGCTTAAACTCCAGACTGTGTTTTCTCAAAAGGTGATGTGCAAGAGGCCACCCTGCTGCTCAGCAATCCAAATGTGCGTGTTAACTGTCTGGATGAGGTAAGAGCATAAAGATGATGAATACGGGTAGTAATTTACAGGCCATTTAAGCAGCGGTTACGGCTCATTGGAGTTCACCAAGCTGAAACACAACAAAACATAAAATCAGACATAGGGCTGCTGGCCAAACACAACCCATACTTACTGGTACTTTTATTAATGTTTATGCTATTTCACTGTAGCCTAACTACATAGACACAGGCCTTACACTGTAAATAGTGGGATTATTTTGTTGTTTTCTGACGATCAGCCCTTATGTAAACAAGTGCAGCGGCTGGTGGGCTGGTGAGGTGACGGCATATGTTCCGCATTGTTATTTAGGCATATGGCGGAGACTCTTGAGTGGCGGATGTGGTACTTAAAGAGGTGTGATAATGGAGACGTGCCACTAAATGTAACCTACAGACTACTTGAGGTCCTTTTGGGGCCAGAATGATTGGAAACAGCAGTTGATAAGTGTATCCCACCTGTCAAAATCAGATGTGCTGCTCGTTCGCTGTGCCACCAACGCAGTCTTTCGACTTCTTCCAAGGAGCAACAAAGATTATGACTCACACAGCTCATGTCACACTCAACAAGTGCCTGTGTTTTGTCAGAATCTCCATAATGCAGACACATTTCTTAGATTTTCACTGTTTGTGAGGGGATTGAATGAGACTAAATGTCATTTGCTTTTGAGTCATGCAGATGAAAAGACTGGTGAAGCCATTTCTGAAGTCTTTTCCCTCTTGTCGTTTCAGTATGGCATGACCCCTCTCATGCACGCAGCCTATAAGGGCAAAGCAGACATGTGCAGACTGCTGCTGCAGCACGGAGCTGATGTCAACTGTAATGAGCATGAGTATGGTTATACTGCCCTTATGTTCGCTGGCCTCTCAGGTAAACTCATGTCGATATACGCTACCAAATTTCATTTTATGTAACACTTAAAGGTACAAAGGCTTAAAAGAGAAGTCCACTTCCAGAACAAAAATTGACAGACAATGTACTCGCCCCTTGTCATCCACAATGTTTTTTTCTTCAGCCGTAAAGAAATTATGTTTTTTGAGGGAAACATTTCAGGATTTTTCTCCATATAATGGACTGATATGCCTCGATTTTAAACTTCAAAAATGCAGTTTAAATGCAGCCTCAAACGATCCCAAATGCGGCTGTAAACAATCCCAGCTGAGGAAGAAGGGTCTTATATAGTGAAATGATTGGTTATTTTCATTAAAAAAAATACAATTTAAATACATTTTACTCTCAAACGCTCATCTTGTCTTGCTCTCCCTGAACTCTGTGTATTATGGTTCAAGACAGTTAGGGTATGTCGAAAAACTCCAATCATATTTTCTTCCTCAACTTCAAAAATCATTTCAAAATCATCCTACATCGCTGCAGAAGTACCGACACAGTCTTTGCAAAGTGAACATACAAAGAAGATCAAACACCCTTAACAAAAAAGGTAGAACAGAGATATAGGATGATTTTGAAGTTGAGGGAGAACATGGGATGGGAATTTTTCGACATACCCTAACTGTCATGAACCGGAAAAAAAACAGTTCAGACAGAGCGAGACATTAAAAAGTATATAAATTGTATTTTTTTAATGAAACTAACCAATCGTTTTGCTAGATAAGACCCTTCTTCCTTGGCTGGGATCGTTTACAACCACATTTGGGATTGTTTGAAGCTGCATTTAAGCTGCATTTTGGAAGTTCAAACTCAGGGCACCATTGAAGTCCACTATATGAGAAAAAAAATCCTGAAATGTTTTCTTCAAAAAACATAATTTCTTTACGACTTAAGAAAGAAATACATGAACATCTTGGATGACAAGGGGTGAGTACATTATCTATCATAATTTTTGTTCTGGAAGTGGACTTCTCTTTTAACTGAGGTGATACCTTTTCAAAAGGTACACCTTTGTATCTTATTTATGTATTTATGTTACTAATGTATCAATTTATTTCAAAAACCTCTAACTTTTTATATATAGTGTACAGTAGATCATCTGAAAATGACATCTAAAGTTTTCCCAGCTCTTCTGAAATAATCCCACAGGTAATGCTGAAATCACAGAGATGATATTAGATGCTGGAGCAGAGACAGATCTGGTCAACTCCGTGGGACGGACTGCTGCTCAGATGGCTGCTTTTGTGGGTGAGTGATTCATATACATATGCACACTTACTGTTTACTAATGAACAAATCACTCTTATCTCTTTCCACCCTGTGCAGGTCAGCATGATTGTGTGACAGTGATCAATAATTTCTTTTCTCGCGCGAAGCTGGAATACTACACCATACCCCAAGGCTCAGAGCGAGAACCTAAACTACCCCCTAAACTAGCAGGACCCCTACACAAAATCATCATGACTACTAACCTCAATCCTGTCAAGGTAAGAACTGCCAAGTGTGTTTATATAACTCAGCTTTCACGCGGCAGCAAAGCAGCATGTTCACACGAACCAAACAATGTTAGTGAAACACAGCAACCTGTGCTTTTATAACACAGACCCATAAGAATACCATACAAGGTCACATGACTGGAGGAAGCATCAGTTTGCACTAACCAACACCCCTCGTGCTTTTATTCCATCTAAATATATCCTTGTGATATTACAGAGCAACAACATGGGCTGAATTTCAACACAGGCTTGGAATTCTGTATATCTTTCATACCTGCAGCTCTGATAAACAACCTTCACTGCATAATAAATGAAAAATGGAATGACATTTGCATGTGACATTGCAATGAAATGCATAAATAACACCGCACAGCATCATATTTGCTGAATTAAATCCAATACTTGTTTCTTACTAATTTTGGAGTACTGATTCCAAAAATAGTGCCAAAAATACAAAAAAATTACAAAATATGACACAGTTCGTAGCATTTTTGCTTTTGACAACTATTTGTAAGGTGAAGAAGTCATATTATCCCATAAACAACAGTTCTTTCTGGTCCTTGAATAGGAGTGCAACATTCTAGTGAAAACAGAGCTCCAGCCATTTCATCGTTTGTATCACTCCACTTATAGTATTTCTCACAGCGAGTGTCATGGTGGATGCCCTAATCCTCTAAATTGTATAAATAATACTGTTTTTGTGAAACGGAATGTAGTTTAAAGAGTTTTAAAGTGTTTTTTTTTTTTTAATAAACGTGTGACTTTTGATATTGGACTGCTTTTGCTATTCTATTTTCTGCTATTTTGCTATTTTTGCTATTTTGCTATGTGCAATAAGCCTAATAGCTACTATATATATGATTTGAAAAATCTTCATTCTAATTTTGTGAAAACAACTGCATGTGATGAGAGGTTTTTATAGTCACACTTTCTTACAGAATATACATAGTCACACTTTCTTACAAAATATGACGCAGTTCATAGCATTTTTGCATTCGACAACCATTTGTAAGGTGAAGAAGTTGTATTATCCCATAAACAACAGTTATTTCTGGTCCTTGAATCTGATTGACTGAGAGGAGTGCGATATTTTAGTGATAACAGAACTCCAGCCGTTTTGCCGTTTATATCACTCCGCTTACAGTATTTCTCACAGCGAAAGAAATGTCAGATGCCTAAATCCTCTATAATTTCATAAACAATACTGTTTTTGTGTCACAGAATGTAGTTTTAAGAGTTTTTAGGCAATAATGGACTTGTTTAGACTTTATGCAGAAAATTAGTTTTGTGATTTTTTTAAATATGTAAAGTACTTTGACAATAGAGTATGTTTGACATTTGACTTTTGACATTTGACTGCTTTTGTTATTCTGATAAGTGCATTAGAGCTGATCCATACTGTATACATAATTTGAAAAATATTCATTCTTATTTTGTGAAAACAACTGTTTTTATTGATATTTTTGAACTCAGAATTATCAAAATAGTTCATATTAAGACTTTTTTGCAAATCGGCAGAAAGATGCAGGCCTGTGAGTGTCAAATAAAAGGTCTATGTTAGTAATTTAATACACAGTTGCCCTAGTATAGATTTGCTTGTGTGCTTTGTGGCAGATCTCGGATGGCATCTGTGTGTGCTATCTCAGCTGTCTCA
The DNA here is from genome assembly GCA_036247105.1 of Cirrhinus mrigala. Taxonomy (NCBI): domain Eukaryota; kingdom Metazoa; phylum Chordata; class Actinopteri; order Cypriniformes; family Cyprinidae; genus Cirrhinus; species Cirrhinus mrigala. The sequence continues at coordinate 11,299,656 of CM070025.1, forward strand.
CATCCAGTGATTTCTGATGAGTAAGGTGTCTCAGCGCCACACTCAGCAGGGATCAGTTAACAGAATCATGTAGCGTGAGAACGTGTTTCCTCCATGAAACTTGCATTGTAAGTAAGGCTAGTGTCTCTGCTATATTCACTTCTCATATTTTGGGGCACATTTTTTCCATCATGCTTTTTCAGATGGTGATGCTGGTGAAGGAGGACCCCTTATTGGTGGACGTGGTGGCCCTGGAGAAGTGCTACCGTGTGATGGATTTGCTCTGCGAGCAGTGCGTGAAACAGCAGGACATGAATGAGGTTCTGGCCATGAAGATGCACTACATCAGCTGCGTGCTGCAGAAGTGTCTGGCCTTCCTGCAGGAACGCGATGACAACCTAGATGCCCTTTTGAAGAGGTGACAACATCATTACAGTCCTTCCATCTGAGATGGCTTTGCAAATGGGGTCACAAAAACATATATTTTTCTTCTCCCCAAGCCTTTTGAAAGGAAGAGATGGTGATGGCTTCCCTCAGTACCAGGAGAAATTCATCCGTGATTGTATTCGGAAGTTTCCCTATTGTGAGGCAACCCTGCTGCAACAGCTGGTCCGAAGTATAGCACCTGTGGAAATTGTCAGTACATTTTTCTAACATATAAAAATGGGTACCTTATAGTTTCTGACATTTTTAAGAATAAGAAATCAGCATCTTAGAATGATTTCTAAAGGATCATGTGGCAAGACTAGAGTAATGATGCTCAAAATTCAGTTTTGCTATCACAGGAATAAATTAGGCTACATTTTACAAAATATTCAAATAAAAAACAGTCATTTTAAACTGTAATAATATTTCACAACATTACTTTGTTTACAAATTTTTGTTCATGTAAATTAAGCACAAAAACAAACTCTTGAATGTGTAGATGTTCATAACTTTGCTGACCGATGTCAAATTATAAAAATGTGTCAACATTATGTTTCACAACCTCACTCTTGTTTCCAGGGGAACGACCCCACAGCCTTCTCGGTTCTGACCCAGGCATTGACGGGCCAGATGGTGCTTATGGACACTGAGTACTGTGCTACATGTGGAGAGAGGGGTGCTGACAAGAAGTGCTCCTTCTGTAAAATGGTATAACGTGTTTCTACTTTTCTTAAAGGAGAACTCCACTTCCAGAACAACAATTTACAAATAATTTACTCACCCCATTGTCATCCACGATGTTCATGTCTTTCTTTCTTCATTCGTAAAGAAATTATGTTTTTTGAGGAAAACATTTCAGCATTTTTGCCCATGTAATGGACTGCTAGGGTGCCCCGATTTTGAACTTCCAAAAGGCAGTTTAAATGCAGCTTCAAACGATCCCAGCCGAGGAAGACGAGTCTTATCTAGCGAAACAATCTGTTATTTACATTAAAAAAAAAAAATTTAAATACTTTTTATTTTGAAACGCTCGTCATGCCCTGCAGTCCTTGAACTCTGTGTATTCTGGCTCAAGACAGATAGTGTATAGTGACCGTATTTTCTCCCTCAACTTCAAAATCATCCTACATGATTGCAGAAGTTCCGACCCAGTCTATGCAAAGTGAACATGCAAAGAAGATCAAACACCCTTAACAAAAAAGGTAAAACAGCGATATAGGGCAATTTGAAGTTGAGAACACGAGATGGGAGTTTTTCGACATACCCTAACTGTCATGAACCGGAAAAAAACAGTCCAGGCAGAGTAAGACAAGACGAGTGTTTGGCATTAAAAAGTATATAGATTGTATTATTTTTATTAAAATAACCGATCGTTTCGCTAGACAACACCCTTTTTCCTCAGCTGGGATCCTTTACAACCGCATTTGGGATCGTTTGAAGCCGCATTTAACCTGCATTTTGGAAGTTCAAAATCGGGGCACTGTATCAGTCCATTATATGGGGAAAAATGCTGAAATATTTTCCTCAAAAAACATAATTTCTTTACGACTGAAGAAAGAAAGACATGAATATCGTAGATGACAAGGGGGTGAGTAAATTATTTGTAAATTGTTGTTCTGGAAGTGGAGTTCTCCTTTAAGCAATCATGACATACCATCAGCGTTTATAATTAATACTGACATTTTTGATCATTTTGTCAAGATTTATTTTACAGTTGATCACACATATTGACCATCCACAAAGTATACTAATGATTTTAAGCATGTGGTTTTTGTTGAGACACACAACTTTTCACATCCTGAAACTACAGCCTTTTAATTAAAGGGACAGTTCACCCAAATATGAAAATTACCCCATGATTTACTCAACCTCAAAACATCCTAGGTGTGTATGACTTTCTTCTTTCAGACGAATACAATCGGAGTTATATTAAAAAATGTCCTGGATCTTTCAAGCTTTATAAAGCCATTAAATGGCTGTTAAGATTTTGTAGTCCAATAAAGTGCATCCATTCATCATAAAATATACTCCTTATGGCTCCGAGGGGCCTTCTCAAGTGAGCTGATGCATTTGTGTAAGAAAAATATCCATATTCAAAACTTCATAAACTGTAATCTTTAGCTTCCATTAACTGTTGTACACGCATTCACGAGAGAGTGGCGTTCCAACGGATAATGTAGGATGTAGACAAACGCGGTGATAAACACAGAAGTGATGAATGCAAAACAAAACACCAGTTACTAATTAGAAGTACAAAACAAGGATTTGTAAAGCAAAATGTTGGAGGATTTCGATATGAGCCAAAAGGAGACTGGTTTTCTTTTGCTGTAAACAATGTTTGGTTCTTGCGAGACTAGCATATTGTCACCGGAGCTTACGGTACGCCTATGTCGTACATCATCTGCTAAAACGTCACTCTCTCATGAACATGCATACAAGTTAGCGGAAGTTAGAAGTTACAGTTTATAAAGTTTTAAATATGGATATTTTTCTTATGCAAATACATCAATTCACTTCAGGAGGCCGTTATTAACCTTCCGGAGCCATGTGGAGTACTTTTTATGTTGGATGGATGCACTTTATTGGACTTCAAAATTTCAACACCCATGGTGGCTTGGAAGAGCCAGGACATTTTTTAATATGACTCCGATTGGATTTGTCTGAAAGAAGAAAGTCATATACACCTGAGGGTGAGTAATTTTCATTTTGAGTGAACTATCCCTTTAAGAATAACAGATCATTTGGCTGTACCGACCTAATCCAATTTTTCTTTTGATAACTTCAAAAGTGAATTTAAAATGCGATGTTGTACATTATACAAAGATTATTGTTTGTATTCTTAGATAATCTCTCATGTCATTATGTTGGAGATTCACATGTTGCTAAAACACTATGTTTTCCCATAATAACTCTCATGTCTTTGCAGGTGGTCTACTGTGGGCCGACATGTCAGAGGCTGCACTGGTTCACACATAAGAGGCAGTGCAAAACTCCTGTGCCACAGAGAGATGCTCAACTCAACCGCCAACCCAAACTGAGAGAACTCTCTAGCAGTGGTAACGTGTTTGCTTATTACCTCATTGTTGGTTAGTAAAGAAATCCTTGATTTGCCTGAGATAGATCTTATTGGATCTTACCAGTGTATTGGTCATAATATTGAAAGACTAAGGAATGATGATTTTGTTCTTGTCATTTTATGTTAAGTTATAAGAGTTTCAAAGTGAAGCATGAAGCTTATTTAATTTGTGTGTTTTCTGTTTCCTCTCAGCTGATGACAGTGATTTAGTGAACGCTGCCAGCTCCATGCTGGCTCTTTGTCTGGGGTTGTCAAAGTGTGCACTTGAGCACAGTCCTTCTGATGACCACAGTGAAACCTCTGAAGCCTCTGAAGATCCTGCTTGTGCTGAAAAGGACTGAGGAACAGGAAGATATTGGCTTTTGTTTCTTTGTCCAGGCGAAGTCAGCTAGGCATTCACTTCAGGCTCAGCGTGCTGTGCTTTGGTTGGTGCTCTGTTTTTTAAAGGAAACAGCAAACCGTGATACAGAAGTGTTGGATTGTATACTTATTCTGAGCTGTGTAGGTACCACACAGAAGACAGGGCAAGGACATGTAGAGCGCATGACAGTCTGCTTACCAAAGGACATCCTACTTTGACTGTGGGTAACTGTTTGATACTCCAGAGACACTTTCCACACGAATTATTCAGGAATCATTCTCCCCCAAAAAATCAAATTTGCGGAAAATCTACTCTCCCGCAGGCCATTCATGATGTAGATTTTGTTTCTTCATGTGAACAGATTTAGAGATTTTTAGCATTACATCACTTGCTCACCAGTGGATCCTTTGCAGTGAATGGGCGCCATCAGAATGAGAGTCCAAATAGCTGATAAAAACATCACAATAATCCACAAGTAATTCATAGGAGTCCAGTCTTGTGAAGCAAAAAGCTGCATGTTTACAAGTCCATCATTTAGACTTTTTTAACTTTAAATCCAGTGAAAAGTCATCTTATCTGAATTAGGAGGGAAATATGCACAGGTCAAGCAGTGTTTACAAGTGAAAACAGTCCAAAAGAGTACTAAACAAATACTGTATGTTGGTGGATTTTGTTGTTAAAGGACAATAGGGGATGGACTTATTCACTGGAGAAAGCGTTATTGTGGATTATAGACTCAGAAGTGACAGTTACAGGTAAAAAACATCTTAATGATAGATTTGTTTTTTGTAAACATGCAGCCTTTTGCTTCACAAGATATTAACTGATGGACTGGAGTTGTGTGGGTTACTTGTGGATTATTGTGATGTTTTTATCAGCTGTTTGAACACTCATTCTGACGGCACCCATTCACTGCTGAGGATCTGCTGGTGAGCAAATGATGTAATGCTAAATTTCTCCAAATCTGTTCTGATGAAGAAACAAACTCATCTATCCTGAATGGCCTGAGGTTGAGTAAATATTCAGCAAATTTTCATTTTTGTGTGATCTATTCCTTCATGTGTTTTTGTTCAAGTTAAACCTTTTACATCCTTAGTGTTTCTATATTTGCTTTTTAATTCTGCTTTGTAAATCTCACATAATTTTCTTTTACGGTAGGACCTCTAAAATAGTTCATGTTGAAAGCTTAATTGTATCGATGGTGGAGGAACTTTTTTCCTTGATCAAATAAAGAAATGCCTGTAATGCATACATTTTAATTCAATAGTTTTCCACTAGAGGGCAGCGTCCATCCTCTGAAGATCAAGTGTGACCTTAAATTTAGCATCAGCAGGCTGTGTACTATTTACTTTATAGAATGAATAACATACATACCTTAATTTATCAGAATCACTGTGTTTATTACAAACATAAATCTCTTTCAGGTGAAATTTTGATCTCAATAATAATCACCTAATGAAATAGGCAACTGACAATGTTTATCTCAAGTTTAAAGTTTAAAAAAAAGTTTAACATTTTTTAATTAATATGCATCATTATCATACCAATCTGTATACACCAACATATTCTCAAAAAAAAGTTTGGAAAATTTCCAGTTGAAGCTGCAGTATACAGTGAGTTTTGAGCGAGCAGGGATCTCCTCGGTGGACTTTCCCACACTTGGTCCTGTTGCACACATCCTAAGGCACTCGCTCAGAATTCTATAGACGGCTCTGTCTGTTCCTGAGCGCTTTGTTCCCAGTCTCCACATCCCCTTATCCCAAGGGACTATCTCACCCTGTAGGCCAAACGAGGGTCTATTTAGCACAGGGTTGTCACGTCGCATGTCAATATACCCATAACTCAGTGCCGTAACCTCTCTGTTTCCCCTGAGATTCATCCCTCTCCTGTCTCCATCTATGAGCATGTCACAGTCATTACAGGTGCATGAAAGGACTATCTCAAATATCCGGTTTTCAGATGCAGAAATTAGCGAATGCCGCATCGTATCGCATGACTTTGATATTCCTCTTTCAAGCCCTGAGGTTGCATATTCAGTGATCCCCAATAAACCCCCCTTTACCAATATGACTAACAGTGCTTTTTAGGTAATAAGAGATCATTTTGACAGCAGTGGCTTTTGAAATGCATTTTTTTTTCTTTAAAAAAAAAAAAAAAAATCCTGCACAATATTAAAGTGTTATTTCGTCCGAATCAAAGAAGTGTGTACCTGGAGGCAAGCGGAATGAATTAATCGTAAATGCCTGAGGAGCGAGTGAAACTAGACACTTTTTGGGGGAGCCACACATTTTCGGTGGAAGAAAGTGAGCATTGGGCTTTTGTGTTTCCTCCATGTCGTTTGTGTTATGCACATTCATTTGGTGAGCTCATCGGAGGCACCTGTTTGGATAATTTTGGGGTAAAATAATCCAGGGATATCCCGTTTCACGGGTTTTGTCATGCATGCCTGTACTTTACAGCACTCACTACAGCTCAGTGCATCAGGTTCACATGTAGAAGATCTAAACATGCTTGAAAACTCATTCACACCTGAGAGCACAACATCCTCAGCAGAGTATCTGTCTGTTTGAGCATGTTGCAAAGTTGCAGTGTTTGCTCATGTATCAGTTAAACTATACCACTGGTTTTCAAACCGGTCCTGGAAGCACCCCTGCCCTTCACATTTTGTATGTCTCCCGCATCTAACATACTTGATTCAACTCATCAGCTTGTTAGTAGAAACTGCACAATATGAATTGAGTGTGTCTGATAAGGGAGACATACAAAATGTGCAGGGCAGGGGTGCTTCAAGGACTGGTTTGAAAACCACTGAGCTACACAATAGATGTTTCCTACTTAAAGGGATAGTTCACCCTAAAATGAAAATTCTGTCATTAATTACTCACCCTCATGTTGTTCCAAACCCATAAGACCTTTGTTCATCTTCTGAACACAAATGAAGATATTTTTGATGAAATGCGAGAGCTTTCTGACCCTGCATAGAAAGCAACGCAACTACCACGTTTAAGGCCCAGAAAAGTAGTAAGGACATCTTTAAAAAAGTCCATTACAGGTTTGGAACAACATGAGGGTGTGTAATTAATGGCAGATTTTTAATTTTTGGGTTAACTATTCCAAAAAAAGAACAGCAATACAATAATAATGAAAGTTTGTTTGCATTAGTAAATAAATAAAAAAAGAAAAAAATAAATAGCATCTTGCTAATTAAATAATTCCTCATTTTAAAAAACTCAACAAAATATAACTGAAGAAAATCCATTCATTCTCTGTAGGGTCATGGGAATATGAGAAAATATTATTCAAAATTATTGTGAAAACAAAAAAAGATTTTTGCTTTAAAAGATGTCAATCAGTTTTAAGTTTGTGGAATGAATTGTCTGAATGTTTTGTTTTCTTTAGACAACTGTATACTTGATTTTTTTGCATTAAATTATATATACATTGCATATATACATATACATATATACACACACAATATTATAATGTTATATGAAGTCAAATTTCTAATAATAATAATAATAATAATAATGTGTTTTATTATTATTTTGACTTCAAGCTTTTTTTTTTTTTAACAGCAAGGGCGTTTTGATATGTATTGTTTCATATTGTTTTTTTTTTCAGTGTTGCAGTTTTACACCAAAATGTTGAAAAAAGCTCAGGTTTCTTTGATGAATAGAAGTTCAGAAAAACTGCATTTATTTAAAATAGAAATCTTTTGTAACATTATAAATGTCTTTATCATCACTTTTGATCAATTTAAAGCAACCTTGCTGAATGAAAGTATTAATTTTTGTAATTTCTTTCCACCAGTACTGACTCAAAGCTTTTGAATGGTATAGTGTATAATGTTACAAAAACTTTTTATTTCAGATAAATGCAGAATAAATGCTTTCTATTCATCAAAGAATCCTGAAAAATGTGCTGTTTTAAATATTGATGATAAAATTCTATAATATAATTAAATAATAATGTTTATTGAGCATCAAATCGGCATATTAGAATAATTTCTAAAGGATCATGTGACACTGAAGACTGGAGTGATGGTGCTGAAATAGAAAAATAGAAAGCATTTTAAATAGTAAAAATATTTCACAATATTACTGCTTTTGCTGTATTTTGGATCAAATAAATGCATGCTTGGTGAGCAGAAGAGAATTCTTTAAAAAACATTAAAACTTAATGTTCAAAAATTTTTGACTGGTAGTGAAATAAATGTAACCGTCTGGATACAAATATTTATAACGTTTTTGGCATATTTACCTAAAATGATTTCATGTCATGTTTCTGCGACGATTAACTCACATCAGTATAATTTTCCATGTGGCTAGTGCAGAATACTGTTGCTGTAGGTAGGCGTGTACTAAATCGCAAGGACACGCCCATTTCCCGCACACTTCATCATTCCACTCACTGCTGCTGTTCAAGAATGGGCGGGTATATAAACATGGATGAGAAACAGGTAGGTATAATCATTCTCTGAGCTTTCAAAGAGACACTAAACCGAACTCCTTTGCAATGCCCCTCAACACATGCGAATACCAGCTGCTATTTCTCCTTTGTTTTTTAATAAAAAGCTGTCATGCTTTTAAAAACGATGCCACTGAAGAGTTCCACGGGCACATGGGCGCATCATCTCAACAGACTCCAAATAATGCCTCTTTAAATCGAGCGCGGAACGGAGGAAGACGAACGGAAAACCGAGACCAAACCGGTACGTGTTTACCTTTGAAATATTTACTCATGCGTTTATGATACTTTGACAGGGTCCATATCTGTATATATAGATATTTTGAGTTATATATAACTCTAGCCATATTGCATTAAAGGTTAAGTGTTATTTTCTATCTATCTATCTGTCTATCTATCTATCTATCTATCTATCATCAGCAGTGTTGGGGGTAACATATTACAAGTAATGCGAGTTACGTAATATTACTTTTTCCAAGTAACTAGTAAAGTAATGCATTACTTTTCAATTGACAAGAAAATATCTGAGTTACTTGTTTCAAATAAGTAACGCCAGTTACTTTTCCACCCATTTTTTGATTAAAAGCTCTCCTGTCCCCATGTTGAGAGAAATCAGGAGTAAGATGTTAGTTCTAGAATAAATGTGAACATACATTAATTCATCTCACTCACAAAAAGCAGATTCAGTATTCCTCAAAATGAATAAAAACTCAGAATACGACAAAAACCTGCAATAATTAAAAATAATAATACAAATATCCTTTATGCATTTAATCCCATTTTATTATCCGATGTCTTTACTGTCGACCTTCAACGATCCAATTCAACCATACTAATAAGCAAAAATTACTCAAAATAATCTAACATTTGTTTTCCTTTGAGAGTTGACATTTTTTTCTTCTGCAGTCTACTGTACAGACGTGAATTTACTTTTCTCAAAGCCTGAGGCTTTTGGTGTGAAAAAGGCTTTTACATTTGCCAAAAATATAACTTTTTATATTAAAAACAAAGAAGAAAGCCCTGCCCAGATTTAAAAAGTAGCGCAAAAGTAAAGTAACACATTACTTTCCATAAAAAGTAACTAAGTAACGTATTTAGTTACTTTTTTAGAGAGTAACTCAACATTGTAATGCATTACTTTTAAAAGTAACTTTCCCCAACACTGATCATCAGTCAGTCTGTTTATATCTGTTTAACCTTAAAAGTGTACTACTTTAATCTTTCAGGCTACTTAAAGTTATATATCTCATAATTCACTGATTTAAAAGCATGAAATTTTCTTTTGCAGAACAGCACCAGGTTGGTTGCAGAGAGCTGAGGTCCACTAAATACATATCTGACGGCCAGTGCACCAGCCTGAATCCTGTCAAGGAGTTAGTATGTGCTGGAGAATGTCTTCCCACCCACTTGCTGCCCAACTGGATCGGTGGAGGTCACTACTGGAGCAGGCGGGACGCCCAGGAGTGGCGGTGCGTCACCGAACGCACACGCATCCAGCGCATTAAGCTCCAGTGCCAGGACGGCAGCACGCGCACCTACAAGATCACCGCCGTCACATCCTGCACGTGCAAAAGATACACGCGTCAAAACAACGAGTCCTCTCATGCACCCCAGAGTCCTTCGAAGGATCATCCGCTGCAGAACCCTAAGAAGAAAAAAAGCAAAACTAAAAAGCTTAATTCTAAGAACGAATAGATATTAGAGCCTCTCGTACGGTGAGGATGAGCCATACTGATGCAGATTTGACCAAAACAGTCCTGTGAATGGAAGGAAAGTGACTTTGAACTACAATGACACTGACTTGGACTGCAACAAGATGTACAGCTGTTTTTCTTTAGATTTTCAGATGTGGACTCTTTAAATGACTGTGTATGTGTATGTGTGTGTGTGCACTTTTTGAGTGTAATATGGTTAATGTTTTGTATGAATAACCTAATTACATAACGCAATTATGTATACTGTTATGTATAGCAGACGAAAGTTGAATGAAAATTCTATCATCATTTAGTCTTCCTGAAGTTTTTGTATCGAACACAAAATAAGTTAATTTGAAGAATTTTGGAAAACAAAGCATGGAAAAAAAATTCTATGGAAGTCAAAGACTGCCGGTAACTATTTGTTTCCCAACATTCTTCAAAATATGTTCTTTTGTGTTTAACAGAAGAAGAAGTTTACAACAACTTAAGGGTGAGTAAATAATGACAAAATTTTCATTTTTGGGTGAGCTATCACCCAAAACCGACCTATTGCTACAGCTATGTAAATTTGCAATTTATATGTAGTTGTTTTTGAATAGAATTACATCTATCTATTTTTATATAAGTTGTTTCAAGGTGACATTTACACAGTTGAATACACATTTATACAATAAATTAACTAGTTTACATATGCTGGTTTGTTTTTTTTTGTTTTGTTTTTTTTTACGAAGTAGAGACCACTGATTGTTGCCAAAGGCAAGGTTGTAGAATTTCACGGACCGACAAAAACTATGTAACAAATGAGGAATTAGTTCAAGAAGCCAGGTCTTTCTCACTGTGTTCGTAACTCTACGCTGCATTGTTGTGAAGGGCTGCCCTCACCTGCAGGCACATCAGCTACTTTTTGGCGGCAACATGTTAAAGCTGCTTCATTGTGTCCCGTATCCTTTCACTACTCTGCCATTCTGAAAGTCATGTTGTTGGCAGGGGTTATATTTCCAAGTTATGAATCAGATTCCTCATGTTATGAATCCTGAGGAAGGTGACACTGCACAGGTTACACTGCAAGTCAGTGGAGGATGAGACTTTGTGGATCCTGTTGAAACAGCTATATAAACAAGTATGAAGCAAACTTTGAGTAAATGCTTTCCAGTTTTGTATTTCCATCAGAAGGTCAGCAAGCGGACTATGGGCGGTTCTGGGTGTGCTGTCTGAGACAAAATAAGGCTGAGAAACGAGGCAGGTAATATCATGAGCCTAACGGAAGACGTCGGTCTGATGTCTTTGGTGTGTTGACAGGTGCAGTCAGAAACGGGTGCTTTTGTCTGTACTGATTTTCCATCTCTATAATTATTCCTGACAACAGATTCGCCTCCAGAGAGTTGGAGATGCAAGGACCACCTGCTGTTATTTATAAGCTCAATTACCAAATACATTCCCTAAAGAGAAGGGTTGCTCTGATCCACAAAACTCTGCATACTCCCACATAACCGTGGTATTCAAACACACGCTATCCCTTGGTAATGTGTTATTTGTTTACTCAAGATTCTGAGCTCAGAACATGCATCATTTGCTTTGCAAGGGTAATATTTAAAGTTGCGCATAGGGTGCGGACTTGATTCGATGCATAGTTGAATAAATTTTGAGATGTGAAGGCAGATGAGCTTGGGGTTTACGTGGACTAAGTGGAAAATATTCTTACCAGAAGATTCAACATCCAGTGGTGAAACTCTAATTAAACAGTCCTCAAAATATAAAAAAGTAAAAGAAACTATAAACTATTTGGAAAACAGATGGGGTGAATTTTCATGCTTTTTATTCTGGATATTTAGAATTTAGTTTGAGGAACAGCAAGTAAACTACATTCACAAGTACAATTGTAAGTTCTGCGTTGAGTTACTGTGTAATGATCAGAATGTTTTACTTGGGGAGAAACTTGGATCACAAAATCTACACACATTTTCTTGTACAACCAGTTGCTGTTTCTGTTTTTAATACATTTTCTGTTGGGATTCCCAAATTTTTTGTCAAGAGAACTCATTTGACCTAAAACACATTCTCATGTTCATGGTTCTCAGATGTTGGTTAATGGTCACATAAGCAAAAAAACAAATGAAATATTTCATGTTTTTAGTAATGGGATAGTTTACCCAAAAGGGAAATTCTGTCAGCAATAGCCTCTTTCACACATACAGTCTTTACTGGTACAGTAAATTAGCGGTAAATTACCATTAAGAGATCATGTGTGAACAGGGCCTTTTCAAAAACACAGGTAAATTCGTTCCGGCATTTTATGAATGAGAAGTTGTGCTCTGTGTGAACGCAGAATCAGATTAGCGGTATGAGCTTGTGTGAGTTCAAAATGCGTTGACGTAAGACGTCTACTCTGGGCCAATCGTGATGACGCATTTACTCCGCCCTGTGTAGTTTGGTCTAATATGATGTCTCTGGGCAAAAGCAGCTGCAGAATGTGAACGTTTGACAAAAATAAAACCATCAACAAAAACAATGACCACGTTTATCCCTCCATGTTTACAAACACAACACCGGGAGGCACAGCCGTTTAGAGGTCATTTCCAGTTAACAATCAGTCACGAAATTTACCGGTATTTTGAAAGTGATGTGTGAATGGCGCTTTACCGGTAAAAAGATGGAACGTCATTGCCTGTGTGAACAGTGCATTTTTGTATTTACCAGTAGTTGTTCTGTAATTTTACAGCAATTTACTGGTATTATTGTGTGAAAGGGACTATTTACTCACCCTCATGTTGTTCCAAACTGGTATGAGTTTCTTTCAAGTGATTGTTTATTTACTTATGTACTTACTTAACCTAAGTTAGAGAAACATTGTTCTTGGTATTTCAAATAACACTACACTAGTTAATTAAAAAAAAAAAAAAACAGTAAACGTTTATCTGTTTACTGTGATTAGTGGACCTTGAAAATCTCATAAATGTACATGATGACATACTGGCATGAATCATTCTTATACTTGTATATACTTGTGTAGTTTATTAAGGGTTCAAGTGCACAGCGCTGAAACCCAGTTGTAATTGTTAGAATGGTCACGGATCAGCAATCTCCATGTAAAACTGATTGTGCAGACCAAAAAAATTATCTGTCATCGAGACTTGAAACTTGGAGGGATGATAGTACACACACCGCCTACAATGTGACCAAGGCTCGCCCCAATTGGCCTGATGGGGGCGCTACAGTGAACAAAAGTGTGAAATCGCTCATAACTTCTAAACTGTCCGTCGCAGGCTGTTGGAATCCTTGGCTCATGGCGAACAAAACAAATGCCTAGTCCTAGGTTTTGGGCCTGATTGGAACCAAACCAGAGCACAAAGATTCTCTGGAGAGTGAATATCAATAATTATCAAAAAAAGTTGAACTTTCGACTCACCTTTGCAAAGGGACACCAAAACATTTGAAAGGAGCAGGGCCACTTTTAGTAAAATGCCTATAACTCCTAAATGGAATGAGATATCTTTGCCAAACTTGGAACGCTTATGTAAGAGCTTGAACACTTGGTGGTGCTATTAGAGGAGAAAAACATAAAGATGGCTATAACTGAGCAACCATTTATCCTTTTAACATGGAAATCGGTGTGCACAGTCTTAGTCCAAAGTGCCACAAGTGTCTATAAGAAGATGTGCGTATCTCAAAAAACATCACATTTTGAGCACCTGTTAGACAAGGTTAACGTAGGCTGATCGGAACGGAACTCGGTGGACCTGTTCGATTCACCTCCAAAAGGTCTGAGAGAAATTTGAAAGAAATCGGCGATATCGCATTTTTCAAGGGCATAAATGATTGTACATTGTGTGGTTTTTCACACATATGTACACATTTCGCACATATTCATGTCATCACTGCTTTCAATCAAAGCAATCAGTCAAAGTTTGTTAAATGATTGAGAAGATGTCAAAAACCTCAAAACTTCACGAAACCTGGTGAACACATGCGACAGGTGATTCTAAACAAGCATGCAAAGTTTTAAGGAGATCAGACCACAGCTGGCACTATAACAGTCATAAGCATTAAAAAACATCATATTTCTATGGCAAATTACCTGTATTTGCCAAAAATGCTTTTTTTCCACTCATTGATTTAGGTGGTTACAGACTTGCTAAACAGTATGTCTTTTTCCATATTTGCTTAAATGCCTTAAAGCGCTTGAACCCTGGTAATCACTGGTAATTTACACTCCATTTAATTTTTTTCTTCTCACATGGTCTCATCATTCCCTATAGTTTTATGTTGCTGTGCATCATTTCACAACAATTGTCAAGTCTCAACTGTCATTGTATAAACCATACATTTTTAATCATATACCACACAGCTCTGGGCAATGCTTAACTTTAGCTAATTCCTGCTGTAAGTGAAGTATAACTCACTCTGTCAACACAGTACAATGTGCCAAAATAGCCGTAACTCCACCTTACCTACAGTTTGGACTATTACCATAAACAACACAGCAACCTCACACAAAAAAAGCTAAAACTAAATTTACGTGTCAGTGCTTCCTTAAAGTTTTATGTTGTGTCAACTTGAAATGGAAGTTGTTTAAACAGAGTTGGAGTAAAAATGTAAACTACTAAATTGAGCATACAGTATAGTGTATATATACACAGCTGATGAGTTTAAATCACTATTTGAATTGAATATGGTCTGTCTAAACCAATGCACAATTAAGTTCTATTTATTGTGAGCATGCACTGCAGTAATGTTTTCTGCTGCTTTAAATGCTCAAGCTCTTTAAAGAATAGAAATAGGATTTAGGAATAGATCACCAAAAATAAAAAATATTTGCTGAAAATGTACTCACCCTCAGGCAATCCAAGATTCAAGTGAGATTGTTTCTTCATTGGAACAGATTTTCTCACCAATGGATCATCTGCAGTGAATGGGTGCCATCAGAATGAGAGTCCAAACAGCTGATAAAAACATTACTATAACTCACAAGTAGTCCACACCAGTCCAGGACTCCACTCATCAATGAATGATCTGTGAAGTGAAAAGCCGATGAAGAAACAATCTCATCTACATCACAGATGGCCTGAAGAGAGTACATTTTCAGCAAATTTTCATTTTTGGGTGAACTATTCCTTAAATGTCAGGTCAATTTTAAATGACTGCATTGTTTATCATCTGAAAATGAAAATGAAAGGGATTCCAACAATATTGTTGCTCTTGTTGTTTCCATTACAGCTGTGATATAGCATAAAATTAGTATGATTATTAATGGTGCCATGAAATGGATTTTTAAAATTATTTTAATGTTCCTTGAGGTTTACTTATAATGTTAATAAAGTTTTTTTGCATAAAAAAAGCATAAACGTGAGAAAATTATTATTCTGCCCCTCTGTCTGAAACAACCTCTTATCAAGGGGCATGTCCTTTAAAGGGGTCATCGGATGCAAAATTGTGTGGGTGATTACGCAACGACCCTATAATGATAAAAATCCGCCCAGTAGTATTGTTTTAATCTTTATAAGTAATATCCCCTTTTTTCAAATCAGGCCATTCTCAGCTTCTTGTCGGTGTGATGTCACACAGACTAAGGCCACTCCCACGATAATTGATTGACATGGCTGTCTTACTTTAGACCCGCCCTAAATGAGCTGAGTGAGCTGTAAACAGCCCAACCGCCACTGGGTCGACTCCGGTGCAGGAGTAGACAAGAATGTCTCCAATTGAGGTGCTCTGTTGTTGGATGTACAATCTTAAAAATAAAGGGGCTTTAAAAGGTTCTTCAAGCGATGCCATAGAAGAACCATTTTTGGTTCCACAAAGAACCATTCAGTCAAAGGTTCTTTAAAGAACCATCTCTTTCTTACCTTTTAATAATCTGAAGAACGTTCTTTTGCAACAAAGAACCTTTTGTGAAACAGAAACGTTCTTCAGATGTTAAAGGTTCTTTATGGAACCATTTAGACAAAAAGGTTCTTCTATGGAATTGTGAAGCACCTTTATTTTTAAGAGTGTAATAATGAACACAGCAATCATCATTTACTTCTGACATCTGAACCGCTGAACACTAAGGTGACCAGATTTCTGAAATGAAAACCGGGGACATTTCCAAGTTGTGGTCAAAATATCACTGAAATCTCACTTGTGATTATCTACGAAATAAAAAAACAGGGACAGTATCTTTTTGTTTATTAATTGGTATAATTGGTTCCATATTAATATCATATGTAATCAAATGTAATTCTGTGGGTGCAACACCGTGTCCTAACTACATTCAATGCGATGTGCAATAAAAGCCATCTTTTCCATGTTAATCTGAGTTTTTGTCCTAACTAGGCAAAATTTCTGTTTTAGAAACGATGTCTGTGGCGTTGCGGCTGGAGCAACAACATGCAGACTATGACAATCTCAGGTACTGATTATGTTCTTTATTCAGTGTTAAAAGTGTCTAATGTGAGTTATTGCAATGTCATATTGCATGACATTTATAGCCATACTGAAAGCAACAATAGATAATTTACCTCATATCTTAAAAAATAACATATACATAAAATAACAATAACATAACATAAAATAACATAAACATATAACTTAGGCCTGCGTTAAAACTGTGAACTCAATACGAACCAACAAGTGTTTTCCATGACAAAGATGGTATCAGTCACTCAGTATGTAATTTTAATAATGTTAAAAAGGTTTAATATTTATGAGCAGTGTTGGGGGTTCTAGAATAAATGTGAACATACATTAATTCATCTCGCTTAAAAAAAACAGATTCAGTATTCCTCAAAATGAATAAAAACAGTGAAACTCAACTCAGAATATAATGCAAACCTGCAATAATTATATATGTTAAGTAATACAAAAATATCCTTTATGCATTTAATCCCATTTTATTAACAGATGTCTTTGCTGCCGAACCTTCGATGATCCAATTCAAGCATACTAATAAGCAAAAATTACTCAAGATAATCTAACATTTGTTTTCATTTTTTTTTTTGCTGAAGAGTTATGCATTACTTTAAGAGTAATGCATTACTTTCCATAAAAAGTAACTAAGTAACGTAATTAGTTACTTTTTAGGAAGTAACTCAATATTGTAATGCATTACTTGTAAAAAAGTAACTTTCCCCAACACTGTTTATGAGTTAGATTACAAATTTGTCCATTTCGCTGAGCTTCTGAATGGCTGCGATATTTCAGTGATTCTGTCACGTTGCACTGTCAGTGTATTTGCGGGTTGTTTTAAACGGGCTGTAACACAGGTACATTTCCAGGGGACAGCTCCAGTCGGGGACAAACCGGGACTGTCCCCGGAAAACGGTCACCCTACTGAACACGCAGAGGATCAACGTTACTTTAATTTTTGAAGGGAGTGCACCCGGCGATCTATATAAATGTGTCTATGTTTGCGCAAATCATTCGTGATCCAGCTTCACCTACAGCAGAATTGAGTATTGAGAATTGAGAATTTTTTTTGAAAATCACCTTAGCAAGTCAGCAACTTTCACAGCTAAATGCGGCTAAAGTAAACATTACTGCTCATCACCCCTAATGGAAGAGAGGGGCAGGGTGAGCAGCGCTAATTAGCATTTAAAGGTAAATGCAACAGAACGGCTCACTCTAAAAAGGGCTGATTTTTTGACATTTTGACAAGTGTTTTTTACACTACCACTGAGAAATTTTAACCAAAGAATGTTATAGACTTCTCATTTAGATCCTAAAAAATCATATCATCCTGTGGAAAATGGGCATCCAATGACCCTTTTAAGGCTTGTTAGTAATCTGGCTAACGTCATTGCAAAGGAAACAGTAACAACGCCGCCTCACTATTGCATGAGTGTTTTAACAACATGGCCAAAAAAATTTTTGTAATTTCCAGACAAAGCATTATGAAGTCATTTACTTACCGTTTGTGATGCAGCTGCAGTCAGATCTAGTACCACTTCATCTTTCAACAAACACAACATGACACTGTGCCTCGATTACAAAACAACATGCTCCGAAGTCCTCTGACACAATCCAGAATTCCATTAAAAATAAACTATCCACTTGTTCCTGATATCTGTACAAAGACGTGAACGAGCTGTTTAAACCAAACGTGTCAAAGCGAACGTTCTTTCACTTCATTTGTCCTATTGACGACAGACTCAAGTGCGTGGACTGTGTCAAAAAGCCAACATGCATCTGTATACTGTATTCAGTGTAGCCAAAATAGTGACAGTGTAATTTCTGTTTGCTTTTGATGCAACACTCACATTCAGCGTGATCAAGTGTCAAGCCATTAAGTGACTAAACGCCAGTGGGCGGGGCCTATGGTGAGAAGAAGACTATTTGTTGAATCTTGCTCTGGAGGCAGACTTTATGCAAATGATGGTGCCCGTATGACATCATCCTGGCAACTCGGATCCAAACAAGCATTTTTTGGAGCTTGATATACGCTTTGTTTATAATGAGGAGAACATTTTAAGATATGAAACTTCACTGCAAAAAAAAAGGCTTGTCATACTTAGCATTTTTGTCCTGTTTCTAGTCAAAATATCTAAAAATTCTTAAATTAAGATGAATTTACTAGATAAGCAAAACAACATTAGATATTTGGTCTTGTTTCCAAGGGTAAAAACTAAATGAAGTTAATTTTGCTTACAATAAGTAAAATTATCTGCCAGTGGGGTAAGTAAAATACTCTTACTTTCAGAATATATTACATACCCCACTGGCAGATAATTTTATTTGTTTCCAGGGGGGAAAAAACTAAATTAAGTTCATTTTGCTTAAAACAAGTCTGAATAGCTAATGTTATTTTGCTTATCTAGTAAATGCATCTTGATTTAAGAATTGTTAGATATTTTGACTAGAAAAAAGACACAAATTACTAAGTAAGATAAGCCTTTTTTGCAGTGTTGCAGGATCAAGCCACATTTGATTTCTCATGCCATGACCCCTTTAAATCTTTATATAGTTATCATTATAGTTATTGTTCTTGGTGCTAATAGGCCTTAATCAACATTTATTCATGCACAGTGAAATCTGGGAAATGTTGTCCAACCATGGATTATCCATGATACATTTTAAGTTATTGCAACAAATGGACAAAGAAAAAATGTTTAGGTACACTAGACTTCATAATGTCACTTTCCCCTTTGCTAAATTCAAAATAGTGTGAGATAAAACCAACAAGGTTGGTGTTTTCATGATTTAACCCAGCGGAGCACACCTGTGAAATGGCTAATGAGGGTATATTTGACTCTTCCTCTCAGTTCTGGCTCTATGCATGTGGTAACAATTCTCACAGTAATGATGCACAATTAATCATGATAAACTCTCTAGTTATAACCAGGAAGAGGGCCAGGCAGGATCTCAGGGAGGAAAGTTCACTTACAATACTAATCCTTCCTTTAACTAGCCCGGTAAGATCCAGACAGGAGGTCCAATAAATTGTCATTTTGTACTGTGCTTGAATGTAAGGAAATCTATTGTAGAACTGGACTCGAATAAGACAACCAGATTTGCTTCATTAAAAATATCAACACACAAAGCTACACCATGACCCACGGCTATGTGTTGCAATGAGTTGGTGATGTTGATGATTTTGCCTCATGTCTTTCAGAGCACAAAGCAAACAAAGTTTTGAGATGTCTCAAGGCCATTGTCAGGACTTTCTTCTGTTCAGTGTTTACTATGGATACTTCCCACTTTCTTGTAACCATAGCAGCCTTGTAACATCACACATCTACCAGTATCTGCAAAGTTTTACACGCAGAGCTCAATGTAGTGAATGTCGCTTACATTGTTTCATATTTAAGAGCAGCTGATGCAGCGTAGCCCATCCACTCACAGACATGAGAGAAAAAGCGTCCGAACGCCGTCACACCTGTTTCTCATTCAACCAAGATGCTCTTGAGAGATGGTTTCATCCTCCAGCTAGCCCATCTTGTGTAAAACAAAGACCCTCAGTGTTTCTGGGGCCCCTTGTTCCTATGTTAATACATCCAATTATGAAACTGTTACTGTTATTTGAGTTTGGGCTTGGTAGGAGCAGAAACAAAATGAAGTAAAAATGACAGTTGGAATGTTAAGCACCGAGATGCGAAATCTGAGTAAACAATGAACTGGAAACTGGACTGGTCTTAGAAACACTGTGTGCACTTTGGTAACTTGTAATGAATGGCAAAGATGCCAATACAGGTAGGCTTGTTAAGGAAAGAACAACATGAACTAAGGATTTAGTTTAGCGTAGGGTGATTTTATTTAATTTGGCAAGCAATGATGCTACATTCCACTGTGTTTTTCCTGCCCTTTTCATTATGTTATTGACATTGATCTGTTTATATTTTCACAGGCATGTCTCAGCCCAGAGCAGTATGAGGATAGGAACAAACCTGCTGAACGCTAATGTCTGAGCTGTGTGACATGTTAAGTAAACAATTAATCTTTATAGACGTGTCTGATACATATCTATGATTTTTTTGAAAGCCAAAAACAGAAGCCGCTTTATACAACAGACGAAAACTCATTTTCCCCCTGATTTATTTAGTCATTTGAAGGGCTATAATTCAAAGAAACATTTTAATCACATTAATTACATGACATACTGATTAATCAGATTAATCACAATTAGGTTAGATGAACGAAATGTCTCTTAGAAAACCTATTACACGGCGCTCTGGAATGCTTGATTCTGATTGGTCAGTCACGCCCTTTAGCGGTCCTTTTATTGTTATTTCCTAATATTTGCGGTCGTGCTTAGCAACGCTGTATTAGTCCGCTCTATCCGGGTGAAAGAAACCGGCGCTACTTTCAAGTCTTTCGTATCGCACGGTGGATTTGCGTTCTATCATTTTAAATAAACACAGCTGTGTCTCATTTAGCGATTCTAGTGACAATCCATCTAGCAGTCTCCCTTTTTTTTCTAGGTCGGATGTCATTGTGGACTATTTTTCCAAGCGGAAGTTTTAATTATATACACAGGTAAGACGTGTTGCCAAGTCCGTAGTTTTACCACGGAATTGTGCTACTGTTGCCGCAGGTTGCGTTTCATGTCTGCAAGTTAAAGCGACACCGATTACGTGATATTCATTCCCTGGAATGCGAATTTTAACAGCAACCCTGCCCAACAAAAAAAAAAAAAAAAAAAAAAAAAGCCTATTTTACCGGGGGACCCCCCACCGAAACGCGGCTAGTTTTGGGCTAGCTTTGAGCAGCAATTGGGCGGGTTTTGCTGTGAAAGCATGGCAACCCTGAGGTAAGATTTGAATTATTTCAACCACGTATACTGTATGTCTGGTGAGCACTTTCACTCTCTTCCTATGTTCCCTCTTTGTGGGTTTGGATATTTTAATCTGCAGTAAATTCATGTTACAATTTTATGTTTAAAAGGTTTTTGGGTTAAACAACATTTACCACAACCATAAACAAGCAAGATGAAGCAACTAATGGTAATATATTACTTATTATATCTTAGCCTGCTATTTAGTCAAGTCAAATCATCAAATTTATTCATTTTCGAACTTTTATATTACTTCAAAAATAATAACTGCTAATAATATAATAAAACGCATATCTTGTGTGGCTAAGATGTCGACATATGTACTAAGAAAAATCATAATTTCTGTATCTGGCAGCTAAGGCTTCTTATGTCCTAAGCCTTTTAAGCCTTATATTAGTACTACCTGGCACTATAATCACTGTATTCTCTGCCCAAATGCTATTTCTATTTCATTCATCATCTTCATGACAGCAAAGACTGTGCGCACACTTAATCCTTGTTATTAATACAGAGTTGATGATCAGTTCCTTCGATGCCTAGATTTAGGGTCTTCTGGCAAAATGGTGTATTTTTCCATCATTAAAAGATGTGTTGGTTCTGTCACTTCATTTGAGAAATATGACTTGGAGTTTGGTATGGCAGCTGGCAGTAGTATTGAGGGATATACAGAATGCAGCGTTGTATGGCAGTTGGCAGTAATTTTGAGGGAAAAGAAAATGACACATGAATATATTGCTTTCCTTTGAGACTATTTTGAGGTGGTGCTGCGTATTTCTTTCAACTGGCAGTGAAAACGCCATCCCTGGAACATTTGTGAAGATCCAAGCAAGGCACCAGAGTAAGATTTATAAGGCGCTCATAGCTGTTAACAAATGAATATCAGACTCTGCTGTGGTCGAGGGATTTTTTGGACATAACAGCTCAGATAATTCCTTATTACTCTTAGTATTATCATTTACTTATTTATTAAGTAATCACTGCAGAAATAAACAAAGCAAAATATCCCAGTAAGGAAAACTCTATTATATTTGTGCCGTATTTGTTTGCATAGCTCTGACGCTGTGTAATCATTCCTGTGGTAATTCCCACCAGGAATGATTACACAATGAGTGAAATTTTGAAAATTACAAATTTGGGACAAAATCACAAAGCAAGATATCCAAATGTTGTTGTATTTTTTAAATACACCAGCATACTGCAAACATTTTAGTTGAGGCAGAGAAAATGAATAAATAAACTGGTAAACTTGACCACCCATGTAAATATTGAAAACAGCCTGGAGAAGATTATTTTGCTAAGAATGCAATTAAGCAAGTTTCAGCATGTCTCCATAACCCCCTTAAGCAGTGAAGTCCTCATATTGAAGCATTTTCTAATGTCTGTTGTATTTGGTAATATTTATATCATTTTTTATCATATTTGCGTAAACTTCTTGTGCATTTACCTTTGGTATGCCATGCATTTGACTTTCAATGCCACATAAATGTTAAAGAAATGCTAAAGACTTTGTGCATAATTATGCCATTCGCACTGCTTCAGATCCTAATAACAGTCTGTTCATTAGATATTAAATATATAGTTTCTCCTAGTTTTGCCCACGCAGAAAGCTTAACAGGTTGGTGCTAAGTGTGTGCACATGTATGGTTGTGTATATAAGCACACATATAAAGTATGAGTGTGTGTGTTCGCTTTCCGCTTTGTTGCATCAGTGATGATAAGCTTTTTCCTCTTGTCTTCTGGCCTGAGCTCTTGTGACATCATCATTCATCGCCATCAGAGATCACTGGGGCCAACGTGGGTGGGCTGGACTAGGCCAACATCTGCAGGCAGAGAGCTTCCAGGACTCTTTTCATCTTTCCTCTTTTTTCTTTCTCTTTCTCGTAATTTCTTCTCCTACTTGTGTTTCATGGAAATTCATTTTTATTTTTTTTTATTTAATTTTAATGTTCATATCAGTTGATGTCTTCTGAATTTTATATGCTATATGGCATGCTCAATTATGACCTTTCTTTCAAAATGTGTATTTTAAGACAGCGCTGTTGGTATCTGATGGTTTACTTTGTAACAATTGGCTTGGTTGTGTACTTAGTTGGTGTAATTAATTAAAAACAGATTATATTAAAAGGTATTTAAAGCTTCTTGTGACAAGAAATGCAATGTAAATCAATGTCATTCACAATTTGGTCATAATCCAATTATGTAAGAATATTAAACAGATTAAAGATTAACAGTATTTTCTAGAAATCTGAAACTGAAAATCTGACAATCTAGAAATCTGTCTGTATTAATTCAAGTTTACTACTTCATCCACCTTGTAACTGAGCATTTCTTACTGCAATAGGAATATGAAATAGTCGATTTAAGAATAAGAGCTTGAAGGATTAGTTCACTCCAGAATAATTTCCTGAAAATTTAACCCCCATGTCACCCAAGGTGTTCATGTCTTTCTTTCTTCAGTCAGAAAGAAATTAAGGTTTCTGAGGAAAACATTCCAGGATTTTTCTCTATATTGTGGACTTCAATGGGGATCAATGGGTTGAAGGTCCAAACTGCAGTTTCAATGCAGCGTCAAAGGGCTTTACACGATCCTAGCTAAGGCATAAGGGTTTTATATAGTGAAATGATCTGTCATTTTCTAAAAACATTAAAATTTATATTTTTTTAACCACAAAGGCTCGTCTTGCACTAACTCTGCGATGTGTGATTTCAGGTATTGCGTAATCTCGTTGGAAAAGTCACGCATAGTTAGTTCTTTGTCTGTATTTCGGTTCAAAATGGTAGGGTACACTCTTAAAAATAAAGGTGCTTCAAAAGATTCTTCAAGCAATGCCATAGAAGAACCATTTTTGATTCTGCAAAGAAACATTCAGTCAAAGGTTCTTTAAAGAACCATCTTTTTTTTACCTTTTTATAAACCTTCTTTCACCACAAAGAACCTTTTGTAAAACAGAAAGGTTCTTCAGATGTTAAAGGTTCTTTATGGAACCATTTAGACAAAAAAGGTTCTTCTGGCATCGTGAAGCACCTTTATTTTTAAGAGTGTAAAGCGAAAAACTCCATCTTATTTTCTCCTCCAACTTCAAAATCGTCCAACATTGTTGTTTTACCTTTTTTTGTAAAGAGCGTTTGACTTCTTTTGAATTTTTGCTTTGTAAACACTGGGCCGGTACTTTCACATACACTGTAAAAAATATTCTTCGAGTCAACTAAAAAAATTTTGATACTTTGCTGCCTAAAAATGTGTTGTTATCTTGATAAAATATCTCTTGTTAAAACAACTTACTATTAGAGTGGAATTAGTCCAGGCAATAAATTTGCTCAAGTTGACTTGACTATTATTTCCTAGTCCAGTCAACCTAAGTGAAGTAATTAAAAAAATTAACTGGAACAACTAAACTGTGAAATAATTTTTACAGTGTATGTCACGCACAGAGGTTGCATTAGATTTTAACATTGTCTGTCATTTTGATGGAATCTATTATTACCTGTCATTTTAATTTTCATATTTTAATTATAATAACACATTTAATTGCTTTTATTTTTGTTCACATTTTCGTTTTTAATCATGAACTTACAGGACAAGCATGTAGGTTTATGGATTTATTTATTTATAAAGAGAACAGATGAACAAAGACTGTGCCTCACTTTTCATGTTGAACACCACAACCTACAGTGACAGCGACAGAATTTAATAGATTCTCATTTTTTGGAACCAATATTGATTCTTAAATCGATCCCAATCGATCTTTTGGTCTATGCTGTTTTCAGTTGATGAAAGAACCGTGCAAGCTTTTTTTATTTTTGATATGAAACAATGTCTCAGTTACCGTTTTTGGCGCTCTTTAATGTGGCATAATAGATCGCTGTAGCTTAAACTGGGTACTCGTCTATGCGTGATCAAAGACATAGCAAAAGATTCTGTCAGTTTCATTTTTGTTCTGGATCCTGTGCTCTGCTGCCACACTGGAGCGCACTTGCCATCAACTTTAACCAACGGACTTTAACCGTTTTTGAAAACTTATTTTCTATGGTCATTTTCGCATGGAATAATTCACCCAAACATGATTGATTTTTTTTTTCTTTCAAAGGAGAACAGTGTTGCATAACCTTCGCCTCCACTGTAGCTCTCAAATCAAATACAACATCTATGGCACAGATGTGGTTATGTCACAAAATAAAATGTAAAAAAAAAACTGTTGTGAAACTCCTTAAATGATAATCCCGTAAATCTGAGACACAGTGAGACTGATGATATATTCAGTTTTATGTAAAATCGTTAAAGTGGAATTGGAGGGGGAGCTAAAACATAGGCATTATGTAGCACATCTGTTTGAAAAAATGCACTCTTCCCATAGTAGTCACGGTGCCCCACGGTCATTGCTGAAGTCTATAGACTGCTTTGTGGGAGCGCTTTTAAGTGCTACGAAGCCACTGATCCTCTGTATCTTGGGTAATGATGAGACTTCTCATCACGGCAAATGCACGAGACTGTTTTTGTTGGTGGAGACATTTGATCCAGGAAGAGAGGAAATGCAGTTAAAAAAACAGCACTATTTGTTCCTCATTAAGTATTATGTGTCAGCGCTGTGTGTATGGAACCACATGATACCACTGTTCCTCGCCCTGTGACCTCATGTTTGGAGCCATGCCTTTCTTTGGTTTTCTGTATTGCATCACACTCTGAAACCTGCCTGAATGGGATCACACCACAAAGAGACTGTGGCTCTTCTCTCTCTCTCTCTCTTTGGTATAAATTGGTATAAAACTTTGTCACTCTTGCTCTGTGTTGCTTCTCTCTCCCAGTAAAGACATCCTGTGACAGTTGTGATTTTAGTCTTTGGTAGTGATTAAGACAGGATTTTGGCAGGCTGTCAGTCCCCCCTTTTAAACCTGGCATTAAGATCTGTTTACAGCAATGGTCTCCAAACTCGGTCCTGGAGGTCCTGCAGAGTTTAGCTCCAGCCATAATTAAACACACCTGAACCAGCTCTTACTAGGCATACTAGAAACATCCAGTCAGGTGTGTTGAGGCAAGTTGGAGCTAAACTCTGCAGGACATTGGTCCTCCAGGGTCGAGTATGGAGAACCCTGGTTTAATCTGGTAATCTGATCTTAAATTACTACAGTTGGAGATGGTTGAAAATGCACATGACCATGCATTTGTAGTGTACATGCCAATCCATGCTGATTTGTCCAGGACCATAGGCTTATGTTGACACTGGAGGCACTGGAAGAAAAAAATAAATTTTTACAACAGTCACTGGGAAAAAAAAAAAAAATAAAAAAATAAAAATTACAATAGGCTGTCATAATAGACCAGGGGTGGCGAACTCCAGTCCTGAAGAGCCGCAGCCCTGCAGAGTTCAGCTCCAACCCTAATTAAAACTCAGCTGCCTGTAGCTTTCTGGTAACCCTTCAGATCTTGATTAGCTTGTTCCGGTGCGAATTACTTCTGCGGCTGCAGAACATCACTAGGTTCTCACACTGCGTTGGTGTAATCTTGGTCCACTCTTCTTCCACTCTTATCCAGGGTAACTGTAGTGGGTTTCTTAGTCATAACTTTGTCACCAAAGATTCCAGAGATTTTCAATTGGGTTTAGATCAGGACTCTGGCCTGCCGTTAAATTATTTCAGTGTTCTTAGCTTCAAGGAACTGCTTTACCTGTTTTGCACTGTGACTGGAGTATGGTATTGCTTGCAGGAAAGGAAACGCATGTTGCTGTCTACCTTTCACTGTCTTATTTACGCACTTGGGCTTCAGTCTTTCCCCAGTTTGATGCCAAAACATAATGTTTCCCGTCGGACCCAAATAAATTAAACTTGTTCTCATCACTAAAGTGAACTTTGGACCAGTTCTCCTCTCTCCACACAACATGCTCCTCAGCAAAAGTGAGCCTAGCCTTTTGATTCTTTGGTCACTGCAGAGTGCACTTTCAGTCTGATTTCTCTCAAACGACAAGACAGATCCTTACCCTGTTCAGCACTGAACTGGCCAGCAATTCCAGCTGCAGTGTTGAACCGATTCCACATTGAGAGTCTCTGCATTATCCTGTCCTCTCTCTTACATGGCTGACCAGCCTTTTTAGGGGACTTGAATGAATCAGTGTCATTGTAATGTTGCAATATTTGAGAAATTACAGATTTGAAATGACCAACTTCTCTTGCAGTGCCTGAAAGGACCATCCCTGTGGCCTTCATCTGGACAACCTCCTGTTACAGTTTCAGTCACCTTACAACGGCTCACCATCTTGTTATTCTGGCACCTCATATTTCCTTAATTATATGACAGCATTCCTCCAATTTTTACTGAGATTACAGTATAACTTGGAGGTATCTGTAAGTGTTCTCTAATTTTGATCAGAGTTCTTTTTCAAATATCTAATTTAGGTGTTTTATACTGTGCTTCAGAATACAATTAATTTATGAAATATGCTTTAAAAAACTGCCATTCTGCTAGTATAACTTCAAATAGGACCTTGAAATTTAGAAAATTGTTCTCTAATTTTGATCTCCACTGTATTTTAGATCACTTTCTGCTCCTGCTTCTACTTCTGTCTATATGCAGACTTATTATATATGAGAAAAAAGTCAGAATGTATTCCCTGATAAATAATTAGGATCTAATTTCTTTTAGTTGGTGAAATTTTGCAGTCTTTGCCAAGGCCTTCTAGCATGCCATAATATGAACACACAAACACATATGTAATTGGAGCATGAACAAGAGATGTTCCTTGTGACTATGTTTAGGCAAATGTATCAAACACAGAAAAGAGGACTCATTTTCACTTCAAATAACCAGTGGTAAGTGCTTTTCTGTAAGTTTTCTTATTTGTTGATTGCTTACAATGGGTTTACTGCAGTTTAAACAGGTCTGGCTCTATAGAGCTTGTTTACACTGAGTTTTTTTTGCATTCCACTACTCTGCTTTTCCATTGTTTGTCTGTGAAAACATGGAAGTATACAGTGTTTTGCATAATTTATATCTGAGCACTGCATTTTTATAACTCTGAAGAAGAACATCTCTGACTTTAAAATGCATTTAAAATCAAGACCAGTTAAAAGAATTTCAGCTTTTAAAATTGTTCTTCGCCATTTTGCTGTATGCAAAAAAACAACAAAAACTTTGCATAGTTTGAGGTCCATAGTGTCCAATTCATTATTAAACTGTTTCTTAACAGCATGACTTACATTAAAGTAAAGTCCACTTCCAAAACAAAGATTCACATATAATGTACTCACCCCCTTGTCATCCAAGATGTTTATGTCTTTCTTTCTTCAGTCGTAAAGAAATTGTGTTTTTTGAGGAAAACATTTCAGCATTTTTCTCCATATAATAGACTGCTATGGTGCCCCTATTTTGAACTTCCAAAATGCAGTTTAAATGCAGCTTCAAACAATCCCAAATGTGGTTGTAAACAATCTCAGCCGAAGAAGAATGGTTTTATCTAGTGAAACAATCTGTTATTTTCATTTAAAAAAATACAGTTTAAATACTTTTTATTCTCAAATGCTCATCTTGCCTTGCTCTCGTCGAACTCTCTGTATTCTGGTATGTCGAAAAACTCCAATCGTATTTTCTCCCTAAACTTCAAAAATCATTTCAAAATCATCCTACATTGCTGCAGAAGTTCCGACCCTGTCTTTGCAAAGTGAACATGCAAGGAAGATCAAACACCCTTAACAAAAAAAAGGTAAAACAGCGATATTGGACGATTTTGAGGGAGAACATGAGATGGTAGTTTTTCGACATACCCTAACTGTCATGAACCGGAAAAAAAACGTTGAGGCAGAGTAAGACAAGAAGGGCGTTTGACATTAAAAAGTATATAAATTCTATTATTTTTATGAAAATAACCGATCGTTATGCTAGATAAGACCCTTCTTCCTCGGCTGGGAAAGTTTACAACCGCATTTGGGATCGTTTGAAGCCGCATTTAAACTGCATTTTGGAAGTTCAAAATCTGGGCACCATATCAGTCCATTATATGGAGAAAAATGCTGAAATTTTTTCCTCAAATTTCTTTACGACTGAAGAAAGAAAGACATGAACATCTTGGATGACAAGGGGGTGAGTACATTATATGTGAATCTTTGTTTTGGAAGTGGACTTTTAAAAGTTCACTTCCAGAATAAAAAATTCTAATAAAAGAACTAACCGTGTGTGACCTTTCCAGTGTAATTACGCAATGCGTGAAGACGCGCACGCACATCGCAGAGCTAGTGCAAGACGAGCATTTGTGGTTAAAAAGTATACATTTTTATCTTTTGTAGAAAATGACAGATCGTTTCGCTAGATAAATCCCTTATTCCTTGCCTGGGATTGTGTAGAGCCCTTTGAAGCTGCACTGAAACTGCAGTTTGGACCTTCAACCCGATGGCCACCACTGAAGTCTACTATATGGAGAAAAATCCTGGAATGTTTCCCCCAAAAACCTTAATTTCTTTTTGACTGAAGAAAGAAAGACATGAACATCTTGAATGACATGGCGGTGAGTAAATTACCAGGAAATCTTTATTCTGGAAGTGACCTAATCCTTTAAAGGCCCAGAATTAAACTGAACAGACGGTTACTATAAAGTTCTGATTGATACTTCAAAAAAACACTCTCAGCTCAAATTGTGCATTGATTTTGTTTTCATGTTTTCCTCTTTGCTTTCTTGCACTTTAAATAACACAATGGTGTAGTGAGTGATGCATGTTGTCACGAAATAAGAGACCGTCCCCTCGAAATCTGATCACAAGTGGTCACAGGAGACGCATGTTACTACCAGGTGTAAACAGTGATGTGTCTTGGCTGACCACAGATCTATATACCAGGTGTAAACAAGGCCTTTTTGAAGAGATATTGAACTTTTTGAACCGTGAAGTGAAAAGCTGTGATGTTTACATGCTCGACACTTCCAGCTGGTCAAACGGTTAAGATAAAACACCTTAAACCTGATCTGTTAGAAGAGTCTCTGGTTACAGACGGATCTGAGGTCAACTGACCCGCTCACCTCACCCAACCTCGCTATCCACACTGAAAAGACCCAGACAGAGACTAAAGCTGCCCCCAGTGACCTCTCCTGTGGTTTACATAGCAGTGAACCCTAACACTTTATTAAAGGTTTGGGAATGGATTTAAAGATTCACAGTATGTGTTTATTTTGTAGATTTCAAAGCCAAACCCTATTGTCCTGTATGGAATCAGATTATATTATTATAAGTATTCTAATTAAACATAGTCCCATTTGTCAAAGTAGCATAATATGTTAAGATAAAATGTGCTTTTAAATGCCCTCAGCACATATCATGGGCTGGGAGATGAATCATTTCCAAACTTTATGATCTTTTACGGGAAATCATCGGAAAGCATTTCGAGTTGAAAGCAGCTGAAAGGTCTGTAAATATGTGTTTGATTTCGAGAGGATTGTGTTTGTGTGTGTTACACACACTTTGTGACCACTATGTGATCACCTGGCTGTATATCCTCTTGTCAAGCGCTGCGGCCACCCACAGAGGTCATGGATAGGATTTCTGTGTCTTGGTCCACTGCTCTCCTGGAAGCAGATGAGAAGAGATTGGCAAGGACACTTTGGCTGATCTTTTTTCATTTTTATTTTCTTAAAGTGTCAATGATCTCATTGATGAATTTTTTCTCTGTGTCCTTGAAAACATTAAATCACTTTGCACTAAAGAATTGTAAATCATATTGATCATTTTCAAATGTTCATGTCAAGAAGCATTCATTCCAGAAGTGCTTAATAAAGTTTGGCAAACATCTGGTAGCAATACTGTTTGCTAAAACAACTCGTACAAAAAACAGGATGGGCAGTTATGATCTGTTATTTCAAAATTTCCTTTAGAGTTACTTTGTTACATTTTTCAAACACCTGTTTGCTCTGTGTTGCCCTCCTATGTAGTGTTGCACGATATACCGGTACTTAAAAAGTATCGCAATACTCTGCTTTTGAAAACGATACGATTCCGCATTTTACTAGTACCGGTACTTTAAGAATGCATTTTAATAAGATCCGTATTTCCGTAGTGTCTGTGTTAGTGAATGGCGCAGACCCGCAGCAAAGAGTATAGAAGTACCAAGAGGCGAAACTCTGTACTGATATGGGCAACAGTCTATAGATGGCGCTGCGGAGGCGTTGCCGCCATTTTGGACTGACACCTGCAAAAAGTGTGTAGAAGATGCGAGCGAGCAAGTGGCTGAAACGTAAGCAGTGTGCTGCAATAAATTGCAGCAATTATCAATCCACCAGGCATGATTTTGCGTTTCACCGGTTTCCAAGTGATCCACAAAGGTAATAATTATAACAAGGGGAAATATTTTAACTATGAATTGATTTTACAGTACATATTAAATTGTTAGCAGGACTGCTTGACATTAACATCCGCCAACTCGCCAAATGCAGGTTGATTTCAGCTGTAGCGGGTAACACAGTCACTCCCAAAATATTCAAAATAGTATATACTCCCAAAATAGTACAAAATATTAAAATAATAAAATATATAAAATAGTACAAAAATATTCTCTCTCTTAATCTCTTCTAACACAATTGCCGGTGGTGGTTTTGATCTCTGTTGCTTATTTGATTTTGATCTATTACTATTTTCAGTTCAGTGTTCACTTAATACATGACAAATTACAGAGACCTCACAATAGTTGGAATCCTTGAGACAATGGTTGCTAGGTGTTCATATTTTGTGATAAATTTGAACAGTTTTTTATGAATGTGTACCATTTTTTTATAAATGTATTTTTTAATAAAAAAAAAAAAAATTACATTGTGAATAAATAAATTTGAGTGTGTCTGACTCTATCACTACCAAACATCGAATCTGGTTATTTCACTACATTAAGTTTTTAACTTAACAAGGAAAAAAATACAATAGAACATAGATATGGGTAAGTAAAGGGTTTGCAGTAATTGTATCGGTTTACTTGGTAAACAGTAAGCAGTATGAAACAGTCTAGTCAATTGGTGAAGGGGACCTGTCTATAATATTTAATTTAGATATAAATATATATATATACAAACTTTACATAAGTCATTGTAAGTTGGTCAAGCGCGACTGGCTCGTATTATTCTACGGCGTTTTGTGTAGGTGTCAGTCCAAAATGGCGGCAGCACAGTTATGTCATCGGCGGAACTGTTGCTATGGAGCGTTCTATTGAGTTTCGCCTCTTGGTACTTCTATACTCTTTGCCCGCAGGTTTGTTTACTACACACATACACGTGAAGCTCGCAGTGTTTTCAGCCTCTGCTGCCTCAATATGTGAGTACCTGAACACATGAACATAATCTCTAGAACTGCTCTGAGAGTCACTTCATGAGCATTTTAACCGTCTCTTTTGCAGAAAACTATCGTCATATAATGAAGACCCTAAAGGTCTTCACAGCAACCTGTCAAAATAAAAGTTCGGTTTAACTTAACAGTCAGAAGTATATTCATATATTACTTAATGTAAAGATAGTACTACTACTACTAATAAAAATATTATTAAAACAATGTTTAAGGAATACTTGCCAGAAAAAAAAAAATATATATATATATTTACCAGAATTTATTTACCAGAAAATGGTAAATACACACACACACACACACACACACACACACACACACACAAAAAATCCTATAACAAATTAACCCTTTATCAAATCTAAGTATCCTTTATAAATTAATTAAACATGCTTTTGATTATTAAAATGTAATGAAACTATTAAAATTTATGGAAAACAGAGATTCACAAACAAAACTGAATTTGAGAAAAATTATTAAAGCGTATTACATAGGGCCTTAAAAACGTGTAATTTTTGTTAAACTTTTAATAAATCGCTGTTAAATACTGCAGGTTTCATCATTTCAAATCATTAGACATGCTTTTTGATAAATATATTTTTTAATGTAACCATTAAAATAGAGTCTATAATTAAAATCGAATTTAGGAAAAAATAAAACCGAGCTCTCTTTATTTAATTTATGTCTTTGTTTAATTGTCCTTTAGTTTGTTACTTGCATCTAGGTTCTTCTTATTAATAATAAAAATAAAATAACAAAAATGTCATGATATTAATTGTTGTTGTGAAATAAAATTACTATATCATGAAATAAGATTTGGCTTTATCATTTAAAATATAACTTACCAATATAGCAAAGATCTCTACATACCTGTAGGCTTGGTAGGTGTTCACCATAATCCTGTGTAGTGGCACTGGCAAGTTATTATTCAATTACTTTTACTGTTCTATTTATTTTTATTTTATTTGTTTGTTTGTTTGTTTGTTTGTTTGTTTGTTTTTCCTCACAGAAAAAAGTAGTAGTATCGTGATATTTTAATCAGGTATCGTATCAAAGTCAAAATTTTGGTATCATGACAACACTACTGCTATGGTAAAAAAAAAAAAAAAACCCTTATAAACAGAATTGTATTGAATGTGCATTTGTTATATACTTCAAATCTTAAAAGTATATTTTAAAAACTGTACTTGCAGATAAAATAAATGTAATAAAATAAAAGGCCATTTAAGTGTACTTAAAAATAATAAACTTATGACCATATTTCTTAACACACTACTTTATACACATCTTAGTTGTGTAATAATGTAAAATTAAAAGTTTTACTTTCAAGTACATTTTAAATCATTATGTTTTAATCTTTAATCTTTTCTTGCTTCAAAAAGTACATGTAAAATACTTATTAAAATTTTAATTGTAGTGTGTTATTCAACAGTACATTTAAAGTTAATAGTTACATTTAAAAAAGTTAAAAAGTTAAATTGCAGCTTCATCACAAATATTTAATTACAGATATTTAAAAAAAACGACATGCTAGTTTCAACAGAAATGACATTACAGTATATTTTAGTTTAAACATGCTTGTCAATACATTAGCCAATACATTAGCCTTTAATCATATTTCAAAGGCAATATTAGTAATAATGAAATTACATAAAGATGTACTTAAGTCCTACTTGCGTAGGTGGGTCAGGTTGAGCTTATTGTATTAACCATAAGTTTATAACATTTTCATTCATTTGCAATTAACATGTAATTACATGTCTGAAAATATTACATTCAGTATATTCTTTTATATTATAATAAAATTCTATTCATGTTCAGTTTTATGTAATAGTACTTGTTGTTTAATGCAATAATTTGGGTAGTCCTTTACAACTCAAAGCATTTTTTCCCAATCAAATTGACTATAATAACACCTCCTACTCAAAACAAGCATGTCCATGTCTTTTCGGATACAGTTAGTGGAAAAGAAATAAATCTCTTGACATTAAAAACCTTCCATTCAGAGCATGTTATAATTATCTGTCTTTCAGATGTTCACGGTGTGCTTGAAGTTCAAAGCCATTGAATATTTCAGTGCTTTCTGAGCATGCTCAGTCCTGATGCCAGGATAAAGACGGCGATGTGTGTTGTTTGTTAATTGCTAGACTTGGTCAGAGCTTGTTGCCGTTTTGTGAGGTCCATTCCCTTATTCATAGCGTGGAACATTTTGTGTATGCATTGCTAAATTCTGTTTATCTGCTCCAATCAGCTGATTATTGTTGATTGTGTTTTCCTTTGTTTTGCTGAAAAGAAATGCATCTCTCTTTCTAAAATAAATTGGTAAAATGTTCTGGCAAAGTAATTCAAATACTTGTTTTGCAATGTGCCTATGTACCCCAGTGAGTTTGTGTGTGGTTGTTCCACTTTGTTTATTCCTCAGGGTTTCTTTACACAGCCTGTGACTTCTCCAAATTCTGTGTTAAAACAAAATGACGCAAAAAATATCAAGTATGCCAGCTCTGACCAAGCTCAGTCACTAATATCAAAGGTTGTGTCAGATACAAATCCACTTCCAATCCTTATATGTGAGGCTATATAAAATAAAAAGGCAACGTTATTATTGCCAGACAGACTGTATATTTCATGCCCTTAAAGCCGTCATGGTTACTGTCAACACCATAAGTGCAATGGAGCCGTTTAATAAACATTCCCTTTCATTTCCAGCAGCATGATCATGTTGTGTGGCCTTAACCGCCACACAGGTTAAAGGTATAGTTCACCCAAAAATGAAAAGTACCCCATGATTTACTCATCCTCAAGCCATCCTCAGTGTATCTGACCTTCTTGTTTCAGATGAATACAATTGGAGTTATGTTAAAAAATGTCCTGGTTCTTCCAAGCTTTATAATGGCAGTGAATGGCTGTTGAGATTTTGAAGTTCAATAAAGTGCACCAATCCATCATAAAAAAGTACTCCACACAGCTTTGGGGGGTTAATAAAGGTCTTCTGAAGTGAATCGATGCGTAAGAAGTGTGTAAGAAAAATATCTATATTTAAATTTTTATAAACTGTAATCTATGGCTTCCGCTAACTGTTGTACGCGGTTTCACGAGAGTAAACGTAGGACGTAGGGAAAGCTCCAGTGAGAATATACTAGTCTTGTGAGAACCAAGTTTTGTTTACAGCAAAGGAAAAACAATCTCATCTGCTGGACCGCCACTCTCTCATGAAAGCATGTACGACAGTTAGAAAAAGCTAGAGATTACAGTTTATAACGTTTTAAATATATATATTTTTCTTACACAAAAACAACAGTTCACTTAAGAAGACCTTTATTAACCCCCAGAGCCATATGGAGCACTTTTTAAGATGGATGGATGCACTTTATTGGAGTTCAAAATCTCAACAGCCATTCACTGCCATTATAAAGCTTGGAAGAGCCAGAACATTTTTTAATATAATTCGTATTGTATTGGTCTGAAAGAAGAAAGTCATATGCACCTAAGGATGGCTTGAGGTTGAGTAAATCATGGGGTAATTTTAATTTTTGGGTGAAATATCCCTTTAAATATCACTCTGTATTCCTTCGTATTAGTATTTGTGTTGTTAATTATATTATACTAGATAGATTTACTAGGCCCTAGGGAGTTTTCCATTGAAGGGTCAAAGATGGATAAAAAGCATATAAAGTTTCCCATCCATTTGAAATGTGTACATAAATGGAAGCCAAACCTAATTGGCATACAAATGATATGTTTGATATCTCTATTCGGCGCTGATATGTTCATATGTGCCATCAGTCACATCAAAGCAGAACTGCGGAAGATCGTTCGTTGCTATGTAATTAATGTAATTAGGAATACATGTCTCCTAGCAACTAAAGACCATTTTGCACAAACATTTGGAATAATTTCACAAGTGCGAGCAATAACAGGTGAGCTGGGTGTTTCTACAGTCACTGGATGTGTTTTAGGCTCATTTACCAGGGCTATTTATATCCCCTGAAACAGTTTAGTGTGGGTTTGTCTAATTACCCAAAGAAATGATGATTTCTGATAAGTGAATAATGCAATCCATTAGTGCAGTGTTTCCTCACAATCCCATCAGTAAAGATCAAGCACCCTTTCATCAACACCAAACCACAAATATGTTCATTTTAATTCATACAATGTTGGATATTGTTCTACATTATCATTCATATTAATAAAAAGTCACTAAATTAATACAATACCAACAAGTAGGATATACCATTTGATTACCCCGTTGAAAAAAACAGCATATGCTGGTTAGGTGTTCTTAGAAGCATGGCTGCGGGTTTGAACTTGTTTAAGATGGTCCTTAGCTCATCATGTGCTGGTCCTAAGCTGGTCCTGCTCAGGACCATCTTAGGACTGGCACATAACCAGCTTAAACCAGCTCATAACCAGATAGGGACTAGCTTAAACCAGCAGCCATGCATTAAAACATACCTAACCAGAATATGCTGTTTTTTTTCAACAGGTTAGTCATAATTCGATATTTAGGGGTTCAAGTGCATAGTGCTATTGTAACCCTATTGTAATTTTTAGAATGGTCATGGATCAGTGATCTCCACATAAAACTGATTGTGCAGACCAAACCGTAAGTAGTAGAGACTTGAAACCTGAAGGGATGGTAGTACTCACACCGCCAACAACGTCATCATGTCTCACCCCAATTAGCCTGACGGGGGCGCTACAGTGTAAATCAAAAGTATGAAATCACTCATAACTCCTAAACCGTCAGTTGCAGGCTCAAGTTACTTATGTTACTGGAATCCTTGGCTCACGCCAGACAAAACGCAGATTTGATCGTGAGCCTGGTGAAATTTTGGGGAATTTTGGATTTTTTGCGAAACATGCTTTTGCGAACTAGTCCTAGGTTTTTTGCCCGATTGGAACCAAAACAGTGCAGAAGGGATTCTCTGGAGAGTGAATATCAATAATTATCCAAAAAAAGTTGAACTTCACAAAAGGGACCATCGCAAAGAAACAACAAAACATTTGAAAGGGGCAGAGCCACTTTCAAAAAAATGCCTATAACTACTGAACAGAATGAGATATCTTCGCCAAACTCAGTACACTTACGTAAAAGGTCGCAGGACAAAAATCGCAGAGCTTGGCCACTTGGTGGTGCTATAGGAGGGAAAAAACATAAAAATGGCTATACCTATGCAACCATTTGTCCTGTCAACATGAAAATTGCCTTGCACGGTCTTGGTCCAAAGTGCCACAAGTGCCAATGAAGTTTGAGCACCTATTAGACAAGGTTAATAGAGGCTGATTGGAATGAAACTCGGTGGGCCTGTTCAACTCATGGCCCCAAAGGTCTGTGGGAAATTTTAAAGAAATCGGCCACTGGGGGCGTGATATTGCTTTTTTTAAGTGTGTAAAATAAATGTACATTGCGCAGTTTTTTGCACATACATGCAATATTCATATCATATGACAGAACTCCTCATTCCAGACCATTTTTCCCTTTAGAACCACTGCTGTCAATCAAATCATTTGTTAAATAATTGAGAAGATGTAAAAAAAACCCCTACTTTTGCTAACTAGTCCTAGGTTTTTCGCTCAGTCTGGAAAAAACACTACAGTACAAATCTCTGGACTCTCTACATCAATAATTATCAAAGAAAAAATGTTGAAATTGACCCTTTGGGAACCTATAACAGGGTCGTTTAGAAAAGGGGCCTGTCTGAATTCGTATAAATCCTATAAAGACTGAAGGAAAACTCTAAACTTCACAAAACCTGCTGAGCATATGTGACAGGTGATTCTAAACAAGCAAACAAGCAAAAGTTTTAAGGAGTTCGGACCACAGCTGGTGCTATAACAGTCATAAACGTTACAAAACATAATATTTTTATGGCAAATTACCAATAAAAAAGGTTTGCTACATAATGTCTTTTTTCATATGTGCTTAAATGCCTTAAAACGCTTGAATCCAGGTAATTGCTGCTTGCAGCTATATTTTAATATATTTTTTTGTTTACTTTTGGAATCTGATTTATGACCCAAATGCAATAGCCCGAATTGGGATGCACTGTATTAATGAGGTTCTAAAAATGGAAAACTTTCAAACAAATGATTATGTAACATGGAGTGAATGTAGGTTAATTTGCCATTCAAGCCTATCAGTGTTCACAATGTGTGGCACATTAGGGAATTTTAATCAAAAGATTTCTGGACATTGGCCGACTGATTTGCACTGCATGAGAGGGTAGTATTTCTGGAAACTACAATAGTGAGAACTTAAACCCTTATTAGTTTTAATCAACAGAGTAAAAGCTTAAAAAATTAAATATTCCCACACCTGTTTGAGGAAGAGAGTATGTTCTTGTACACACTAACCCATTTTTAATTTTATTTACTGTTTTCTAATTAAACCAGGGCATGGTGTACACCAAATTCAAGCCCATGAGGATACAGCTGTCCCTAAGTTTACTGCACTGTTTTCAGTTCAAATCTTCGAAGGTGGCCCAAATAATTTCAGACTTATGTAAGGGTGACACCTGGCGTGTTACTTAGTTATTGCAATATATTTCAGCCTTATGCAATGCACTGTTTAAACAGCAGATGGCAGTCTAAACATACACAATGAAGTATTTACCAGCGTCGGCAATCCAGGTAATTGACATTTATTTAGCAATTACACATATTTCAGTTATTTTGTTAAAAAAATATATTGTATGAAGTTGTTAAACTTTAAGTGGTGTACTTCATGTTGTCAATTCAGAATAAATGTGAAGTATTTCATTGGAACTAATTTTTAAAAAGAACTTTAAAAAAATAGAAAACAATATTCATGTGTTAAACAGTACAGTTTGGTCATTGAAACTGCAATTTGGATCTTCAACCCGTTGTGTCCCATTGAAGTTCACCATATGAAGAAAAATCCTGGAATGTTTTATTCACAAACCTTAATTTCTTTTCGACTGAATAAAGGCATGAACATCTTTGGATGACATGGGAGTTTTTATTCTGGAAGTGAGCTAATCCTTTAATAAAAATACGCTGTAAATTCACAACATCATCTTTATGGCTTTGAGGCAGCTCATGTTGTGAATGGCATTCCTACAGCAGATTACAGTGTGTTTCTGAGAGATTTCACTGCCACGGGATGGTATTTAGCTAGATTTGCTGTAAAACACCTTTATTTAATTTCAGCTATCCATGTCCACCTTTATAACTCGGTTCACAATGAATCATACTACTAATTATACCCACAAACCTGACCTTGACCAGGCTGCTAGATTATGATCCACAGTATCGGTAATGGATGTCTAACTGCTGGTCCGCAATGTTGATTAATGGTAGGCTGACCTTGTGGTGCCAATGGGCAACTGGTCAAGGCTGTGTGCTCTACCACACGTCTGGGATGGGAAATGTGCAATAAATCTATAGGCTCAAAATTAGTTCTCGTCTACATCACAGAAATGCCAGCCTATTGCTTTGTTTGGTTGAGGTATTTTTTTAAACCGACACTGATGTCATATCCTGGTTTGAGGTACATTTGGATATATGAATTTGGCTTCACTCTGTGTGTGTGTGTCTGTGTGTGTGTGTGTGTGTGTGTGTGAGTGAGTGTGTATGGCCAGGTCTAATTACAGACTGGGTAAAGAGGCCCGTTGAGGGACATAAGTAAGCTTCTAGTAGGCCTAAGGTCTCCCAGATTTACCACAGCTTGAAAAGTGAGAAATAGACAGAGAGACAGAGAGAGAGAGGGGAGCTAAGAGAGAAAGCTGTGGAGAAATTTAAGGACATGTAGGCGGAAAGAAGGAGTGTATCTGTGTGTGAGTCTTTATGTGTGAATCTATTCTGATCATGTTGCACGATTCACCACCACTGAATCAGCTAAAAAGGTCTTCTGTAACACGTCTGCCCCTAAACCAAATGCTCTGAATTTGAGTAGAATAAAATCTGAAAGAATTTTTGCATTTACACTGGTGGCCATAAGGAATAATTAAGATTTTTTTTTTTTTTTTTTTGGTTTGATTGTTTTTGGAAATCATTCTAATATGCTGTTGCAGAAACATTTTTATTATTATCAGTGTTGAAAACATTTTCAACTTAATATTAATGCAGCTTATGAGTGCATTTATAAGATTGATCAAAAGTGGCAGTAAGACATTGATAATATTATAATATACATACATACATACATATATGTATATTGGAATAAATGCTGTTCAATTAACTTTCTATTCATGGAAGAATCCTGAAAGTATCACAGTTTACTCAAAATTTTTTTTTTTAGCAGCAACAAGTGATTTCAGCATTGATACTAATAGGAGCCATTATAAAAAACTGACCATCAATAATAATAGAGCATCAAATCAGCATATTAGAATGATTTCTGAAAGATCACTGAATACTGGAATAATGATGATGAACATTAATTTAAAAAAAATATATATATTAATTTTAAATTATTAAAATTGTTCATTTTAGAACATTTTACAAATATTTAAACATACTTGTTATACTATTTCTCAATTTTACTGTTTTTACTTAAAATTAAATAATAATAAAATAAAATAAAATAAAGCAGCCATGGTGAGCATCACAGACCTTTACAATTAAAAAAAAAAATCTTAATTATTCCAAAGGTTTGGCTGCCTCTCTAAACTGTCGTGCAGCAAATTCACTAAACTCTTTTGCCACTTCACAGCATAGTATTTAATATCAAAACCTGGTTCTTATTCACTAACTATCTGCAACCCAGTTAAACTATATGCTTGTTTGCATTGGGTTAGCGGTGATTATTTTCAGTGCAAATGCACCTCCTTTCTGTGCAAATGATTATCTTTGACATTTACAGTCACAAATGATCAGAGTCGGCGCCAGAGCATACAAACTGGGGGGTCCCTGAATTGCAATGTAGCCCCAGTAAAGTGCTTCAGATCTTGTAGTCTGCTGCACCCACTTCAACTGAGCATCCAGAACAGGTCTGAGGATTTTTGAGGAAAGATACTACCAATTTTTGTTGCATGTTGCCTAATTCCTTTAGTGAATCAGATGTTTAAACACACAGAGAATGCATGTGAATAAATCCCCTACAGAAATGCTTTGACATTATTATGTTTGTGCACTTTGCGAGTTAACTCGCTAGCCAGATGCATTACCAGTTTGTTTATGTTACTTGTTTGGCACGTTCACTCCCATGCATGATGTCTCTCACAGAAACTGATCTCTGGTTTCAGTTTAACTTTACAGTATCTCAGCTGTCTGCTCTTGCTCAGGTTCAGCTCATTACTTAAGCTTCCTGCTAAATAGCCTTAGGGTAGGTTTAGTTTTAAATTGTTAGATTAGATCATTAATTGAGATTTAATGTTTATTTATAGAATAATTACATTTAGTGTATATGCTTAACATAATTAACATTTTTTTTTTTTTAAGTAGAATTACATTCAAATAGGTAAAAATAGGTATGAAAGGCACAAAAGCTAAATTATTTACCCATAAATGGTACATATTAATACTTTTTGGAAGGGTAAACTCTAAAAAATGCTGGGTTAAAAACAACCCAACTTGGGTTATTTGGCAACCCAGCGCTGGCCTGGGTAAATATTGGACAGAACACATGCTGGGTTATTTTGACCCAGCTGGTTGGGTTAAATGTTTTTACCAAACATGCTGAGTTATTTTCTTTAGGTCAACTATTGTTTAAAAAGTATTATATTGCTGGCTTAAAATGGACTGGAACTCTACAGAATTACTAGAGGCAACAGCAATAATCAAAAGATGAACATTTATTATTAAGCAAGAACACATGGACAAAATACAAGACAAAGTGAATTTATTTGGGTGAATACAGCATAGTTTACAATATCGCATACATTTAAATGCATTTAACAAGCATTTTAGACATAAAAAAATGTAACTCCTGCTCCCGCTCTCTCCTGTATAGGACTCAAAAAGCCTGTGCTCTGACTGACTGTAACTCAGCAGCTGGGGTGTTTCGTCAGAGACAGGCTTAACCCAGCAATTGGTTAGAAAAAATAACCCAGTGTTAAAAATGCCCCAATAAAAAAAAGTTTAACTCAGCATTTGGGTTAAAAAATAACCCTGCACCTGGGTAAAAATATTAAAACCAACTAGGGTTGTGTGATATTGACCAAAAAAAAAGAAAAAAAAAAAAAGATGTCGATATTTTCTGGGATTTTATTCGATAACTAAACAATATTTTGCTGAGTGTGTTGTGCTGGTATCTTAAGGACTACCGTGGACAGCTGAGTCCTGAATTTTGATATTCTTTGTATTCTGATCAGTTTACAGCAGTGATAAGTTTAGCAATAAGTTTAAATTGATTTTTACTTTTATAAAGTGTGCATCATCTTTAAGTCAAATTCTTTAACCAGTCAATTAGAACACTTGGGAAAGACATTCGGGCTGTTACCAAGCAAATGATATCAGTTTCAACAAAATGCATCTTCAGAGGGATATGGAAATATTTAACCTGCAGTTACAAATACATGAATAATGTTTCAATGTTGTAAAAGTAAAACGTCGAATACTGATATTTGAAATAATTTAAAAATGAAAATATACTTTAATTGTGAAATTAAAA
This sequence comes from Cirrhinus mrigala, assembly GCA_036247105.1. Taxonomy (NCBI): domain Eukaryota; kingdom Metazoa; phylum Chordata; class Actinopteri; order Cypriniformes; family Cyprinidae; genus Cirrhinus; species Cirrhinus mrigala. The sequence goes on from CM070025.1 coordinate 11,342,772, forward strand.
CCGCCAGTAGGTGGCATTAAGTCACTGTTAAGTGATTCATTGCGATTGAACCGAATCAACAGTTGATTCATTCGAAACACCGTCATTTGCTCAGAGAGGTAAAACAGTTCTGTGCCTGTGTTTGAAATGATTTTTGTTTGCGAAATACAGCAAAAGCAGGAAATGTGGTGTCTAAAACATAATTTTTTTCTAAGTTACATTTTTGGGCTTTTTAATGGACAGGACAGTAGAGAGATGACTGGAAAGTACTGGGCGGAGAGAGCGGAGCAGGATCGGCAAAAGACCTCGAGACGGGATTCGAATTCGGTCACCGCGAGCAGTTTGTTGGCGCACTAACCACAAGGCTATTGGGGCTGCCAGGTCTTTTAATTATAACTTGTTCCATGGAATGTCTGGATACTGGAGTCGGATTGGCTGGCATGTATGCATCAAAACCGTTTAATGCACAGGTAGTTCCAAGTCAGTTTAATCACCGTTCTATATTCATGCGCTGCTTTAATGGATGCACGTAAACGCACACAGAGAGAGAGAGAGAGAGAGAGAGATATTTTAATTGTAGTAGTTTTGTCCTTAAATGAAATGATGATTTTTCAAGTATATTAATGTATTCCTTTTAGGGGTCCACCGATATGTGTTTTCCAGGGCCGATGCGGATACCTATTACAACAGATCAAGTAGACAGATAACTGGTATTATGTCTGTTGTAAAAATGATGTCAATTCATTTCAAAATTGAGAATAACGAGGGCTCTGACAAAAATGTTCTTCAAATGCTTTTAAATGATTTTATCGGCAGATCGGTTTTGAAAATGACCGATACCGATAACCATACAATGCTTAATATCAGCACCGATAATCGGTCGGGCTGATAATTGGTCAGCTCCTTATTATTATTAATTTGGGGCCGTTCTTGTTTCACTGTACTGTTTATTTTAAACATAAACCACTCAGATACTCAGAAGAAGCAGTCAATTTTTAAAAGTTTTTTTTTTTGGTAGTATCACTTATCACTGTTTGTAAAACAGTTTGTTTTTCAAGTGTTTTTGAAGTGTTTATTCATCTTAAATTATTAAACAGACACTGTTCTATCATGACAGTCTATTGTTTGTTTTCAGAAGAGTGTACTGACTGTGGCTTTCTGCAAATTACAGCACTGCAGCAGCATTCATTGAGAACTCCTCCAGTCAGATTTTTATTGCTTCCACCATCCATGGACCAGAAAGAGGGATAGTGAGATAGAGGAGTGAGACTGAACTGTGAATACATCATAGGGCCAGAGGTTGGTGTGATCTGATATTCAGTCCAGCTGTGACGAAAAAAAAAAAAAGTGTAAAGCAGTATTGGTTGTTAAACTAAACCCAAATCCTGCTGCTTTGTTTGAGTGTTTTTCATCACATCCCACATTGGTTTAATTATATCTCTGTGGAATGAAATTCAGTGTAAATTGTATATACTTGCTCAACAAATTATATGTTGGTTCTGCATTTAACAGTTTACAAAGTTACTGCACAACAAATACAGCCCTGAGTGTCAAATCCTTCACTGGAAAATCTGCCACTAAGCAAACTGACATAGCCATGCTTTGGTTTTGTCCAAGAATAAAAAGCATGGGGAATTGTGGTCACATAAACCTGATACATTTAGGCACTGAGATCTATTTGTAGACATGGAGTTGATTATGGGGAAAATTGCATTGCCTTGTCGTTGCTCTCCTCACACATTATCAGTGACAAACCCGTTTGTTGTTTTGTGTTTTTGATTGGTTGCTCTGTTCGTTGAGGCTCACTGGATCATTAAGGCATCATGTCAATCATGAATTTAATACTTGCGCTCTGGGAAGACGAATGGTTTTGGTGGTGCTGTGCAACCGAGAGCTGCAGTCTGGGTGCAATTCTAGAGCTCAAGCAATTCAGAACATTTATGATGTTTTGGATTATAATATTAAAGGAAACCTTATTCATAATTATAAACATATTTTTTGGAATATTTGAGACAGAAAGGCTCAAGACAACTGTACTTCCCTCAGTGCACATGAATCAAATGTCTCATTAAATGTGTAATAAAATCTAGCCCTCAGTCGCTGCATGAAAAACATGTTCTGACATAGAGGGGCCAGCGAGGGGTTTCTGAATCATTGAAATATTATTTTTCTGTGGATTACAATTTCTGTGTTTTCCATTTACATGCTTGGGCTATGAAAGAAAATTATTTAAAAATAATATATATATATATATATATATATATATATATATATATATATATAAAACTAAAGAAATAGATAATAAAGTAATAATTCTTATTTTTTTATTATTATTTATTTATTGTTTGTATGTATGTATATGTGTACATGTATATATTATATATGTATAAAACATGATATTTGCCACAAAAAACACAAAAAACATTTGAGGTGTTCTGATAGGTTATGCTGTGAGCAGTGAGTGAGAGTAGCTGAATACGTATTTGTTACAGCTGGCACAAACCCAATTTGCAAAACCCAAGAAGAAAAGTAAGTAAGTAAATAAGTAAATAAAAACCATTAAAATAAATAAATAAATAAATTAGTAAATAAGTAAAAACCATTAAAATAAATAATAAAATAAATAAATAAAAACCATTAAAATAAATAAATACATAAATAAATAAAATAAAAACCATTAAAATAAATAAATAAAAAACCCATGAAAATAAATAAATAAATAAATAAAAACCATTAAAATAAATAAATAAATAATGTATTTTATTTTATTTATTTTCTAACAACCTGTATGTAAAATAATGCTGTTATAAAATGTATAAAATGAATTCTTTACGCGAGTAGCGTGGAATTTTGATTAATCTCTTAAAATTTGATTAAAGTGACTTCGATTCGATGTAATTTACCAAAAAGATTTGTTCATATTAATTTACTCTTTCTGTAGATTACATTCTTATGATAGTAAGTAGTGTTAACTATAGCTAACAAAAATATGTTCTAGGACGTTTTGCTGATATTCCCATTAGGTAATGAAAAAGTCAAATGTCCAGTTTTTTTTTTTTTTTTTAAACTTTTTTTTGGTTGTAAAAACTATAAAGGGAACATTTCATTTTATCAGTTTGCAAACACTGTGAGAAAGTTACTTTTGAATAATCTCTGAACATTCTAAAACAAGAAAAATGAATAATGTAAGAATGTATAAGTTACTTTATTACTTTATGACTTCCAACTTTATTAAAGACCAGATAACTTTGAATGAATGTTCTATTAACATTAAAGTTTGAGAAACCTGCTGGAACATTAACCAAAGTTGTAAGAACATTCCCTGTTAGCTAGGAAGCGATGTACAATGTTATTTTTGTGCTGAATCACTGAATCATTCAGTCAACCAATTAGTAAAAATAAATGTTATTTTTTCACTTGTTTGTGACTGAAAAAAAGTTGAGAAAGCATATTTGATATCCTTCATTAAAATGTGTGTGTACAGTTCTCCAAATTTGAAATACAGATCATTAATTTGAAAGACTTGTTCTAATTTGAAAGATTTGCTCTAATACAGATCATTAATTTGATAGATTTGTTCTCAAACAGTGATCCATTTACAGGTGAAACAACACCAGTGTGTTTGACGTTTCCGGAAGCTTTTAATCATAACAGACAATAAAAAAAAAAAACGTGATATAATATTTTGGGTAACATTATGTAGATTTTCTCCTATTCAATTAATGTCATGTAAACACATCATCAGGTTAATCTAACTTTATCCTGTGTGTGTATGTGTGTTTGTGTCTGTAACTGATTGTGTTTGCGTCGACAGATTCTTACAAAGTGTATGGAGAAGGCATTGGCAGATAGAGACTGTTTGTATACAGTATAAAAAAGACAGAGATGGAGTGTGTGCTACACTTGTGGTTTGCTCTTTCCTCTTTTTTTCTTCCAGATTAATCAGCGACCACAAGAGGTGAACCCTTTTCCACGTAAACATGGCATGGTGGTGTGACACGGCTCATTAGCAAAGAAAATGGTGTATTCAGAGCAATGTGATTGTGGCTTTCTGTTAAGAGCTCACATATTTACAGGCCCCAGCATCGCTACAGCAGGATGGTGCCAGCCGCAAATAATGTTTACACTTAATCTTCCAACAGAATTAGCGCTCAGAGGGCTAAAATAGTAAATTACGGCCTGATTACAGAACGACTGAACATGTGGTAAAAAAAAAAAAAATGCAAGCAGTCATTAGCTGGACGAATGAAGCGTTTAGCCTATGTTGGTACGCTGTTTGAAAAGGCATGATTTCCTGAACTTTAACATGTAAACACTTGTTGCAGGATGAGGAAAGCATCTGTCGGTGTCTTCTGCTAGTTTTCTTTCACTAGAGATACATGCTCAGTTTGTCAGTGTGTCAAATAGATTAGCAATTTCCATGGAAGATATTTTGTTCTGGTTTGAAACATTTAAACATAGTTTGTTTTTGTTAAATATTTATAAATAATACTTTGACTAGAAATTTGTTCTAGGCTGAAGGATTTTCTGAGACTACAAAAGGTCTAACAACCAAAATGCTTCCCCATTCATTTAAATGGTCTGCACAGCACAGTAAAAATGAAAAGATACTTGAGGCAGCATTTGAGCTTCTTGTAATTTAAGCTTCAGTAGCCTCATCATAACAGAAAACTTTGGAGGCCTTTTGAAATATATTATTTTACTTTATTATTATTAAAAAAAAACATTTTTTTTTACTTCCTATTCATCAGAGAATCCTGAAATTTACCACAGTTTCCAGAGTTCCAAAATATCATCCAACCCAAGTGTTTTCAAAATGTATAATAAAAAATGTTTCTTGACCAGCAAATCAGTATATTAGAATGATTTCTGAAGGATCATGTGACACTAAAGCATGGAAGCCTGTTCCTGCCACTGAATAAAAAAATAAAACAAGGTAATTGTGACTTTTTTTCTTCCAATTGCGAGTTTACATCTTGTAATTCTGACTGTTTTTTTAGAATTGCATGATATAAACTTACAATTGAGACTTTTTTCTCACAATTGCGAGTTTATGTCTCACAATTCTGACTTTTTTTCTCGCAGATGCCAGTTTATATCATGTAATTCTGACTAAATAATTTGCCACTGTGAGAAAAAATTGTAAGTTTTTTAAATCAGAATTGAGTGATATAAACATACAATTTGCGAAAAAAGCCAGAATTTTAAGTGTATAAAGTCCGAATTGCATGATATAAACTTGCAATTGCAAAAAAGGAGAAAATTTTAGGTTTATAAAACCAGAATTACATGATATAAACTTGCAATTGTGGAAAAAAGCCAGAATTTTAAGTTTATAAATTCAGAATTGCATGATATAAACTCACCATTGAGCCTTTTTTCTTACAATTCCAAGTTTATATCTTACAATTCTGACTTTTTTCTCGCAGTTGCCAGTTTATATCACGTAATTCTGACTAAATAACTTGCAATTTTGAGAAAAAATCTGAATTGCAAGTTTATCAAATCAGAATTGAGCAATATAAACATGCAATTGTGAAAAAAGACAGAATTTTAAGTTTATAAAGTCAGAATTGCGTGATATAAACTTGCGATTGCGAAAAAGCCAGAATTTTAAGTTTATAAAGTCCGAATTGCATGATATAAATTCACAATTGCGAAAAAAGAGAGAATTTTAAGTTTATAAAGTCAGAATTGCATGATATAAATTCACAATTGCGAAAAAAGCCAGAATTTTAAGTGTATAAAGTCAGAATTGCGTGATATAAACTTGCAATTGCGAAAAAGGAGAAAATTTTAGGTTTATAAAATCAGAATTACATGATATAAACTTGCAATTGTGGAAAAAAGCCAGAATTTTAAGTTTATAAAGTCAGAATTGCGTGATAAAAACTTGCGATTGCGAAAAAGCCAGAATTTTAAGTTTATAAAGTCCGAATTGGATGATATAAACTTGCGATTGCGAAAAAGCCAGAATTTTAAGTTTATAAAGTCCGAATTGCATGATATAAACTTGCGATTGCGAAAAAGCCAGAATTTTAAGTTTATAAAGTCCGAATTGCATGATATAAACTTGCGATTGCGAAAAAGCCAGAATTTTAAGTTTATAAAGTCCGAATTGCATGATATAAACTTGCGATTGCGAAAAAGCCAGAATTTTAAGTTTATAAAGTCAGAATTGCATGATATAAACTTGCGATTGCGAAAAAGCCAGAATTTTAAGTTTATAAAGTCAGAATTGCATGATATAAACTTGCGATTGCGAAAAAGCCAGAATTTTAAGTTTATAAAGTCCGAATTGCATGATATAAATTCACAATTGCGAAAAAAGCCAGAATTTTAAGTGTATAAAGTCCGAATTGCATGATATAAATTCACAATTGCGAAAAAAGAGAGAATTTTAAGTTTATAAAGTCAGAATTGCATGATATAAATTCACAATTGCGAAAAAAGCCAGAATTTTAAGTGTATAAAGTCCGAATTGCATGATATAAACTTGCAATTGCGAAAAAGGAGAAAATTTTAGGTTTATAAAATCAGAATTACATGATATAAACTTGCAATTGTGGAAAAAAGCCAGAATTTTAAGTTTATAAAGTCAGAATTGCGTGATAAAAACTTGCGATTGCGAAAAAGCCAGAATTTTAAGTTTATAAAGTCCGAATTGCATGATATAAACTTGCGATTGTGAAAAAGCCAGAATTTTAAGTTTATAAAGTCAGAATTGCATGATATAAAACATTGCGAGATTGTGATAAATCAAGCCAGAATTTTAAGTTTATAAAGTCAGAATTGCATGATATAAACTTGCGGATTGTGAAAAAAGCCAGAATTTTAAGTTTATAAAGTCAGAATTGCATGATATAAACTTGCGATTGCGAAAAAGCCAGAATTTTAAGTTTATAAAGTCAGAATTGCATGATATAAACTTGCGATTGCGAAAAAGCCAGAATTTTAAGTTTATAAAGTCAGAATTGCATGATATAAATTCACAATTGCGAAAAAAGGCAGAATTTTAAGTTTATAAAGTCAGAATTGCATGAAACAAATTTGCAATTATGAAAAAAGCCAGAATTGTAAGTTTATAAAGTCAGAATTGCGTGATATAAACTTGCAATTGCGAAAAAACAGACAATTTTAAGAGTCTGCCTTTTCTTCTCTCACAATTGCGAGTTTATATCTCACAATTCTGAGAAAAAATTCAGAATTATGAGATGTAAACTTGCAGTTGTGAGATAAACAGTCACAATTATCTTGTTTATTTTTCATTCAGTGGCCGAAAACGGGCTTTCATACTGAAGACTGGAGTAATGATGCTGAAAATTCAGCTTTATAATCAGCAATAAGTTACATAATAAAATATATTCAAACAGAAAACAGTTGAATAGTAATGTTTTTAGTTTTTGCTGTATTTTTGATTAAATAAATTCAGCTTTAGTGAGCATTTTTAAAAAGAGACTTCTTTAAAAAACATTTTCAAAAAACAATTTTACTTTGGATTGGTAGTGTATATATTGAAGTTCTTTACATAGCAGGATATTTGAGGCACCTTTAAAGGCTGCCTAGAGATTTCCCAGACTGGCAGAGGGACCTAAAAAGGTGCCTTTAAGTATTTTCATTTTTACAGTAAATGTGAAATTATGATAAAAATATTCATAACAACCTCAGGCCTAATAATCAGCAGTTTGACAGTGTTTGTCCTTCACAGTTAGCAGTATTTTTAACAAGCAAATCCTAAATCAGTAAATCTCTGAGGAAAACTCCCCATAGAGGAGCAGTGAGGTAATGTGTCCTTCATGGTTTGCTATGTGAGTCCTGGTGGCTGTATTTCAGTAATGAACAAGAATGATCAAGGCACATAACATTGAATTGAGACTGATGCCGTGGCAGCAGAATTCCAGCAAGGAAAATTCTGAGATTGCGCCTGTTAAAATCATATATATGAAAATCATTAGCGTCAGTTCTTTGACTAAAAAAAGTTTGAAGATGAAAAAGACAAAAAAAAAGTTATAGTGATACAAAACCCACAGGCAATGTAAAATCTAGTTTAGGATCTAGGCCAATGCATGAAGAATTTAATAGGAGAAGGGAAGCCATTAAATCATGAGATGTCAGCTTCACTTTTCAGAATTATTTCTAATATTAGAACAACGTGTCGCACTGCAAAGCTGGAATAGTCAGAGTTCATTTTTTCAAGTCGCTAACATACACCAGTATTCCTTCTCTGCGGCCACCAGAAACAAATTCAGTTTTAAAAGGCATTGCTGAAGTGTAGGCTCTGCATGGAATGCATTAGTCTCAGCTCGTGTCATGAGCGCAGACCGATTGACTCTACGGGCTCAATCAGATAGTCTGGCTGAGGAAACACATGCCCTCAGTTCTTATGTGCATTTCAGGCGCTTTAAAATACTGCTACTTTCAGATCAACTCTGATTGGATACTTGCTATGTGATAAGGTTTTTTTTTTTTTTTCATGTTCAAGGCTTTCATTTCAGATCGTTTTTCTTGTAGCACAGTGGCCATCACAAATGCATCAGTAACAAGATTAGCAACTAAATCGTAAATCAAAACTAATGATTTAATAAAAGGGTTGGTGGAATTATAAGATGGTACACTGTAAAAATGATGTAATCAATAAGTAATAAGATTTGTTTTTTCATTAAATTATCAAATTGATTTAACCAATGTCAACTTAATTTTTTAAGTAGCTGGTAATACTTTACAACAAGGTTCATTAATTAACATTAGTTAGCTACATTAGTTACCATGAACTAAGAATGAACAATACTTCAACAGCATTTAGTAATCTTAGTTAATGTTGATTTCAACATTTACTAATGCATTATTAAAATCAATTGTTGTGCTTGTTAACATTAGTTAATTCACTGTGAATTAACATGAACTAACAATGAACAACTGTATTTTTATTAACTAGCATTAAGGAGAGTTAATAAATAGTGTAATAAATGTATTGTTCATTGTTGTTCATGTTAGGTAATACATTAACTAACATTAACTAACAGAAATTTATTGTAAAGTGTTACTGCTACACTAGATACAATGTTCCAAAAAATTTTTTAAAAATAATTTTAACAGATTTTTTTCCCAACTAATCTAATATAATTTAAGTTGAAATAACTTACTGCCAAATTGATTATTCTTAAAAATGTATGTTGAAGTAGCTGGAATTTATTTATTTATTTATTTATAATAGTGTATATAGTTTAGAAAAATAAAAGAATATATAGGAAATTAAAATATTAAAGGCAAACATAAATATCAGGAAATAAAACCCTGCTGAAAAGCAGTGAATCTTGATCTTGACTGATACTTAAAAAAAAAATAAAAAATAATATATATATATATATATATATATATATATATATATATATATATATATATATATATATATATATATATATATATATATATATATAAGGTATTTAAGTGTACATACTGGAAGCTGTTTCCTTTTTCCAGTGGTTTTGTTATAAAATAAAGTCTGTGATGTAAATATACATAAAATATACATAAAACTCAACTGAATCATATTTTATTTAAAATATTTAATTAATGTGTTTTAATCATTATATCATATTTTTATCCATTTTTTTTATCATGTTAATTCAAATGAACATCTAAAATTAATTTTTAGTTACATATGTATTTGATGTCAACATTTTTTTTTTTTTTCGAAACATTTGCATATTCTTTTGGCAATTTATCAAGTTGTGATCTTTCTGTCAAGGTTTAGTGTTACTGTATAATATTAATTAATTTAGACATTCATTTATTGTCATAGACACAAACAAGTTAATCAATTATAACAATAACCAGAAAGAATATCCAAGTATTGAAGAATGGAGTTTGTTGGATCATATGAGAGTGTTTTTTTAATTTTTAATAGCGTATAGTTCCTACACAGTCCCTTATAAAGTGACTCAAGCGTAGCAGGGATTTCTGAAGACTCTGTATTTTCTCAGTCTTTGTGTGTTAATATGAAACGCATCACTTCCTCCTCCTTCGACTCCTTTCATCCTCTCATTACAAAGCAGCGCACATTACACTAAACTAAAGCCGCTTAGAGTATCCTATTGGAAATGTCTGTCTGAGGTCTGGCATTAACAGATACCAGAGTTAGCGGTTTCGTCTCTGAGCTCCTTTTCCACTCAGCTAATGAACGTCACGGGCCCTTTTAAAAATAGAAAGCGTTTTAAAACGAACCCAACAGAGTGACACTAAAATTACAATGTATAGAATGACAAACTGATGCAATCTTAAAGACTACAAATAACTTTATAAAATACATGACAATGAACCACTGAAAGTTTCATATAGTATCACTCAAACTCCCAATTAGCTTCCAAAACAACAAAAATAAAATCCCGGAAAGCATCGCAGCTCAATTTTAACAATGATCTGTCTGGTTTTACTCTCGTACGTGTCTGATTGACTCCGACAGGCTGGAGAGGCCTCTTCAAAATCCGACAAAATCTAATAAGCATTAGCCTGTCAGACAGGCTCTACCTTGTGTCACACACACATTTGACAATTGGCCACCAGGTGAGAGGACTCACCTGCAGAAAATCCCTTCTCCCCAGGGACCTGTCAAATTAGCAGGTAGCTATTATGGAGGCTTAGGCCTTGGACCCGCGGAGAACGAGGAGCGAAAGACAGGAGACTCACATAACCGCTCAGAGGCCTGGGGGCAATGACATGGCGCAGGGTCTGAGGCAAAACCGAAACCATATGAACATTAATACGCACCCGGGGGCCATTCTCGGAGATTACTTTACATAACGACTAATTGGCCTAATTTGTTAAATAAACACTATATTTTCTTTTGAAGCTTAATACAGGACCACTGGACATAGCAGTCACTCTGAGCCGAGCAGCAACACCCACATCGGATTGTGGTGGTCTGCTAAAGTCATTTCCCCTCAAAATGAACCTAATTTCCTCTCTGGGTTCAGGCTCATGTGTGTGTTCGGTTCGCCACAGTCATCTAAATGTAGAGATAGTGCTGAATGTAAAGGGCGCGCGGACAAGATCGACAGCGGACGATATTTCTGAACTGCAAAACGTTGTGTTTTCAAACTAATGCAGCTGGGTGGAAAGTCTACATCTACTTTTTAGTTGATTTATTATTATTATATTTTTACACCAGCCGAGCTACACAAATCATAAAAGTGTTAAATTACCAGTCCAAGCGAGTGCTGGATTCAATAAAACTGGGATAAAAGAATTATTTGTATCCACTGAAATATTCCAATGCCTTTTATTTTTAATTAAATGTACAGCTAAGTAATCACGAGTTGCGAAAAATGATAAACAGTGAACTTGCCGCAAGACTGTATTTTAATAGTTTTATTAGACACTGAAAGCAGATTAAACAATTGTTCCCCCTCGTTTGCCAGCATTTTTGTAATTACAGTGCATTCATGAGCAACACTTTCTTCAGCAAGTTTCCACCACATAAAAAATGAGATCCTTTATGATCTCTGCATTGCTGTGAGTTGTTATTTCATTGTGGTTGAAATCTATAAAGTGAAATTAAAATGGTAAAATTGCTCCTTCGACCAAAAACAACCAATACATTTGATTGTTCAGATTTTTTGCAGTATGAAAATGGAATAAAAGTCCATAAAATTGTTTTTGTTTTCAGTAACATATTCATTAAAATATGTACTTTTCCTGTACTGTCAGCTTAGATCATTAAATGAGTTTTCATGCCTCGCTCAAAACCAAACTCATTGGTGACAGGCAAAAACGCTCTTTCAAGTCTTCGGTTTCATTGAGCATTCTGGGAGAGAATTATGGTTTTCCATCTATGAAATACACATGAGAATGAACAGCATCTGTGTTCTCAAGGATATTTTTATGCAAGTGACCAGTGTATTTGTTGCTGGACAGATTTATAGAAATCTGCTTATCGTTTTATGTGTGCAAAAGCAAGGCCATTTGGATTTGCTATATATTTATGAAGTATTGCAAGGGCAGACTGTCAGTATCAAATTTGATTGGTTTTAATAAGTTTAATTCAAAATACAACTGCATTTTATGTGACTGTCCTTTAAACAGATTTTATCCAAAATAAGGGGTGGGTGATATACTGGTAGACACAATTTAAAGGCAGAAATGTGAGATTTCGGACTATCAGCTCTGTCGCGGTTACACGCTCATGTGACGTTCTTGTGCTACATGATCACTTAAAATTATCGTTTGCATGCGTTTTTAAGCATTGTGATTTAAAAAGTGATTTTAAGCCACAGAAATGCAATCAGCAGCAAAGAAAACTCATTTCGCTATATTAGAGCACTGAGTGCTGTCGGAGAGGTGCGCACACGTAAAGACGGTGCTCATTGGCGTGGGAGTAGGCCTATTGAACAGTTATTTTTGCCGCTTTATAGGCCTTGAATGGTTAAATACACACTTGTATATGTCAAAATGCCTGTTTTTGTAAGTATCCTTATAAACACAGTAATTTAGGTCTTAAGTGAAAGCAAACAGCCGAGAAAGAAAACACATGTAACAGTACATTGTTCCAGGTTGCTCTTAAAGTGACAGCAGTCCAATATTCCTGCTGTGTCATTCATGTTAATCAAACAACAAAAGAGAGAAAATCTCTCACTGCTCTTGACTAAATCACTTTTGTAACTTTAATAAGAAGAATGTTTATTTAATTTACATAGTGAAGGTAAATTAAATATACATTGTACACTGAACTGTATTTTTTTGTCCTATTGCTTGTAATTAGTTTCTTCTTATTTAATTGCTGACTGTTTACTTGTCTTCAATGAGCTTGAGTTTTTTTTTTTTTTTAAATGTAGGCTAGTATTAGTTTTTTTGTGATATCGACAGTAGTGACAAGAATTATTAAATTTCTATGGTATCAAAAATGTACACTACCAGTCAAAAGTTTTTGAACAGTAAGATTTTTAATGTTTTTTTAAAGAAGTCTCTTCTGCTCACCAAGCCTGCATTTATTTGATCCGAAGTACAGCAAAGAGAGTACAATTCTGAAATATTTTTACTATTTAAAATAACTGTATTTTATTTGAATATATTTCAAAATGTAATTTATTCCTGTTATTTCAAAGCTGAATTACCTTCAGCAATCATTCTATTATTCTGATTTGCTGCTCAAAAAACATTTATATTATCATTATTATTATGTTGAAAACAGCTAGAATTTATCAGGTTTCTTTGATAAACAGAAAGTTCAGAAGAACAGCATTTATCTGAAATAGAAATCTTTTGTAACATTATAAATGTCTAAATGTCTAAAACACCTTTGATCAAAGTGATAAAAAATATATATATATATATACTGACTCCAAGCTTTTGAATGGTATAGTGTATAATGTTACAAAAGTTTTTTTTTATTTCAGATAAATGCTGATCTTTGGATCTTTATATTCTTCAAAGAATCCTGAAAAAAATGTCAACAGCTGTTTTAAATATTGATAATAATGATAATAAAATCATGAAGAATCATGTGGCACTGAAGAATGGAGTAATGATGCTAAAAATTTAGCTTTGATCAGAGGTATAAATTACATTTTAAAATATATTCAAATAGAAAACAGTTATTTTAAATAGTAAAAAACAATTAAAATTTTTCTTCTTCTTGCTATACTTTGGATCAGAAAATGCAGGATTGGTGAGCAGAAGAGACTTATTTAAAAAACATTAAAAAACTTTTGACTGGTACTGTAGATGATTTTGGGTAAACGTGCAGACAGACAGACACCAGATAGCATCCCAAAACCCCTCACCCCATTCCCCCCGTCCCACCCCTAAGACCCCCATAACCCCTTCGATCCATTCCACACTCACTTTCTGGCTGCTTATGCAACTCGTTTCTTAGAAAAAGCGTCCGTGGGATCGTATAGCCCGGGTCCAAAATATCGTACCCCAGTTTTCACGAGCCCGGAACTTAGTTGGCTGGCCTCAGATTTATTGTACCTTGCCGTTCTGGAGGAAGATCGTATGCATGTGGTCAGTAGCGAGGAGCCTGCGACCCAACCTCCCTCTCATGTTACGCCCTATATATAACATCCATTCCTCCAGCACCTCCGTTCAACCCCCCCTCCCTCGTTCCCTCGCTCCAGCTCCACTTCTCCAGAAGCGCTGTATCCAGTCGGGCCCAGACGGCTCTGTCTTTTCCTCTCCCTCTCTTTCTCTCTCTCTCTCCCGTCTGTCACCCGAGCTTCCTTTTGCAGGCTGTGTGTGTTTACCCTCTTTTTCGGCCTGGCAACGGGGCTGCATGCTCAGGATTACCGGAGGCCTTGCCTTTCATCGCCGCCCGCTCCCTCTTCCTCTCGCCTGGACTACGGTGGCAACGGGTGCGAGGCTGTGTGATTTCGGGGCTTCCCTGGTTTCCTGCTCTCGGAGTTAAGTGGATTTGTAGATACTAAAGAGACATGGATCACTCTCTGTTCGGATGCCTTCGGAGCCCGCACGCCCCGTCCCAAGCCCTGCACCCGGCGTTCACCCAGTCCTCCCTGGCCCTGCATGGCCGCTCCGACCACGTCTCCTACCCCGACCTCCCGGGACCCTCGCCGCCCTGCAGCTACGTGGGGGAGGAGGGTGGCTTCGGAGGACCTCATCACAGAGTTCACCCCGCTCCGCAGCATCCACACCACTCGCAGCATCAGCCCTCCTGGCACGTGCCGCAGATGCCGTCGATCGACGGCGAGCGCCACGGCCTCTGCCTGCCGCACCCCGACGCCGCGGCTCCAGAACTGTGCGGCGCAGGAGCGGGTTCGCAGGGCCTGTGCACGGGTAACCCAACACTCTCTGGAAGTGACCCTTCTGGGGTGTCGTGTGTGTCTGGAGAATACGGGAGACAGACCATGTCACCTGTTGAGCCGGAGCGACGGAATAGCAAAGGAAAGAGTGACAGTTCAGGTACGCAACTCAAAGCGATTTCTTCCATGTTCATATGCATTCAGTAGAAAAGGAAAAAAGCACTGTGAACTTGATTTTGAGTTTGAATAGTTATTCAGTTATTATAAGTATTACAGTATGAATAATTCAAGTGTTTTCAAAGATACGAGAAGGGAATATTGTCTTTTTTAGTACTCATCAGATTTATTCAGAATAGCACAAGTGGACTTTTATCAGTCAAAAAAAATTGTTTTTTATAATATTTACTGACTGTCTATTTTATGTAATCTAGTCTCTGAGATTTGCTATTTAAATTTGATAATGTATTTGAATAAATATTAACCAAATTATATGTTTATTATATGTTTAGAACATTTTATTTTAATAGTTTATTTTGCAATATAAAGTAAGATTAATGTACTTTTGCATTTTGACATAAATAAAATGATTTAAAATGGAAAAGAATGATGAAAGAATTATAGAACTTCATTTTAAAATTTGGTCCATATCAGAAAAAGTTCTATTTGTTCTAAATGGAATTTGTTGTATTTCTGCTGCATTGTAAAAAATCATTTTTCGAGGTTTGCAAGAAAACACTCTTTCAGAGTTTTACATTTAATGTGTTATTTGTCATTTCTTTGTGAAATTTACTTGCAGTTTCTAAATGTAAACTGTTTAAGAATAAATCCTACACCTTTTCTTCAGTTTGTATTTAACTACATACAACTTAGAATTATTTAATCCAACTGTCCTCAGAAAAGGCATAAGCAGAAAAGTGTGATTAATTTTTACACGTGTCATTCAGATCAGATCCACACACACACACAAGCTGCTATAATCCGTCCAAGAACCGTGTTGAGGAGAGTGCAAACTTTACAAATAAATCAATTTGAGCACTTATGAATATGGTCAACAGCAATTTACAGAGAGTGCATCCTGATATGAGAATAAATTTAAAGTTAATTAAACCAAAAACAGGACCCGAATCCCGAACAGGGCTGGACACGGCACAGTCGTGTTTTAATAGCATGGCCTGGTGCTGTGGGGCTGCCCTGTTTCTTTCTCTCATCAGTCTCAGAGGTGTAAGTCACTCTGGCATTTACCCTCAGGTCTTTAATAGACCACAGGTGAAAGCCGCCGTTAAACGCTCACACTGCCCGCAGCTGCGCTTTTGAAACCCCCAAACACATACGCACCATTTACGGCTGGGGAAAACAGTCGGAGCTGCAGCTGGAGAATTTTTATATAAAAGTGACCCTTAAATTGCAGGAACAATAGAAAATGTCACACCTGGTGATCTAAGTGCTTTGACATCGATATAGAGCCTTTAAAAAACAGCGGCACAGAAAACGGAACTTGGTTGTTTTTGTGCAAACACACAGATCTTGCCGAATAAAATGAAATTTTGAATGGAGCAAATGTCTTCAAGAGAAGAGTCACTGTTAAGTTTAAAACTGAATCTCAGACAAAAGTTTTTTTTCTTTTACAGTAGTTGAACTGAATTATTTCAGCTTATAGTGTACATCTAAGATTTTTTTTCTACTCAGTTATGCCATGAAGGGGGTCTAAATGCTGTAGCTTTTCATTCAGGTGCCTGTAATTTATGGCACACTGATGGGTAGGCCCAATGGTGGTAGAAATTTCCAGAAGGCTCCTGTTGGCACTTGCTGTGCCTTTATACCAAATCCAATTTCCTCCAGTCTGTTGGCAGTTATCAAAGCCAGTGTGGTTTCCATTTAGAGCCGTGTCACGTATCGAGATGTTGCAGCGATAGGCTGAACAGATTATAGATTATTCTAAAAAGTGATGTTGGATATGAAATATGAGTTTCAAAGCTCATAATCTTGTGTTCTGTAAAACCCTTGGATTTCTTCAGCAGTTGTATTTTTATGCCCGTTTCAGAGGAGCCAAAAATTCAACATCTAAATCACACCCGTCCATGAATGGCAAGCCTAAAGATATTCATTGGAAACATATTTTCCTTTAAAGATTTTTTTCTCTTTTTTTTCTTTAAACAAATTGTAGGAGTTACATCAAACTCACTCTGTCTGTTAACTGATTAGTGTTTTTATTACACTCTTATATTATTTAAAAAAAGTAAACATTAAAATTTGTAGGGTAGAAAAGAAAAAGGCTGTATGTGAAATTGAAATTCAGCTAAATGATAAAAATTAAAAGAAAATATACATAAAGTTATAAGAATGTTAAAAAATGTTAGAAAGCTATTTCTACCTGATCAATCCCTTAAATTGAGTTTTGTTGGAAAAGCCTAATGTATTTAGGTTGATTTAGTGACGTTAAATAATATTTTGGATTTTAATAAAATCAGTTAATGAAGTTTTTTAAACAGTTCCTTTAACCGATTGCTATTCTAACATAGCAAAAATAATTCTTGATAAAATAAAAACCCTATAATTGACATTGCTCACATAATCTAATCGTTATCGTTTTTAATTTTAAAGAAGCTATTCAGGCAGCACCGAAGTAAATGTTTCCTCAATAATATAGATACGCCATAACTTTACATATTACTCAAACTATTATGTATTGTATAACAAGCCTCAGTCAGCACTGAGGCTGGTTGATTTTGATCATTTTTGGACCAATCAGAAATGTTCCTCAGGAAAGCTTGATGTATTCTGGTAAAGAAGACGTGTGTGGAAAATAAGGAGAGTAAATTGATCTGATTGTTGAAGAGTGTGAACGAAGCCCTGTTGATTCAGGCCAGATTTTGAGAGCATGTGCTCCGTTCTCCGGCTGCTAAAAACACCAGAGCCATATCGCCATAATAAAGGGTGATTGGCAGGCCAAATTGTTCCGCTTTCATTTTTATTTTTGTTCGTTTATTTTATTTCAGAGCCCTGCAGTTTATCACACCATCTTATTTTTTCACCCTTTTGCTTTCCCTTCACGTTTTTTTTTCCTTTTTCTTTTTCTGTGCATTTACAGCGGCTGGAAAGTGATCTGTTTTTCATTTCAGATTCCCAGGATGGGAGCTATAAGTCAGACGTGAGCAGTAAACCTAGGAAGGAGCGCACAGCGTTCACCAAGGAACAGATTCGAGAGCTGGAATCAGAATTCGCTCACCACAACTATCTGACACGGCTTAGACGTTACGAAATCGCTGTCAACCTTGACCTCACGGAGAGACAAGTACGTGAGCCTGTTTTCACATGTTTCCAACAGACATAACGTTGGCACTTCCATTGGCTTTGAAAATATTTCTTTGCTTGACGGGAAAGAAAAAAGGCTGACTTCACTTAACGTGAATTAGTCATATAAAGTGATAAACGCAATGCGTAATGTTAGTAATTTTCAACAAATTAAATGACCTCATTTACTGATATAAATCTCAAAATATTTCAGGATGAGCTCTCTACGAGTGTGTTTTACATTAGAAATGAGTGACGTGTTTCATACAGGGCTGTGTGTGGAGGGGTCTATTTGTTAGGATTGAGGGAGGGATTCCTGCTTTTTTCCCCCCAGTTTTTTCTTTTTTCAAGAACACTTTTTGATTGACTTTTATTAGATAAGACAAAGGGAAAGTGACAGGGAAAGAGAGGAACAACAGGAGCGGGACATGATCCAGTCTGGCTTCCCCATGACATGGGCACATTTTTATTGCATATTACATTAATTCAGAGGCATCCAGTTTTCCCATCTGCTAATTAACGGCAATTATATAAACCTTTCAAAATAGTGGAAATAAAAAGCATATGGAGGAGACAGGGGCTAGTTGTCACAAAGGTGTACAGTTACTCAGTTGCTATGAAATTTAGAATGCAAAGTCCATTGTTTTGGAAACACTTACAATAAGGTACATTAGTTAACTGCTTTAGTTAACATGAACTAGGAATAATAATAATGAATGATACTTCTACAGCATTTTTTATTCTTAGTTAATGTTAACTTCAGGATTTACTAATGCATTATTAAAATCACAAGTTGTGCTTGTTAACATTAGGTAATGCACTGTAAATTAACATGAACTAGCAATGAACGACTGTATTTTTATGAACTAACATTACTAACGGATTAGTAAATACTGTAATAAATGTATAGTTCATTGTTTGTTAATGTTAGTTACTGATTAACAAATGACACCTTATTGTAAAGCGTTACTATTTTTTAAACCTATTTTGGTTTAATATATCTTCGACTCTTGTCTCAATAACTTAATTTGCTGCTTAGTAATAGTTAGGTAGTAAGGTAGTTGTTATGTTTAGGTATGGAGTAGGATATAAGGATCTAAAATATGATCATGCAGAATAAGGCATTAATATGTGCTGTAGAAGTACTAATATGCTAGTAAATGCAAATAAAGTGTTAACCAAAATTTTAAAGAAATCGCTAACACTTTACAATAAGGTGTCATTTGTTAACATTAGTTAATGCATTAACTAACGTGAACAAACAATGAACAGTACATTTATTTATTAACTATTTATAAATCTTTGTTAATGTTAGTTAATAAAAATACAGTCATTCATTGTTTATTTGTGTTAGTTCACAGTGCATTAACTAATGTTAACAAACACAACTTGGGATTTTAATAATGCATTAGTTAATGCTGAAATTAACTAAGATTAATAAATGCTGTAGTATTGTTCATTCTTAGTTCATGTTAACTAATGTAGTTAACTAATGTTAACTAGTGAACCTTATTGTAAAGCGTTTCCAAGAAATCTATGAATTGCAATTTTATTTAGTTATTTACAATTATTTTATTATTATTTTTTTATTTACATTTTTTTTCAATGTTGTGTATTTATATTAGAATTTGGCATTTTATTATTTATACTTTGCTGCAAAGCTAGTAGTAACTGTTTAATTGCAGGCTCCGTTGTGACAGCTTACCCCAAAAGACTGTAAAAACATATGGTTTTACTTTCTTACACTCTAAAAAAAATGCTGGGTTAAATACAACAAAGCGCTGTGTGAAATTTGGACAAATCCAGAAACTGGGTTGTTTTGACCCAATGGTTGGGTTAAATGTTTAATTTAAAAAAAATCAGACACATACTGGAGGCATTAGCAATAATCAAAGGGTGAAGATTTATTAATAAGCTATTTAAAAAAATATATTATTTAATTATTATTTATTCAACTTATTAATAAAGGTTCATTTAGTAAACATTTAGGGTTCATTTTAAGCAAGAAACTTAGTAATTTCTAAGCAATAGTTGAGTTGAATAAAACTACCCAGAAGGTTGGGTTTTACATTTAACCCAACCTCTGGGTCAAAACAACCCAGTCGCTGGGTTTGTCCATATTTCACCTAGCACTGGGAAGTTTTTAACCCAGTGTTTAGGTTAAATGGGTATATATATATACCTATATACACACACCTATTTGTACCTTTTTAAGACCTTTTAAGTTTACTCACTGGAGTAGAACTAGCCCCCAGTCTTGCATATTACTCTTTAAATATATTTAAAATCAGACAACAATGTAATTCACTGTAGATCTATGGTAGATACCGATGTTTTGTGATTTCTTCAAAATGGCCCACACGTCCCACACAGCCATTCCAGAGTTTAGGATCATTCCAGCTGAGTCCTGGCCTAAAAAGAAGCTTTACTGTACATGCAACTCACTTAGGATTTGCATTTTTGTTTTATTCCCCTTTTTCCTTGCTACTCCTCCACACAATTGCTTCCTATCCAATAAGTCCAAGCAGATCCAATAAATCTGTGGATGTGGGTTGATCTCAGAACTTGAACAACAAAGTCTGAAAATCAACCCTTTCTGTGCACCTTCGCTATTTATGTTATATTTTTTATATTTACATTTACATTACCAGTCAAAAGTTTTTTTAATGTTTTGATTTTTGATGTTTTTTAAAGAAATCTCTTTTTTGGACATTTATTTGATCCAAAGTACAGCAAAAACAGTAAAATTCTGAAATATTTTTACTATTTAAACTAACTGTTTTCTATTTGAATATATTTGAAAATGTAATTTATTCCTGTGATTTAAAAGCTGAATTTTTAGCATCATTACTCCAGTCACATGATCCTTCAGAAATCATTCTAATTTCTGATTTGCTGCTCAAAAAACATTTATAAAAACATCATGAAAAACATTTATTATAAATGTCTTTATTTTCACTATTGATCAGTTTAAAGCATCCTTGCTAAATAAAAGTATTGATTTCTATAATTTCTTTATCGAAAAAAAAAAAAAATAAATAAAATAAATAAATACTGATTCCAAGCTTTTGAATGGTATAGTGTATAATGTTACAAAAGCTTTTTGTTTCAGATAAATGCTGATCTTTGGATCTTTCTATTCATCAAAGAATCCTGAAAAAATGTACTCAACTGTTTTAAATATTGATAATAATAATAAGAATAATAATAAATGTTTCTTGAACAACAAATCAGCATATTAGAATGATTTCTGAAGGATCATGTGACACTGAATATTGTAGTAATGATGCTTAAATATATTAAAATATATTAAAATATATTCAGATTGGTATTTTAAATACCAAAAATATTTTAAAATGTTACTGTTTTTTTCTGTACTTTGGATCAAATAAATGCAGGCTTGGTGAGCAGAAGAGATTTCTTTAAAAAACATTAAAAATCTTACTGTTCAAAAACTTTTGACTGGTAATGTATATTTATATTTATGTTTAGATTTATTATACATATATAAATGAAATGTTAAATATGGTAGCACAGTTCTATAAAACGTGTAGTAATTAGTACAAAGAATTGCAGTTCTCACACTTCATCTAAATGTTTTTATCATGTAAGGAAATCTGCCGACTCATTTAAGAGCTCTCTAAAATACCTGCGCTGCGCTTCCTAAAATAACCCCCTCAGCCTGAAATAGTCGCCCTGTCAAGGCAGAGGTGGGGGGGTGAGGCGCCGCCACTCGGTCCAGATCCGATCGACCCGTTTTAGGCAGCAGCTTGATCATCCCAGAGGAGACACAAATACAGAGCAAAGTGTCAAGTCAGGACCTGGAACGTGGGCCAACGGGCGACCAGGAGTTTTGCATCAGCACATAACTGACCAGGTGGAAATAGCCTAGAGAGCCAATGCTAGTCCCCCACAGAGCCAATCATATCGCTGAGCCGCCAAACTTCCCAGAAATCCGCTCCAAAAAAAAAACACACAAGAGTCCACCAGTTACTTTGAGAAAGTTTAAAGATTAAAAGCAGATATGAAGGACCCACAAAGCGCACGAAATGAGGTGTTTTGCTTGGTTTATGTATGCGGTCTATACGTGTGGGATCTGAGTGCTGTGTTGGCAGGAAAAGCTTTAAATCTGTCGCTCATCCAATCTGATACACGCGTGTGCGCAGTATGAAGGGGGTTCTGATACGAGGGCATGATGGTGGTTTTAGAGTGGGGGTCTGCGTGCCAAAACAACTCTTTCTGGAAAGTGCCATAACACACGCCCTAACACACGTTCCCACAAAGTGGCGTTGAGTTTCCCTGATGCAGATCTTGGACGCCTGTGTTGCTATGAGACCAATAAAGTCCCATAAACATTGTGTGTAATTGACTACTGTATAATAGCTTTGCCAAATAAGGTATCTGCTAATGAGCAAACAACACTTATTTATTATATTAATTATATTTGGTATACAACATTTATTTGTTCATAATTATTCTTACAAGTATGCCTACTATAGTAAATAGGAATATATATCGACACAAGATAAAATACATAAAATTGTATTTAATATTCTGAATATTATTATAAAATATTTATAAATGCTATACAAATTTATATCAGTAGCATTTAAAATTTTAAATCTAATGTTTCTGGAAAAACCTCATATTTTGTGTTCAGGGTTGTTATTAAAAGGTAAAATCATTAAAAATGTTCCTTATAAATAAAATAAAGTTTAACTAAAATATAATAAAGATAAATAAAAATAACTTATTTCTGCTAATTGCAGAGGCAACATTTCTCATTTTTGTTTTAGTTTACGTACCAAAATAACTAAAACTATGTAAACCTGAATGAAAAATTAAAATGTAATAAAAACTATAATAAAATATAAAAAACACAACAAAATTCCTAAATGTTTAACTAAAATTAAAATGAAGACAGAAAATATAAAAAATCTAATTCAAAATATTAACAAAATCTGTAAACCTGAACTATAAACTAAAATGTAATAATACTATAAAGAAATATTTAAAAAAAACACACACACATATTTTTAAAAAAGACAAAAAGACAACAGAGTTGCTCAAAGTTTGACTAAAATAAATTAAAATGAAGAAAATATAAAAATAAAATCTAATTCAAAATATTAACAAAATCTGTAAACCTAAACTAAAAACTAAGATGTAATAAAACTATAAAGACATTAAAAAATATGAAAAAGGACAAAAACACAATAAAATTGCTAAAAGTTTAATTAAAACAGATTTTCTAAAAGTTATTAAAATTAAGACAGAATATATAAAGAAATTTAATTCAAAATATTAATAAAATCTGTAAACCTAAACCAAAAACTAAAACGTAATAGAATTGTAAAGAAATATTTTTTAAAAATGATATAAAAAAAAACAAAAACACAACAAAATTGCTAAAAGTTTGACTAAAATTAAAATTAAGACAAAAAATATAAAAATAAAGTCTAATATTAACAAAATCTGTAAACCTGAACTATAAACTAAAATGTAATAAAAACTGTAAAGAAATATAGAAATATTTTAAAAAATGACAAAAACACAAAGAAAATGCTAAAAGGTTAACTAAAATTAAAATAAACATTATATATATATATATATATATAAATCCATATATATAATTTAAAATATTAACAAAATCTGTAAACTTAAACTAAACACTAAGAGGTAATAAAAACTAAAAGGAAATATTTAAAACAAAAAGCTAATAAAAATTACAAAAAACATGACAAAATTGCTAAACGTTGAACTAAAATTAAAATGAAGATAGAAAATATATAAATAAAATCTAATTCAGAATATTAACAATATTTGTAAACTTAAAACTAAAATGTATTAAAACAATAAAGAAATAAAATAATAATAATAATAATAAAAAATTACGAAAACACAACAAAATTGCTAAAAGTTTAACTAAAATTAAAATAAAGACAGAAAATATAAAAATAAAATCTAATTCAAAATATTAACAAAATCTCTAATAGTATATAAAAAAAAATACCAATCTATAATAATATGTAAAAGATACCAAAACAGCACTATATGTGATAATGTTTATGGGCAATTCATAATGAAAAATAAAACGTACTATTAAAACAGTTGCAATTCTACCTACTTGAATTAAAATTTGACATAAAATGATCCATCCTGTTTGCTTTTTATATACTCTCTATAACTACGTTAACAGTATTTCTCGTGCACGCAGGTGAAGGTGTGGTTCCAGAACAGACGGATGAAGTGGAAGCGGGTGAAGGGAGGACAGCAGGGAGCCGCTGCGCGGGAGAAAGAACTGGTGAACGTAAAGAAAGGAACTCTCTTGCCTTCCGAGTTCTCCCCAATGGTCGGACTGCACCATCCCATCGGTTCGCCCAGCAATGAGGACGACAGTCACGACAGCGACCAGAGCTCTGAGCACGCGCATTTATGATGCCAATTAGAACCTGCCAGTTTCCTCAGGAATCGCCTATGTCGGTACTCCGAAGGCTGTTAACAAATAATACCGGGCCGTGTTGCGTTATTTCATTCTGAGTGGTTAGGGTTTATTCTTGGTCTGTGAAACAGATGCTCACAGGGTTGAAAACCAGACTTCGTTGGCACCCGGTGGCACAGAGAGTAGTCTAAATAATAGTCAAAGGTGGCCACAGTTTTAAAGAGACTATGCATTTCGTCCATTATTGTAAATAAATGTAAGTTTGGTTGTTGTAAACATTCCACACGAGTGCCTTTGAGAGGATTTTTGCACTGTTTTGATTTTTGCCCTAACTGTTTGCTACTGTATTTACATACGAATTTTGATACAATTAAATAATTAAAAAACACATCAACATAATCTGTGACAGCGCAGAATAAGTATTATTAGTTTGTAAAGAAACAAAGGATGCCATTAATTGCAGCCTATTTTTAGATTCATTGAATTAGAATGAAACAATAGGGTTTGTTGTTGTTGTTGTTGTTGTTGTTTGTTTTTCACAATATGGGTATTTTGGATTGAAACAGATTGAAAATGACTTGGCATATTGATAAACTTTTGATTTAGTAGGATAACAGAATAAAAATAGAACTATTATAGATATTTTTTTCACTTGCCTTGCCTAAGGCTTGTGTACTTCAGGACTGCAAATACTAATGTTCCATGATCACTGAAGGAATCATTGAAAAACATTTCACTACACTTCAAAAAATTGGGTTTGGTAAGATTTTTGTAGATGTTTTTGAAAGATATCTTTGTACACTACCAGTCAAAAGTTTTTAATGTTTTTTTTTTTTTTTTTTTTTAAAGAAGCCTCTCCTGCTCATCAAGCCTGCATTCATTTGATCCAAAGTACAGCAAAAACAGTAAAAATTCTAAAATAGTTTTACTATTTAAAATAACAGTTTTCTATTTTAATATATTGTAAAATGCAGTTTATTCCTGTGATTTCAAAGCTGGATTTTCAGCATCATTACTCCAGTCTTCAGTGTCACATGATCCTTCAGAAAGCATTCTAATATGCTGATTTGCTGTTCAAGAAACATTTATTATTATTATTATTATTATTATTAGCAATAATTAAAACATCTAAACACTTTTTTTGGGAAAGAAATTACAGAAAACAATACTTTTATTTAGCAAGGATGCTTTAAATTGATTAAAAGTGATGATAAAGACATTTATAATGTTACAAATGATTTTCATTTCAGATAAATGTTGTTCTTCTGAACTTCCTATTCATCAAAGAAACCTGAAAAAAATTATACTCAGCTGTTTACAACATAATAATAATAATAATAAATGTTTTTTGAGCAGCAAATCAGAATATTAGAATGATTTCTGAAGGATCATGTGATTAGAGTAATGATCCTAAAAATTCAGCTTTGAAATCACAAGAATAAATTACATTTTTAAATATATTAACATAAAAAACAGTTATTTTAAATATAGTAAAAATATTTTACATTTTACTGTTTTGCTGTACTTTGGATCAAATAAATGCAGGCTTGGTGAGCAGAAGAGACTTCTATAAAAAAAAAAAAAAACGTTAAAAATCTTACCGTTCAAAAACTTTTGACTTGTCATGTATACTCACCAAAGCTGCATTTATTTGATCAAAAATACAGTAGATATTTAGAAATATTATTACAATTTAAAATAACTGTTTTCTACTTTAATATATTTTAATATGTAATTTATTCCTGTGACAGCATAACTTTTTTTTACTTCTTTTGTTATATTATACAAGTCTTTACTGTCACTTTTGCAATCAATTTAATGAATTATTACTAAATAAAAGTATGCATTTATTTAAAAAATAAAAAATAAAAATCTTACTGACCCCAAATTTTTGTATTGGTGTTCGTATTTATAAATGCAACACTATGACATTTTTCTTTTTCTAAGTTTACGATATAGTTTATATACGTTGTAAATAAACATGACAAACTTGCTCAATAAATTTCACCAAATTTTCACCAACTAATTTGAAAAAAAACTTTTTTAATGGAAATGTTACCAAAAGTTTGAAGAGGATTATGTGATGTAAATGTTATGGAAAGCCATGTTGAAGAACTAATATTGTGGTTTGGCGTTTGCATGAAGACCACGTGAGCAAGCATTTTAATTTCTGGACTGGCACTTTATCGAGTCGGCCAAGTTCTCGTACGTCTTTGGTCATATACGAGAGCAGCTGGTGATTCGATAGCTGCAGAAGTTTGGACTGGTTTGATTTGTGGCTTTGCCGTTCCCTCGACACATAGGCAAAACCCAGGCTAAGTGGATTTGTTTTCAGTTGTGGTCAAAGCCAGCCATGCATTTTCCCTCTGTGGAAGACGTTTTTGATTAGCCGTCCGATTTAGATGTTTGTGTATGATATACTGTGATCAAAGTGAGACGAGAAACGATCCCCTTGGGGAAACAATTCGTGGCTTTACGAAATGAATGGGAAATATATTTATGACCCCTCAAACCCTGCCAAGCACCCAGCTGCACTGATCACAGCCGTGTCTAAACAACGCATGATGAATATGGCCCGTCAGAAGCGGCCCCAAACAGACAAATCAATAAAAACACGAGCAAATAAACACAAATCAAGACAAACATGACTTAGGTATGAAAAATACACCACAGATCACAAACAAAGCAAAGCACAGACACACACGCAGGTAAACAAGCAAGACTTTTTTATGTTTGTCTGTCCAAACAAAATGAAACTTTTGTACGCGATTGTTGATTTGCTGTTGGTATGATGTTTCTTTCTCTCCAACCACTGTGGAAAGGAGTAGGATCTTAAAAGGGATGGTCCACCCCAAAATATTTACTCACCCTTATGTCGTTCCAAATCTGTATGATTTCTTTCTTCTGTGGGGCAAAAAGAAGATATTTTGAAGAATGTTGATAGGCAAACAGTTTCAGTGCTCATTGTCTTCCATTATATGGACAAAAATATAACGAAAGTCAATGGGAACCAAAACTGTTTGGTTGCCAGCATTCTCCAGAATATCTTCTTTTGTGTTTTGAAACAACATTACGGTTAGGTAACTGATGACAGAATTATGCCTTAACGAGACAGTTCACCCAAAAAGATTTATTCATTCTCCTGTCCTTCCAAAGCTGTAAGACTTTCTTCTGTAAAACATAAATTAAAATGCAATAAAATTATTTGAATGTTGGTTCCCATTGACTTCCAGTGTTCCATTCTCTTTAGAATATCTTATTTTGTGTTTGGAACAACATGAGGGTGAGTAAATAATTACAGAATTTTCATTTTTGGATGATCTATTTTTTTTTTTTAATTAAAAAACATAAAAAAAAAAAAAACATTATATAAAAACATTACATTATATGTACAAAAATATATTTTTTTTTGGGAAAGAAAGAAATGTGTACTTTTATTTAGCAAGTCAAACTGATCAAAAGCGATGATAAAGACATTTCTGTTTCAGATAAATGCTGTTCTTCTGAACTCTATTCAGAAACCTGAAGAAATTATAATCAGCTGTTTTCAAAATAATAATAATAATAAATGTTTTTTTTTTTTTTTTGAGCAGCAAATCAGCATATTAGAATGATTTCTGAAGGATCATGTGACACTGAAGACTGGAATGATGATGCTAAAAATTTTGCTTTGAAATTAGGAAGAAATTACATTTTAAAATATATTCAAATAGAAAACAGTTATTTTAAATAGTAAAAATATTTCAAAATGTTACTGTTTTTGCTGTACTTTGGATCAAATAAATGCAGGTTTGGTGAGCAGAAGAGGCTTCTTTAAAAAACATTAAAAATCTTACTGTTCAAAAACTTTTGACTGGTAGTGTATATTTTTCAAAATATCTCTTGTGTTTTACAGAAGAAAAAAAAAAGCTCTGAAAAGACATGAGGTTGAGTAAATAATGAAAGAGTTTTCATTTTTGGACGATCGATGCCTTTGTTAAATATTAACTTAATTAATTAGTTATGAAAAAAATAACACGATTAAAATATACTAACGCACTGGCCCCGCCCCCAGACCTGTATGTCATCTTATTATTGCATTATATTTCATATAGTTGACTGTTGACAAATATGATGCAGGGCAAAAACTCCACAAATGCAGTTCTGCCCTAAAATTCAAGATATTGGTGCAAAAAAAAAAAAAAAAAAAAAAAAAAACGCCCCTCTGTGTGTTTGTCTTATATTTATATATATCACATATTACAGGATATTACACAGGCAGCAAGGGCAATATGGCACGAGTCCTGATCTTGTCCCGATCTATCACGAGCTTAAATGTGATTTTATACAACAGTTCAGTAAATAAGAAGTTGATATTGTGTTATATTTTAAACTCAATATTATGTGTTTTGGCTCAATTTTGCAGAGAACATATTACCTTTGAAGCCATAGCAGAATTGTCGCAGGTCTCCGATCAACACGGAAGTGTTTAGTTTCTGAATGAATCCGCGTTTTGAACGAGTCATGTAAACCAGTGATTCAAAGGCATAAAGAGAGCCATTTACTTTATTCTTGAATGAATCAGCCGTTTGAACGAATCGAAGACATTTACCGCCACCTGCTGGCAGATTTAGTTTCTTATTTAGAGTATCATTTCATTAAAAAATAAAAAGAAGAAGAAGAAATAAAAAATAATAAGAATAAAAAATAAAAACATTAAAGGGATAGTTCACAAAAAATAAAATAATAAAATAAAATAAAATGCTGAGATGTTTTTCAAATTATCATCTTTTTCATGGTTTTACGTTAGGCCGTTACAGCCTAAATGTTTATGTGTAATAAATTCTATTTTGAATCAAATAAAATACATTTTATTAAGCAAATTATTTCTTGCTGAAGCTACTTTTTGTAACGTCTGTTTGATGCTTTACACAACAATGATTTTAAATGATCTTCTGGGAGTTATTTCTCAGCCAAATTTGACGTCTGATTAATTTGCGATTAATTAGATTAATTAATCGAAACATCATGTAATTAATTAGATTAAAAATCTCATCAACTGACAGCCCTAATATATATATAAAATTACTCACGCTGTTGTTGATCCAAATCTGAATGTTTTTTTTTTTTTATGTGAAACACAAAATTTATTTTGAAGAATATGTCAACTGTCAACAATTTTTTTTTTTGTTTGTTTGAGTCCAAAAAAAAAAAAAAAAAAGAAACTTTGAGACATTCTTGTCGTTCCAGACCTGATTTTATTTTATTTTATTTTATTTTCATATGTGGAACACAAAACTTATTTTAAACAATATGTCAACTTTTTTTTTTTTCATATAATTCAAGTGAAAGGAGTCCAAAACAACAACATCAAAAAATATAAAACTCTGAGATATTTTTCAAAATATCTTTTGTGTTTTACCCAAGCTGGTTGGAGCTAAACTCTGCAGAGCTGCAGCCCTCCAGGAATTGAGTTTGAGACCTCTGCTTTACAACAAATATTTACTCACGCACTTGTTGTTCCAAACTTGTTTTTCTTCCTATGGGAAACACAAAAGTTATTTTGAAGAATGTCAACTGTGTGTGAAAGTGAAAGGAGTCCAAACATTTAAAAACTCAAGGAAGAAAAGAATAGTTTTGAAAAGACATGAGAATGAGTAAATAATGACAATAATGAGTTTTCAATTTTAATCCCTTTAATGTTTACTCGCCCTCATGTTCTTCCAAACCTGTATGACTTTTTTCTGTTTAACAAATTTTCATTTTTGGGTGGACTATCCCTTTAAAGAACAGTTCACCCGTAAGTATTTGCATCATGTTGTTCCAAACCTGTGTATCTTTCCTTTTGAAAGATTTTTTTATTTTTTTTTGGCATGAACTGTAATTTTAATTCAGAAAGATTAGCTCTTGTTGTTATAGACTAATGTCGCCTAGAGCGACTGTCTTGAAGCCATACCCTTCGGGCACAGTTTTATTTGAACAGAGTAGAAGATAATCCCATTTCTTTCTTGCGTTCAAGTAATTATGTAGCTTTATATTGTTCTCCTGAGCATCTAGAAATTTCACAGCCAGTGCGTGCATTGCAAGAGGAAGGTTTTCTTTTTCTTTTTTTTTTTCTTCAAAAAATAAAACGCAGTTGTTTTGGAGTACCCCTGGCCCATGTTACTTTTTGATCCTGAATGAACCTTCTACCTTGACCCCACAGGGAACGACTTTCCTTTAGCAGGAAGGGTAATGTTGTCATTTCTCCACGCCGTGCCAAGAACAACACAGCCAACTGAAGAGTTTTCCACACAGGGTCTGAGTGTCTGCTCAGCCTCCTTCCAAAAAGTGATTTAGGGTAATTTTCAGTGCAACTGTAGGTGTTGATGGATGATGTTCACTGAGGTACGATACGCCGTGTACCACGTTACTGTTGTTATTTTCCCTCTGATGGCTGAACGAGCCCAATTTTTTCTTCGTCTTTCAGCGAGGAACAAAAGCAACGGTTACGCAGGTAATGAAACATTGGCATTTTTATAGAGACTGCAGTTCTCTGCGTCAGTGAAAGACACGTCTAGAGAGTAAAGGGACTACGGATACGCCTGCTCCGAATTTGTCAGTTTCTGCAAACCGTTTGGGTCAAGGCCAGGTCATGATGCATCTGGGACGCGTTAAAAAAGGCCATCTGTGAAAAATCCGCAACTGTTACATGTTTATGTAAGTAATTAGACACAACTTTTGAATTAAAATCGCATAAAAAGCTCCCAATCTCCTGTGTTTGCTATGTTGGGAACATCTTCAAATTACACACCTTTAAAAACGATTAAAACGCATTCTGTGTTCTTTCATGTTCTTTTGTTCCGCTGTATGTGTTTGAACCTGCTTGAATTATGAGGATTATGCAGTGAGACAGATTTAATAATAGCAGTTCAGACCAATCCAATGATGTGGTTTAATCATAATATCACATACTCAGTATTCGGCTAGGGCTCAGGAAACTCTTCTGAATCTTAGGAATATGGCCGGATGATACGGGATGACGAAATGCAGGAAACCACAAACCCTCCAATAAACTGGCAGGGGACCATGACTGACGGCTGTTTTAGCCATTTAGAATCTTATTTATTGGCACAACAGTCACTTTTACTACAGAAGATCTGGGCCAGGAACTGAAACTAACAGCGTAAAATGTGACTTCACACCTGGAGCATTAAAACCACAAGTCACGAATATAATCCTCCGAACAGACTGGAGAAGAACTCCAATTATTGTGGAATTATGAATACAAGTAAGAAAATATTTTATAACAGAAAGTAATATTTTCCTCATTTTTCATAACTGCTATGAAACATACACACTGACATTTAGATCAAAATGCTTAAGTGGCAGTTATGATGCCAATGTGGGGTAAAAAATTAAATTAACCCAACAACATGAACAAACCACATAAACTGAATTCATTTTTAATAAATTAAAATAAATAAAGGCAGATATAACCACATTAAAAGTATAAAAAATATATTAAAAAGAACAAAATGATTGCTACAAGCAACATTCTTGTGTGTAAAATATTAAATGTGCTGTATCACTGTTTTTGTGCATATTTGTATATCCATATAATGCACTAATTCACAGGACATGACATGAGAGACGTTAGGTGCAATTTATGTAGTATTTCAAGAACACAATCCAAACTTACAAAAATTGCAGTTACACAAGGTAGAACATTCAAATAAATAAATAAATAAAATGGTAACACTTTACAAAAGGTGTCATTTGTTAACATTAAACTGTAAAAAGTTTTCACCAGTTTCAACTTGAAAACTTAAGTTTAGCAGCTGCCTTAAAATTTTAAGTTAAATCAACTTAAAAGTATGAGTCATTTCAACTCACAAGTTAAATCAACTTAAAAGTACAAGTAATTTTAAATCATTTTATTGTAATGAGTTAAAATGACTTAAAACTAAAAACTTAAAACTCACTTAAAATTAAGTTGACTTAAAAAAATATATATATATTTTTTGGCATTTTCCCTTATTATGACAGCAAAGTTTAGAAGTGACAGGAAGTGAAGTGGGAGAGAGAGATGGGGGTGGGATCAGGAAAGGTCCTCGAGTCGGGATTCGAACACGGGACGCCCAGAGCGTCGACAAAATTAAGTTGATGTAACTTAAAATTTTAAGGCAGCTGCTGAACTTAAGTTTTTAAGTTTCTAAGTAACTGGTGAAAACTTTTGACAGTGTAGCTAATGCATTAACTGACATGAATGGACAATACATTTATTACACTATTTATTAATCTTTGTTAATGTTAGTTAATAAAAATACAGTTGTTCATTGTTTGTTCATGTTAGTTGCATTGTTTGTTCATGTTAGTGCATTAACTAATGTTAACAAACAACCTGTGATTTTAATAATGCATTAGTAAATGCTTAAATTAACATTAACTAAGATTAATAAATGCTGCACAAGTATTGTTTATTTTTTAGTAATGTTAACTAATGTTGTTAACTAGTGAGCCTTACCGTAAAGTGTTACCAAATAAATAAATAAATAAATAAATAAAATGAACCTCATAGCTAAACATTTTTACTATTTTTATCTTAATAATATCTGGTGTGGAACGGATATTTATTAATTATGATTAATCTTAATATTTGTAATGTGCGAGACAGACATAAATAACAGAAAAACAAAACATTCACTGACATACACTCCTTAATAAATTAAATGAAATTAAATTAAATGAAATTAAAACATTTCAAAAAGGGGTTTTTGCAGTGATGCTAGAGGAACCATTTCAGGTTCTCCAAAGAACCTTTCAGTGAACAGTTCTTTAAAGAACCATTATTTTTTAGTGTAAAGATTTTGGTATAGTTTTGCAGCTTGTTGGGTTGAACATTTAACCCAGTTGATTCTTTGCAGAAAGTTTGATTGACAGGCGATCTGACCAATCACAACACAGAATCTGCCATTTTTGTCCGACAAATGAATCGGATGGGAGAGTAGATTAACGTCGGTGGATTTTCCTGGGGAATTGGGCTACTTTAACACTGTTGCCACTGTTTTTTTTTTTTTTTTCATGTCCGTGGGTTGAGTGACCCCAATAACTTATTTAGCCCATGGAAGTAGAATTTTACCAGGGGAACCCTGCCAAAAAATGTGTATTTTAATTGTGATATGGCTAGTTTTGGGTTAGTTCTGAGTAGCAATTGGCCAGATTTTGTTGTGAAAACCTGGCAACCCTGGTGGGCTTGAACCTGAAAATGGTGGGTATTGATGTCTTTCCACGGTTGACACAAGATTGACACAAGATACCTTCTGATGTTCATTCATGTTTATTTAATGACATAACTAGTAAAGAGGGAGAGATGAGCGGTTCACTTGCCACTTGAACTGAGGCGCTACAGCAATCTGTCATGACACATTAAAGAGCAACAAAACGGTATTTATTTTTTTAATTTTTAAAAAAATTACAAAAATGAAAGCTGATATTTTGTTTCATACCTCAAACAACCTTCTCTGTCTTGTCTGTTGGCATGATGTCAGTTTCCTCTTTGTTCCATGATGTATTTTCTGCATGAGAACATGATGTGTGGCGTAAGAGCACAATGGCTTGTCGGACATAACAATAGTAATAAAAGTGGGTGGGTCTTAGGGAGGGGCTGGGTTGCCAAAATGATCAAGACTGGCCCACATGAAAAAAATACTGTAGTAAACTGTAGTATTTACTACACTTTGTTAAGTTATACTACAGCATACAATAGCATTGATCATAGAAAGCTCATAAACTGTAGTAAATACTATAGTAAACTTTAGAATTTCTATAATAAACTGTAGTCCACTGTAGTATTGTATTTACTATAGTATGGCCCAAAAACACTATAGTATTTACTAGAAAAAAATACTATAAATTACTATAGTATTTTCCCCACAGTTTACTTTACTATAGTATGGTTCAAAAACAAAATTTTACATTTACTATAAATTACTATAGTACTTATTTTTTCCACAATTTACTGTATAACCTTTACTATAATATGGTTCAAAAACACTATAGTATTTACTACAGAAATTTACTATAAATTACAATAGTATTTTTCCCACCATTTACTGTAGTATCTTTACGATAATATGGTTCAAAAACACTACAGTAGTTACTAGAAAAATGTTACATTTTACATTTACTATAAATTACTATAAATTACTATAGTATTTTCCCCACAGTTTACTTTACTATAGTATGGTTCAAAAACAAAATTTTACATTTACTATAAATTACTATAGTATTTATTTTTTTCACAATTTAGTGTAGAACCTTTACTATGGTTCAAAAACACTATAGTATTTACTACAGAAATTTACTATAAATTACTATAGTGACTCCCACCCAGTTTACTGTAGTACCTTTACTAAAGTATGGTTCAAAAACACTGTAGTGTTTACTAGAAAAATTTACTATAAATTACTATAGTATTTTTTTCCACAATTTACTATAGTACCTTTATTATATTATGGTTAAAAAACACGATAGTAATTTATAGTAAATTCCTCTAGTAAATACTGTAGTGTTTTTTAACCATACCATAGTAAAGGTACTAAAGTAAATTGTGAAGAAAAAAATACTATAGTAATTTGTAGTAAATTCCTCTAGTAAATTGTATTTTTCCCCCACACTTTACCATAGTACCTTTACTATAGTAAGATTCAAAAACAACATAGCATTTCTAGTGAAATTTTATTACATTTTCTATGGTAAATTTACTACGGTATTTTTTCATGTGGGGGTTATTTTTAACCCATCTTTCTACTGCTTTATTCTGAATAATCTGTCAGATATAAATTGTTTAACTGTCATCGTAAATGCATCATGTGCTTACAAAGAAAATGGGCTTGGTAGAATCATGCAGTACAGCACTTTTCTAAACTAGCATTGAAAACTAGCATTAAGAAGCTATATTCTGAAATTTAATTAGAAACGCATTTAACCAAAACTGAGGGGGGAATGTTGATTTAATTGAATATTTTTCACACTCTAAAAACAGTTCTCACATCATGCACAAAGTTGGCAGCGAGTTCCCTTTGACTGAAAACACAAACATGTGCACCACGAATGTGATTTTTCCATTCGGGAACACAATCCAAGACTTGCAAGTGAGAAGTGATAGCGCATTCGTTTAACCGTTTGGCACCAAGTGAGTGTTTAATGTTTGGGATTCAAGAGGACAGCTTATCATAATTTTTTTGATTTATCTTGAGAGGACTACATCATGTATTTGTGGCAAAGTGTGCTCATTAATCTTTAGAAGTGGAGAAAGCAACCTCCAGAATGTTCCTTGGCAGCGGGTTTGCAGTACAACACTGAGAGGGAAACGATTGTTATCAAGTTTGTCCAAACGATGGCGGTACACAGACCCAGGCAGATTATTTCCAGAACCTTCTACTGCCTGTTCTCACTGATTGAGCCGCAGAGCAGAATGCAAAGTGCAGCTGCTGGTTTACTGTCGGGGACTTGGTTTCCCAATTAACTGTCTGATCCAATCTCGCCTTGTATCCCAGCCCACCTGTGTACACACTCCATGAGATTCCATTCATTCCAGGGCGCTCCCAAACACTCCCTGCCTCCACTGGAGGACCACCTGCACTCCTGCACACGCTACACTCAACCTCTGCATCTCATTTAGGACATTCTCTGCCTCAGAAAACAGATACACTGAAATAACAGATAAATAATACATTTATGCTTAAAAAAAAAATCTGGCAGATGAGGTTGGCAGGAGTTTACTGTAAAAATTTGTGATAGCCTGTGTTTTAATATATAAGCTAATGTTTAAGGTTAAAACAATTCGGCAGAAACTAAGAGAAACTAAGAGAAAGCCTTAACAGTGCTCTCACAAATACAATAAATAATCATAAACAATACTTAAAAATAAATAAACAGAAACAGAAGCAAAAAAAAAAAAAAAAAAACAAAAAAAAAAACATAAAACACACAATGCATCAGAAATTAATATACTAGCCTAATTCTGTTGTACATAATTTATAACAAAAATATGAAACTTACTAAAAATAGAAAACAATATTTACAATTATTAAAAATGTTAAAATATGAATATTAAAATATTAAAACATATAAAAATGTATAATGAAGTGATGTATATTGTTTGTATTATTTTACAGACTTTTTGAAGATAATAATAATAATATTATTATTATTATTAATTTTTTTTGCAATATAAAATAGAATTAAAAATAGTAAAATAATAATAATAATAATAATAATTAATTAATTAGGATCTTCATGTTTTACTTTTTACTTGATATATTAGTATTAAAAGTAAAATTGCATGCAATGTCCTAAAAAATGTAATACATTTAGTTAACTATTTTAAGCTAAAAATTATAAATAAAACAATTTTAGTTAACTAAATAGTTCTGTGTAAACATATATATAATGCATATTTGATTCATTTATTTATATCTTTACAAATATTATAAGATATTATACATTTATGTATATCTGTTCACCTAAAAATAAATTATTGGTAACACTTTACAATAAGATCCTATTAGTTATCAATAGTTAATGCATTAACTAACTTTATAAAAATACAGCTGTTCAATGTTAGTTCATCTTAGCTACAGTCCATTAAACAATATCAACAGATACGATTATTGATTTTTGTAATTTATTAGTAAACCATGAATTTAACATTAGGATTAGTAAATGCTTTAGAAGTATTTTTCATTGTTAGTTAATCAGCTAAAGTTAACAAAGGGAACGTTATTGTAAATTATTTATAAACAGCTATAAATGAATTGGCATTAATGAATTGATGGAAAACACTGTGACACACTGTCAAAACATGTTTAAAACATGACAGCTCGTTTGAAATAATTTTGTACCATTTTGCGTGGTGCAAAAATGACACACTTCACTTTTAACTAGCTAATTCTTTCAGCATGGTTTCCATCATAAGTTGCACTGAAAGTATAAATAGTAACCTACATCATGTAGGTGTGGATTATCATTCATAAGTGTGGAAAAACAAAATCAGTCATTTTATACTACAATTATTAAAAATGCTAACATTTTATGTTCAATGTTGTTTCACCATTCATATCCTATAAGCATCAAACAGTTGGCAGTTTTTAGTTAATTGCTATGATTTATGACGGAGTCAAAGGTTATTTAAGGTCAATATTCAGCATTTGGATCAGAGTGCCGAATCAGTCATCATGTGGCAGAGATCCCACGCACAGCGATGAAAGGTCGGTCCACCCTGCGTTTCCTCGCATCAGACTGGCGCAGGGGAACCTGATACATCTTCACTTATTCTGAACCCTGTTCATTTAACCTGCCGTACGGGTCCAAGTCAAACAGCTGTGGCTACTGTGAACACTACAGCAAAGATAAGTTACCATGCAATGAGAAAAAACAACAGGCCCAGCTCCCATCGCTCTGCAGGCGAGGAAATTTGTGTGGATAGGGAAGATCTGGTTTAAGTTGTGCGTGGACAGTCATCAATCCAAAACACTCCCCCCTCTCCCAAAAGACAAAAACATCCACATGCTGGCCGCAACGATGCGGTAATAAGACCCATGGTTGCACATTTTCCAAATTGGAAATCAACTGGGCAATGACACTCCTTCTTGGTCCAAGGGATAAAGGAGTGCCCAGATATTTCAATGGACCTGAGTCAAGGAACATCACAGCTTATAGGTCTTTGTCCGGAAGGATCCGTAGGTAAACGCTCGGGTTCTGGGCTCGGCGCCGACTGGAACACCTGCAGTGGAGAATTTGGAGAAACCTCGGAGACTCTAAGAGAGAGCAGATCTGTGATGTGCTGCTTAATAAGGCTTTCGTGTAAGATCCATTTCCCTCCATCCTTACAAGCATCTGGCTCTAACAGCAAAAGAGAGATATATATCCTCTTTGATCTATTGTAGAGCGCGGGTCAGATATGCTCAGCTTTGAGGATAAAGCACATGTACCAGACCGCAGTTTTTGTGTGTGATACATCATCTCCACTGTGTTACAGTGGAATTTAAGACAATATATTAATGACCTAATATGACAGCCATGAGTCTCATTTTTTGGACTTTTTAGACAGCTAGTGTCCTCTAATGAAGTTCACGACACTGCAGCATCTGTTTCTGGGGAAAACAAAGATGTTTTACTGGATGAATACACTTTTACAGGATTAGTTCAGCTAAATATGGAAATTCTGTCATCATTTACTGTACTCACCCCGATTGTTTTGAGTTTCTTTCATCTGTGGAACTCAAAAGAATACATTTTGAAGAATGTACCGGATCATCTTTTCCATTCATCTACAATAAATAGTACTAAAAAATGAACACATACACACAATGTTTCATTGCAAACAAATAAAAAAGTGAATGATTAATGATTTAAAAATGATGGAATTTTCTTTCATTTCAATTTACAGTTCAGGTTTGGATTAAGTGATGGACACTTAAAATGTGTAACATATTTAATTCATATCATTGATTAAATGCAATAAAATAAACTTTATTTCATTATTTTCATAAATTAATTACTAATTGAAGCTGGGTTGCTACCAGGCAGGGTTGCCAGGTAAAATTTTTAGTTTATGATACTTTCCGTATCATTGAAATCATACCAAAATTGTCATCTCCAGTGAGCTGTTAACTATGGAAGGCCATTTCCACCAGGGTTGCCAGGTTTTCACAGTGAAACCTGCCCAATTGAAACTAAAAACTAGCCCAAAACTAGCCGCATTTCAGTGGGGGTGCCCCAGTAAAAATCACATTTCCCAGGGGTAAAACAGGCATTTTTTGCTTGGGTTTCCCTTGTAAAATTTACATTCCGGAGGCTAAATGACACGTTATAGGGGTTGCTTCAACCCACGGACATGAAAAAAAGTAGCCCAAATAAATGGGAAAACAGCCAACTTGGCAACACTGCTATTAGGATTAAAAAAAAACATTTGTATGAAAAATTGTTTTGTATGTAAAATTTTTAGTTTAAGATACTTTCTGTATCATTGAAATCATACTGAAATTGTCATCTCCAGTGAGCTGTTAACTATGGAAGGCCATTTCCACCAGGGTTGCCAGGTTTTCACAACAAAACCCAAAACCCTCAAAACTAGCCCAAAACTAGCCCAATCATGTTTCAAAAGGGGTCTTCCAGTAAAAATTGCATTCTGGAGGGTAAAATACATGTTTTTTGGAGGGGTTCCACTGGTGCAGTTCACATTTCAGGGGCTAAATGTAACATTATTGGGGCCGTTTAATCCCGCGGACATGAAAAACAATCCACGGCAACACTGTTAAAGTAGCCCAATTGTGCAGGAAAACCGCGGACTTGCAACACTGATTTCCGCCACTAAATAAAAAATAAGAAAGGTAATTGCGACTTTTATCTTTCAATTCTGACTTCTTTTTTTTTTCTTCAAAATTGCACGATATAAACAATTGGGAGAAATAAAGTCAGAATTGCAAGATAAAAAATTTTGCAGATGCAAGTTTGTATCTCACAATTCTGACTTTTTTTCCTACTCAACTCTCAACTGACTTTTTTCTCAGAATTGTGAGATATAAACTCGCAATTGCAATGTATAAAGTTTAATTTAGAGGGGGAAAAACTGATACTGTATATTCTCAGAATTGTGAGTTCATATCTTACGATTCTAACTTAATAACTCACAGTTGTGTGTTATAAAGTCAGAATTGCAAGGTATAATCTCAATTCTGACTTTATTTCTCAGAATAAACTCGCAATTCTGAAAATTCAGAACTGTGAGATAAAAAGTCGCAGTTACCTTTTTTATATTTTTTATCCAGTGGTGGAAACAGGCTTCCATGGTTAACCTTCCTATTTGAGTTATTGAGTAAATGAGTTGAACATGAGAATGAATCATTCAGATCTGTTTAATAAACTGATTCACTGTAAAGATCTGTAATAGAGCTGTCACGATTCCTTGATTAAATTTGAGTACCCAATTCTAAAATCAAACAAAAAAAAATAATCGATTGATCAGTTGCTTTTTGTCCGTGTCGATTAACCGGCAAAATACTGGAAGTGGCACAATCCATGAAAAGCAGACCGTCTTCTAAGGCTGCACGCAAAATTATCATTTACTGTACATGCATGAATAAAAGTTTAACCCCTCGCTCTGAGTCTTCATGTATTGATGTTCTCATGTTCTTGTTCAAAAAATGACAGTGGCTGTAGCATTTCTATCATAAAGAAGTGGCCAAATATTAAAGATTAAGTGGACATTTGAATTAAATGTTGTTTAGTCAATATTAAACAAGGATTAGATCACGCAGTAAGGTATTATTGCCTCAGTGCTATTATATATGTATTTTAAATCCTATTGTCACTTAGGTCTATTTTTATTACTACAAAGAAAAAAAAAACTCAATTAATGTCAGAATAATTGACTGATTATTCGATGACCAAAATAACCATTAGTGACTGTTTTAATCACTACTACTCTCACGCCAAGGACAGCTAGAGTACATTAAAAATTCAATAAAAATCCAAGTGCAGTTAAGATCTTTTGAACAACTACTTCAGTGTTGGCCTGTTCCTCACACAAAATTGTCATATGGCTTCAGAATTGTATGGCAGAGCACTTTTATTATACTTTCTTGGTGCTTTTTTGTAATTTGGTCCTCATTCTATTCATTGTATTGGAAAGAGCAGCCATAATATTCTTTTTTAATGTTCCACAGAGTAAATAAGGTCGGTGGTTGGAACAAAAATATGCTGGTGAGTAAATAATGAGAGCGCCTTTATTTTTATCTCTTTAAGCGTTGTTCAGAGACAGCGCAGAAATACCTGAGAAGCGTCTGCACAGTACGCTACCAGTTTTGAAAACTTTCTTAATGTAGCTTTAGTATTTTATAAAACTCCATGCCAATAGAAACACTGTTGACTTCTATTAGTTTCTCGGGGGCTACAGTTTTGGACGTACAGTAGAGGCCAATTTGGCTGCAAAGCCTCATTTTTTCTCTCTCGAAGAAAGAAAACCGAAGACAAACCTCTTACAGCATGGATGAAGATAAGTTACAATAATACTCAAAGAACTGAAATGAACTCCAAGTTATGTTTCTTCATGTTTATACAGTCTACCTAAGACAGGTCTTATTGTCAGTTTGATAAGAGGACCATTACTCCTTCTTAGATTCAATTACACTTCAATTTATTTTGTAGAGTGATATAATTTGAACACCAACAGAGCTGTGCATCATGTTTTGTGAGGGCTGATGATAAATGCATTAACTCCTTTTGCTTTGAGAGTGAACCAATGCTATACAATAGTACAGTATATTGCATACAAACATGTACAGTGTACAATCAGCCATAATTATTGCTAAATAAACCAAGACAGAGAGATTGTTACTGCAACTGTCAGCCTGAAGGCTTTTAAGCTTTTAGCTTTTAAGGTGCAGTCACTTTACCATTCCTCGTCGAAATTTTGCGGGCGAAATCTCATCATTTTAATGAGAATCTGCATGATGAGAACTTCATGTATAGCCACAAAAATTTGCAAAGGGTTGAAGTTGCTTCATGCATCATTACACTATTGACAATACACAGTGTACCTTTCTGCCAGTGAAATTTTTTGGAAATTTCGCTAACTGTACCATAAGGGTGAAAAAATTTCCCTACACAGATTTCACTCCTGTTTAAGTCGGTCACGAAAACAGAAATCTGCTTCATGCATTACTATTAACAATTGATCTTTTTTTCTGAGAAATTGGCCGAAATTTCACTAATGTCATCGCATCTATTGTACATTATTGTTACACTTATTACACGGCTACTTGACAATTATTTAAAGAAGTGCCTGTTAAATATTAATGGGGGACTGCTGTGAAATTAATACAGCATTCAACTGTCTCCATTTCTCTTTTTGAAAAGCTTCAGAAAATATGTTTGACAAATAGTCTCTGACTTCAGCCTCTCTTGTGTTTAATGTGAAATGTCTTTCATTCTTCTGAAAAAAGGTCTTTGAGGTAAAATGATTTGTACCGAATTCTGACGTGAAAAATCATGAAAACATATTTAAATCAAATTCATGGATCCTCCAGGTTCTTTCTCTTTCTTTGACAGCCTTTGTTTCTCTTTCCAGCTCAGCTTTTCAGTCATCAATACATTATGCCCTGTTCATTTCCTCCATGCTGACTGACAATGTGTCCTTGGCCATCTGGCTTTTTCCAAGCTTTGGACTCTGACTGTACGTCAGTAAAGGTCACGAGGGCCTCTTTCTACCAGCAAATAGGAAAAGGTAATGGGTGCTCCTCGTTCTCTGGTTTCCTTTTAATAATAGTCTTTATTTAAGAATTTTGGAAATTAGGTGAGTCGCCGCAATCCTTCACTTACATAATTTTCTCAACAGACTAAACTAAACGCATGGACACACAAATATTCCAAGTGTGCTCAGGTGAAAATACTACTTCAAGAAACGGATATCTTACGGTAATGAGACTTTTCAGGAGGCTGAGTTGAAGAATTTACTGCATGCTCAACAACCTGGAAACAGACATTTAAACTAAAGTGGAGTGAAGGAAAAGGACTAGAAAGCTGGAACGGGGGAAAATTTTAAGCCTGACCGCAGGTGTGGTTTACAAATGCACAAATACAACAAACAGTGGATTAGAGCAGTGGTTATGGATCCACATTTTACACTGGACTCAAGTGGTCTCAATACAGTATCAAAATTGTTTACTGTACAAAATTTAATTTCAATGGTTTCATGCTCTCAGCAGCCAGTAATTCACCCCACAAAACACGCTGTGCTGACATGCTAAACCATGTTTA
The DNA here is from genome assembly GCA_036247105.1 of Cirrhinus mrigala. Taxonomy (NCBI): domain Eukaryota; kingdom Metazoa; phylum Chordata; class Actinopteri; order Cypriniformes; family Cyprinidae; genus Cirrhinus; species Cirrhinus mrigala. The sequence goes on from CM070025.1 coordinate 11,386,020, forward strand.
TCCTGAGTGCAAATGAACCCATATTTAATGCAGTCTGAGGCGTTTTTTGTTTTTTTTTGTTTTTTTTTTTCCCTTATGAACTTTTGTTGATGAGTTTTAAGTATGAGGGCATGTCACGCAATCTGTCATGAATGATCTTGGATGCCAACAACAAAGGAGATTATATAAAAGTTCTTACTCATTTAAAAGTTAATAACTTAATGATATTTATTTTGAACAATTATTTTTATTATGGCTGGGTTTTGACACAAATTTCACTATTCACAAGCACATCAAACGGGAGACTTTTCAGACGCGCGGTCCAACTTTACCTCAGCGCCAGACGCGAGACAAACGAGCGCGGAAACGGTACGGTGATGAGGATCTTAAGTAGAACAACAGTGAACTGCAGTTAGATGAGATGTTGTCAGGCCATATGTCAGTAAAAACGAATTTAGGCTACCTGTCCTGTCAGGCGTTATTCTGCGTTCGTTGCGCGCGCTTTTCAAGTGCACGCACAAATGTGCCGGCGCGCGCTGTATTAGGCTATATTAAAGAGCTGCATTATATTCAAACCCAAATGAAACCACGAGTGTGCAGTGTTATGTCGTCAGTTAAGACATAAAGTTACAAAAAAGGCAATTAGAGCTGCCTTAAACCTGTGCATGTATTTATTATTTATGAGTTACATTTAAAGCAGTGTCAGATCAGCGTCAAGTTCATTAGCTGTAGCTTTTAAAGTAACAGCAGCCAAAATATCCTAATAACCAGCTGCTGTGATGTCTCTTAATCAAAGAACTAAATTAAAAAGAGGAAATAAATAACTTCTGTAGTTTTAAGCTTTATTTTTATTCAATTTAGAATTTAGTGTTTGCTAACTTTATTAGGCTGTATTTTCTAGGCACAGATATGACGTTTATTATAATGGGTTTATGTAAAGATTGTTTTAAGTTCACTTAAATTAGAAGTCTTTTTTAAAGTCTAATTAAAAGACTTAAACAAATTAAACAAATTAAACAAATATTAAAAATATACTTTGTGTTGTTTCTACATTAATTTAAAGATTTAATGTGAAATTATAATTAATATAAAAGAATAATTAAAAACTTTAATGTCAGGTGGGATTAATCGTGATTAATTTCAGAAAAATATGCATATGTGTAATTAATTCATTTTTTTATCGATTGACACTACTATCAGGTGGAGTACATGCCAAATTTTCTCAAGGAAAAAAAAAATCTGTAAAAACATAAATAATGCTGTAAAATATACATGAGAGTCAATTAGTATACTACATTACTTTTATATAGAAGGTTAAAATTAATTTATTTATATAAAACTGCTTAAATTACACTCAGTGAAGTTTTTATAATAATACATTTAAATAATTATTTTTCTACTCCAATTCTGGTATTAAAGCTGAGGAGATAATAAAGCTGACAGTTAATCTGCTCTCCACATTAAACAGTGTCAAAACAGCATTTATTGTTTGAATATTTTAAAAATGGACAGAATTGGAAATCTGATACTTTGGTTCATATCAAAAGTAACAGAGCACAAAGGTTGTTGCAATTATTTGGATGGGAGTCGCTCTACAGTGTTCTCTTCATTAACTGAAAACAGGCTAGATTCTTGAGATTTAAGAATCCATAACAGGGTTGCCAGGTTTTCACAACAAATCCCACCCAATTGCTACCCAAAACCAGCCCAATCGCGTGTAAAATACACATTTTCTAGGTGGGGTTCTCCTGGTAAAATTCGCATTCCAGGGGCTAAATATCTTGTTATCATTTTATTGGGGTTGCGTTAACCCGCCTCAACAGTGTTAAAGTAGCCCAAATCTGCGGGAAAACCGTGGACATTGATCGACATCGCTTAATAAATGAGAATTGATTTTTTTTTAGCCCTAACATTTATTCTGCATGATTATATTTTTAGTTGCATTTTACACTTTACATTTATTGTATATTAAACACAAAACATATTCCAGCCAATTTTAGCATGATGACCAGGCTTTAAATTAAGACTTTGGTGTTGGACCTACAAGCTAGTAGCCTAAGAAAAATACATATTGTTCGAAAGTTTGGGGCCAGTAACATTTTTTTAATGTTTTTGAAGGAAGACTCCTATAATGCTCACCAAGGCTAACCAAAACAATAAAAACAGTAACATTGTGAAATATTATTGCAATTTAAAATAACTATTTTCTGTTTTAATGTGGATTAAAATGTAATTAATTCCTGTGGTGAAAAACTGAATTTAGACATTAAACATGTCTTTTTTTGTCACCTTTGATCAATTTAATGCATCCTTGCAGAATAAAGGAATTAATTTCTTTCCTACAAAACCCCCACCAGAACCAGATAGTGAAGTGCTGCTATAAACAAAGTCCATGGGAGATATAATATGAGTGACCACCTCTTTCATCATGCTGTTTCACCTGCAGCTCCTAACTGCCCACTAGAGACAAAGAGCGATTGCTAGACCTCCTCATTTGTCATCCATTGTGAGAAGAGCCTTTAAGGTGAAGACACTTCAGGCCTCCAATCCAGGGTGTGTTTAAATAAAAAGCAAGCGCTTTGACTATATATCAGTTTAATGCATTTTGTTCAGCGGATGATGTTATTAAGCTGTGCTGAGACACAAATGACCTGTAGAAAATAGGCTAACCCATGCTAGCCTCTGCCCTCACAGAGTTCACACAAAGGTGATTCACTTTCCCCTCCGCTGAGAACACTTGACACTTCATCCTTGCAAAAGTGGCGATAAAGCAAGCACAAGAGAGTTTTGGCCCCATAAGTGTAAGGTCAGGCAGTGTCTCATACAGTGCTCTCATTCACTCTTGTAATAATCCTGTAACGTGTCTTCCTGTGTGAAAGGACAAGTGACCCTTAACCCCACGACCTGAGGTTTGTGGAAACAAATCATGCCGTCATCCAATGCTTTCAGCTCATCCAAACCATGTGAGAGTGCGAGCCCTCACACCTGGGTCTCTTTTGGTGTTGATCCTTTTCATTGTAAATTATCACACCAATGAATACAGCTCATCCACCTTTATTGCCCGCAAAGGCGTCCGCCGGCGTTATTAGATTCATGCGAAAGCCATATGTGCTAATGGCAGTTCCTCACACGCGTTTTGACTGGTCTTTCATCACCCTTGCTTCCCCCACACGTTTCTGCCGAGGTCTGGCATGTGTTAAACTGTCCGGAACGAAAGACAGAGAAAGTGGGAGATGGAGACTAAGAACGGGCCAGGAAGAGTGGGAGGAAAGTCTGAGTGAGAAATAAGGAAACCAGCATTACTTGCCTCATCCATAACTTGAAACTGATTGGAAACAGTTTTGGGAAGTAACTGAAAGTAGCGAGGCTACTAACATTACTAGATTGTACGTGATTGCTATGCTGCAATTTAGACCTTCTTATTAAAATTATTTTTGTACTGATAATGTACTGACATTAATTCACAATAAATAAATAAATAAATAAATAAATATTCATGTTTGAAGAAAAGCAAACAAAAAATGTATATAAAATTATAAATGCTGCTTTGGAAATTAACTGAAATTAGCTGAAGTTGAAGTACTTTAGTAAAATTATAACAACAAAAAATAAGAAATATTATGAATAAGAATAAGAAAAATAAGAAATATTATGCAATATAATACAATAAAAGTATGACCGTTGTGACGTCGAGAGTGACCGACTGAAAGGGAACTGAAAGTAGCGAGGCTACTAACATTACTAGATTGTACATGATTACTATGCTGCAATTTAGACCTTCTTAGTAAAATAAATATTATAAAAAATAATTGCATTAATTACGTAATATGGCTAATAATTATTATTTGCATATGAATCCTCAAGAAAAGCCCCCAAATGAAAATAGTTTACTAACATTTACTAACAATTTACTGTGGCAGTGTTCTCAGCGATTGTAAGTAAATAAAATCTGTCTATCTGTCTATCTATCTATGTATCTATCTATCTATCAACATATAAAAATTAATATTAGATGAAAAACAAACAAAAATGCAAATAAAATTACAAATGCTGCTTTGGAAATTAACTGAAATAAATAAGTTTAAGTTTAAGTATTTTAGTAAAATTATTAAAAACTGAAATGAAATAAATAGAAATATTGAAAATAGAAAACTAACAAATCTGACACAAGCAGTGTTGGGGAAAGTTACTTTTAAAAGTAATGCAAAGTAACTAATTATGTTATTTAGTTACTTTTTATAGAAAGTAATGTGTTACGTTACTTTTGCGTTACATTTTAATTCTAGGCAGGGCTTGCTTGTTTGTTTTTAATATAAAAAGGTCTATTTTTGGCTAATGTAAAAGCGTTTCAAAGCAAAAGTGAAATAAATAAGCCTCAGGCTGAAGGAAAAGTAAATTTAGGCCCGTACAGTAGAACACAATTCATTTAGTAAAGAGTAGTAGTCAGTAATATTTATTAATCAATTAATTTACTTATTTATTCAGTGTAAATGTTTGTTCAAGTTTAATACTCCCTGCACCTCATCATATTTAGTTTATTTTTTTTTAAATCACTTCTTTAGCCAACATTTTCATTTTTTTTAATTAATTTTACACACACACACTTATCCTCTGTAGGGTCATGGGGTGACTGCGGTCTAAGTAGTTTAAAATATGGGAAGTTTGGCAAGCTACAGATTTAAAGTTGCTTCCCCAACACTTACTGGAAAAGAGCAAATGTTATCTCACTAAAGTCACATCATTCTCTATTATATGACATACTGTATGATAAATGTATGAAGGATATTTAAAGTTCCATCTGTCTTTTTTATTACATGCAGTGTAACTGTCTGTCTTAAATAATAATTTTTCTTTTATTAAAAAGTTGTAGAAGTAAAGAAATCAATAGTACTTTTGATAACCAGTAAAAGATGAAGACTTCAGGCATCAGTACCTCAGGCTGTTTTATTTTACATATAGTAGGTCACCTCATGTTAAAACCAACATGTTAAAATCACCTGACCAGCTGAATACTTTGTCTCAGTAAAACTAGACACATTTGCACACAAAATAAATTAACCATAGCATCAGTAACTAATAATGCTTGTATGATGCTGCATCCACGTCACTAGGTGCCAGTATAAATCAAAGACATAGTAGCCATTGCAACATTACATTTATGCATTTAAGCATATGCTTTATCCGAAGCGACTTACACATTCACATGTTTTATGAGTTCATATTTTCCTTGGGATTTGAATCTATGACCAGGGCTGCCAGATTTTCACAACAAAACCCGCCCAATTGCTACTCAAAACTAGCCCAATCACGTTTTGAGGGGGTCCCCCAGAAAAAAATTGCATTGCTAGTGCCAAGTTCTACTGTTCCACAGTAAAACAAACCCGCCCAATTGCTACTCAAAACTAGCCCTATCACCTTCTGATGCACGTTTTTGTCTGGGTTCCATAGGTAAAATTTGTAAAATTCCAGGGTCTAAATATGTATTTGAGGTCACTTCAACCTGCGGACATGAAAAACAATCCACAGAAACAGAGTTAAAAAGCAGCCCAGGTCTGCAGGAAAACTGCAGACTTGGCAACACTGCCTATGACCATGGCATTGCTAGTGCCAAGTTCTACTGCTCCACAACAAAACCCACACAAATTGCTACACAAAATTAGCCCCAAACCACCCCAGTTGCGTTTCGGTGGGGGACCCCAGTAAAAATTGTGTTCCGGGAGGTAAAATACACTTTTTTTTTTTTTTTTTCTGGGTTCCCCTGGTAAAATTTGCATTCCAAGGGCTAAATATCATGTTTTTGGGGTTGCTTCAACCCACAGACATGAACAACAATCTGCAGAAACAAAGTTAAAGTAGCCCAGGTCTGCAGGAAAATTGCAGACTTGGCAACACTGCCTATGAATATGGCATTGCTAGTGCCAAGTTCTACTGCTCCACAACAAAATCCGCACAAATTGGTACACAAAATTAGCCCAAAACTACCCCAGTTGTGTTTCGGTGGTGGACGTCAGTAAAAATTGTGTTCCGGGAGGTAAAAAACATGTTGTTGTTGTATTTTTTTCTGGGTTCCCCTGGTAAAATTTGCATTCCAAGGGCTAAATATCATGTTTTTGGGGTTGCTTCAACCCACAGACATGAACAACAATCTGCAGAAACAAAGTTAAAGTAGCCCAGTTCTGCAGGAAAATTGCAGACTTGGCAACACTGCCTATGACTGCGGCATTGCTAGTGCCAAGTTCTACTGCTCCACAATATAACAAACCCGCCCAATTGCTACTCAAAACTACCCCAATCACGTTTTGATGCATGTTTTTTTGGTTGGGTTCCATAGGGAAAATTTGCATTCCAGGGGCTAAATATCATGTATTTGAGGTCATGAAAAACATGAAAAACAATCCGCAGAAACAAAGTTAAAGAAGCCCAGTTCCGCAGGAAAATCACAGACTTGGCAACACTGCCTATTTGACCTCGGTATTGCTAGTAATAATCAGCCAAAGGTATCACTATGTATATATATATTTTTAAATCCACTTTGTATTTTCTGTTTTCATTATAATTTTAGTAATTTCATTATAGGTTTTGGTAATTTTGTTGTTTTATTATATACATATTTAAATATCTATATTAGTTTGAACTTTAGTTTTAGTTATTTTAGTATATCAAGTTAAACTAAATGAAAATTTTTTTTTTTTTCTTTTTTTTTAGCTTTAGTTACTTATAAAAACCCTGTGCAAAACAGAAAAAGAAATTGGAAAACCATTCGAGTTCATTGGAAATCCATTGTTTGTGGTTAAGTTTACAATAATCCTGTCATCAGAATGTAAGAGACAAAAGCTGCAAGGTTTTTACTTGAACTGATTTAAAATCAGATGGCAAACATCTCACTTACTTAAAAAAGTGCTAAATAGTGAAGGTAAAAAAGAAAAAGGAAAAGAAAGGAAAAGTGCACTAGCCTTCCCGTGCAGTTGGATGTTATTGTTTGAAGAACAAGCCTGTTGCGGCTGCATTGGGGTGAGTCCCCAGTAGAGAAGGGCCTCATAAATCTGGACTCTGACTGGAAGTCCCTAGCTGTGCAGGTTGGACGGAGGACAAAAGTAGCCGAGCGCTCAGGATGTGGAGAGACTGCTCTACAGTTAAGCTCGAAGGGCCATGAAATAACATCAACAGTGACCCAGACCCTGCTCACAGCAAAGGATCATGAGGTCAGCTGACGTCTACAGTACGTATGTGTGGTAGAACACATGATGTTAAATCCCTATTCCAACTTAATGTATGAGTTTGGAGTTGGACAAACTGTTTGACTGACTGGAACACATTCTAGAAACCTGTTTGAAAACAGTCATTAGATCTGCAGTTCAATTTGTTTTTGAAATCACACTTCTGGTGTAGAATGACTAGCTGGATCAGCATCACTCCATGTAAAAGATGTATGATTGTAATCACATTCCTTTCATCTCATCCAGTTAAACATTTAGAATGTAGATTTTGAATGTGCTTCAAGTAGATTAAGACGGTAGTTTAATTATTTAGATATGCCTTTATGGATTTTACAGTTTTTGGAGAAATAAAACTTTATTTAAAGACATAAAACTGCTCTGCTTGTAATGTATTGCTGGCTCTCAGATTGATAACACATTGCAGGCTCTGGCTTTGGCTTTGGCAAGGTGCACTAGTCGTTCCCTTATGTACTGCCTCAGTCTAACGCTCCTCTAGATCACTTATCAAAATCTCATCACTGTGGATCGGTGGGTCTTTACTGGCTTTGCTTCAGGACCCACATTTAACATTAGACATTAGTGGCAACCTGGCACAACCAAAAATGGCGTATCGAACAAAAGAAATCATCCTTAACACTGACATCCAAACACTGACATTTATTATGTGACCATGAACTGCATATTTCCAACTTTGACATAAATAACAAAAAACAAAAGGAAGCATTTGCCTAATAGATTAGTATAATGATATGCAAAATTATACAGTTTGTTGGATTTATTATTTTAATGTAATATTTTCCACTGTCTTTAATCTATTTTTTAGCACGCAGTATTAGAAATTTTAGTTAAGGCAACATTTCTAATTTTAAGTTGTGTATGTGTGTGTGTTTTATCTAATAATTACATGTAATTTTAGGCTATTTTAGCTCTATTTCTATTGTTATTTGTTACAATTTAATTATTTTTATTCAATTATTTTCTTATAAACATTATTTATTTAACAATAACAACACTGACATTGTTACATAAGTACAGTAGAAGAAGACAGTTTACAAGAATCATTTACTCAACCAATTTCACTCAGAAACACTGATTTATTTATTTATATACTGTTGCATTTATTATTTTAACTGAGCATTTCCCCCTGTCTTTAATCTATTTTTTTGCAAGCAGTTTTAGAAATTTTGTTTAAGACAACATTTTTAATTTTAATTTTTGTTGTCGTTGTTGTTTTTTTGTAAGTTTTTCAACTAATAATTACATGTAATTTTAGGCTATTTTAGCTTTATTTAAATGTTTTTTTTTTAATTATTATTATTTTTATTTAATTATTTCTTATAGTTTTAGTTAAAATAATAACACTGATATCATTACATAAGTACAGTAGAAGGAGACTTTGTCACTAATTATTGAATCATTTATTCGTTCAAAAATACTGATTTGTTCAGGAGCAATATGAATATTTATAAGCTGATTCATTCAGGAATAAATCACAACTAATGTTTATTTATTATTTTAATGTAGTATTTTCCCCTTTCTTTAATCTATTTTTTGGCAAGTAGATTTAGAAAATTTAATTAAGGCAACATTTCTCATTTTAATTTTTGTAAGTTTTTCAACTAATAATTACATGTACTTTTATTCTATTTTGGCTTTATTTCAATTATTTTTATTTATTTATTATTATTATTTATTTATTTTTACTCATTTTGCAGTTGTACTTGTTACATGAGTACATAGAAGTAGACATCAGTTTGTCATGAATTATTGCATCATTCATTCGTTCAAAAATACTGATTTGTTTAGGAGCAAAAGGAATCTTTATCAATGATTAAGCAAGTAATTTACTTAACCTATTCTTTCAAAAACACTGATTTATTCAGGTGCATTGCTTGGAGATGCAAAGGCGATCCGCACTGGCTCTGTTTGGATCTATTTTTGTTCGTGGAGCAAAGTAGTCCAGGAAACCAACTACATTTTTTCTAAAATGTAAGTTACTCTTAATATTAACTTCCTGATTATTATGTTTAAGACAATATCACAGTCTTGCTTTTGGTCTGAACAACAGCGCTCTTCTGCGTGTGTTATTGACTATAATTTTAGGCTATTTTAGCTTTATTTCAATTATTATTATTTTTTATTACATTTTTTTTTTTTTGATGTTTTAATAACAACACTGACATAATTACAGTAGAAGGAGACATTAATTTGTCATGAATTATTGAATAATTTATTCCTTCAAAAATACTGATTTGTTCAGGAGCAATATGAATCTTTATAAGTGAGTCAGTGAATCATTTACTCAACCAACTCCTTCAAAACCACCGATTCATTCAGAAATAAAACACTGCTAATGTTTGTTGCATTTATTATTTTAATGTAGTATTTTCCCCTGTCTTTGATCTATCTTATAGCAAGTAGTTTTAGAAGTTTTAGCTGAGGCAACATCAAATAATTACATGTCATTTTAGGCAATTTTAGCTTTATGTTAGTTATTTTATTTATTATTATTTGCATTAGAAGGAGACATCAGTTTGCCATGAATTGTTGAATCATTCATCATTCATCAGTCATTAATCTATTTTTTAACAAGTAGTTTTAGAAATCTTAGTTAAGGCAACATTTCTAATTTTAAGTTTGCTGTTGTTTTAAGTTTTTCATCTAATCATTACATGTCATTTCAGGCTGTTTTAGCTTTCTTGTATTATGTAGCTTGTAGCTTTTTTGTATTATCATTCCATTGTTTATATTATTCAATTATTTTCTTATAGTTTTGGTTAACAATAAAAACACTGACATCGTTACATAAGTATAGCAGTAGGCGACATCAGTTTGTAAGAATTATTGACTCATTCATTCGTTCAAAAATACTGATTCGTTCAGGAGCTAAATGAATCTTTATAAGCGAGTCAGTGAATCGTTTACGCAACCGATTCGTTCAATTCATTCAGGGATGAAACACCGCTGTACGTTGCTTGGAGACACAACGGCGATCTGCATTGGCTCTGTTTGGATCTGTTTTTGTTCGCGGAGCAAAACAGTCAAGGAAACCGAACGTATTTTGTCTAAAATGTAAGTTACTCTCAATATTAACTTGTTGATTATTATGTTAAAGACAATATCGCAGCCCTGCTTTTGGTCTGAACAACAGCGCTCCTCCGCGTGTGATATTGACTATATTTGTTGTACAAAACATCTGTGCGAATTTCAACTTCACCATGCTTTGCGTTGCTCTCGCATAAACATGAATTGCTCCCTCATATCCAATACTGGCCTTTGCTTGCTTTCAAATCTCTATATTGTGAACATTTTCAATGAGCTGTTATACGTATTAATAAAGTAAATCTCCCTCAGCAACACTGTGATCCAAAACACTGTTTTTTACCATTCAGACTTCTCCAAAAAATGCTCATTCTGAAGTTCTGGCAGTGCAGCAGTGGAGACAGCGTGAAGTATTGCGATGACAGAGAATGGTTTGTCCTGCGTCGTGGGTCTTAAACTGCTGTTTAAGTTGGCACCCAGTGTGAGGAGGCTTATGTGCCAAATACCAAAAGCCTTTACACCCCATTGATAACCTGACTGACAGGGCGTCCAGTTACTCAGCAGATTGCAAATCAATGCCTCATTTCACACCACTGGTGGCTACTCAGGGACTACTTTCTTTACATGCTTCAGTACTCCACCATTTCCCCTTTCTTGGACCTGCAGTGTTGATTCGAGACACTTCTATACAGTATAATTAGCGATAAACCTCACTTCTTTTGACCTCCGCATTGTTTGATGTGGCTTTTGCCCAGCATCCCCAACTGGGCAATATAGATCTGCAGGCCTCAGCACACCACATTCGGTGGGACGTTTTCTGCCGCGTTCCCCAAGATCCCTCCATGACTGCACGCAGGAACGCTGGCCGCCAGACTATGCAGCTGCCTGCTGCGCTGGAGAGCTGGGACATGCGGTACACTGAAGCCTGGCCACTCCTACTTCCCTCCAGTGACATCTCCCATCAATCTTCCACCACATCCCCTCGCAGAGAGGCGGGAGAACGCGGTAGAGCATCAACAATAGGCTCAGCTGTCTGCCATTGATGTTTGCAGCTCAGAGGCCGTGTTATTTATAAGTGCTGGCTAACTCGGGGAACTGTTTGAAAATACTAATTTCTGAGGCCCGCATGATGGATTGAAACCTTCCATGATGCCCCAACTACTAAAAAAGCGCAATAGATCAATGAGGGAATATAATAACAGCGCCTGGGGTTTTGGCCTCTGGCACTTTTCGTGCCTGCCAACAGATGTAAACACAACGGAGGGTTGTTTATCTCACACAACATTGATCCTTTTCATGAAATGTTCTGATAGTCTTGTTTTTCCTTTCTGTTTTTTGAAAGCAAGTCATTTGGCTTATGTCTTGGGGCTGGCAAAGATGGTGAAATATTCTGTTTCACAGTTTAAATTATTGTTATACCCGTGACATACGCAATATATTTTATATTGGAGAGTTTTAAGCCCTTTTGGATCACCAAAAGCAGCCGTCCGTGGGCACATTGCTTGCTTTTTTGATTCAGATTACCGAGTACTGGATGAAATTGTAGACCTGCTTCGTGGTGGCCGGTGTAGGTCAGTGGGCCACAGCTCCTAGGCTTAGGAGGATGGGTGGTCCGCCATTAGGTCTGCAGACCGCTGAACCTAACAGGCATGTAATTAGTCCCAAGAACATAATGAGATGCCAAGGTAATGCATCTTTCACAGCCCGTGATGAGAGAGGAAGTTAACCTCGTGCAGTGGACTGTCTGTGGCCCAGCTGTAGGCGTAACGCTCGCTCTACAATAATCCCATTATTCTAAAAGGCCATAAAACTCAGTCCAAATAAGAAACAGTCTATAAAACCAGCCACTTTATACAAGCGCAGCTTCACCTTCACTAGACTGCAAATGTGCATATGCTACTGCTCAGCACTGCTAATGAGATGGAATAACACTAGATTGCACAAGGCGATTGCGCAAAGCCAGTGGGTTGATGATAAAGAAATCAAAATTAATACTGAATTCATATTTGATGTGAAACAGCAGAAAAATATTGCAATATTATACTCATTTGTGACTAGCAATCACAGTTCTACTGTGTCAACCAGGGCATCAGAATGTTTTGTAAAAGTGCGCACAAAAAGATCTTATTCTTATTCAGTATCTTTGTCATGTTTTATGGTATAGATACAGTAATATACCGCTTTATAATAAATGCAACAACTTCTTTTAAAAACCTTAAAAATCGGAAATATTCCAAACCTTTGGCTGCCAGTGTGCATGTAAAATATCTACATCCTAATAAGACCTTTGAATGAATGTTTTTCTTTTTTGTCCCATTAGTTTTGGAGCAGGACTACAAGTTGGTTGACCAATGCCAGAAGGGGGATGTGCTTGGTAATCGAAAAAAAGGTCGAGAGGTGAATCCTATTTCACATACTTTTTCACTGTTCTGTGCCACTGTGGTAAAAGTAGTGTGAGTAGTGTGTTCACATTGAAAAACGCAGTGCATTATGAGTACCTGGATGATGTAGTTTGAAAAATGCTTCTGTGTAGCAAACAGATATTATGTGTGTGATTTGAGACAATATTACTCTAATTAATGGACTCTAGGCAAATACAGTGCATAATGCAAATGCACAGTAATGTTTTGGATGCAACTATTATTGGCAGCAGCTATTTGCAAGTGCAAATAGGGGTAGATGCTGTTTACACTAAGTGCAAATAGCAATTAGATGCTATTTACACTATGTAAAAATAGCAGTAATTTATTTGCAATAATATTAGTTAGATGCCGTTTATACTACTTATAATATTTGCACCTCAGTATTGTAGTACATTATAAAACCATATGCAATAATAACATATTAAGTGTAAATTTTCATTTTTATTAAAATTAATAAATGGATGCTGCTTTGAGACAATAAAGCCCTCCCTACACCTACCTCTGACCCTACCCGAAATGAGGCATTTTATTTTCTGCTTTTTGATTATTTCCTTAATTTTATTGAAAATAAATGCCTTTTCTGATCTGATATGTGATTTGAAAACACACAAAAACGTGAAAATCACATTTGCATATTGTTCTAAATATAGTCTCATTGTTAAGCAATGTTTTTGACATAAGTATGTATTTTTTCTATTAAATATAAATCATTTTATTGGTGTCCCCTGATTTAATATCAGCCCTGTTATCCTCATCAAAAAATAATGTATGTTCAAGCGACTTCTAGGAGGCTACATCATCTCTCAAACAGGATTCCAACACTTAAAAAATTTGCATGTTTCTTTCACTCCTTTATATGTTCTACAGGGCTCGAAATTAACTTTTTTACTTGGTAGCACTGGTGCTCCCAACTTCAAAAAGTTAGGAGCACCAAAAAAAAAATTTAGGAGCACCAAATGAATATTAAGGAGCACCACAACTTCCGATTGAGCAGAACAGCCAGCACTCAGCCCGGCATTTCTTTTTAGTAATGCACAGATCTTGATTCTTCATGGCTGATTCTGATTGCCGATGTTTTTACAAGCAAATGGGCTGATTCTGAAAGCCTTTTTTTTTTAAATATTTATTTAACGCCTTAAGCAAGGGACAAGAATGAATGAAAATATGTGTACATGAATAAGATGTTTATTTTCTCTATTACATGTAGAGCCATTTTAATTAGAGGCAACCACTGCATTTTTAAACAATCTACATTACAAATAACAAAAAATAAACGACACAGTTCTTTCTTAGGGGTATTAAGTGCAAAAAATAAATGCAGCCATAATCAAAGTAGGCTAGTCTCTCAATATTCAAAGTGCAAACAGAGACCGAATTTTTCAAGCATGATACAGAGCTTTAGACAACTACACAGCCAATTATAGCCTACAGGCTAGGTATGTTATGTAGCCCAGTTTGCGCACATTGGTGAGTCGCTCTCTAAGTGTGGTTTTAAAAATGGCTTTTGAAGGCGCGTGCGCGTTTTGGCGTGAAACTCTCGGCGGTGCTGAGCGTGCATTCTACAATACAAGACATTAATTTAACAAAACAATTTGAAAGTGGGGGGACACAATCGGGATTTTGAAAAGTGTGTCCCCGTGGAAATTACGCCCCTGCGTGAGTGGAACTCTGAAGCTGAGTTATCATTTGATGTGAATATATGCCGCGTTGTACAGTGTATTGAGACGGAGGCACCAGAATTGCGTCTGACAGAATGTGCGCTGTAGCACGAAATATTTCTTCAAAAGCAGATTGTGGAGACATTTTAATTGTCCACAATCAAAAATCGGCATATCACACACCCCTAATTTCAATGTAGTTTGTGCAAATCCGGAACAGAGATTGGTTGAGAGAGAAAAAAAAAACGGCCGGTTCCGAGTTTCAGCGGAGCGCAGTTTCAGTGACAAGGAGTGATCGACGGCTAATATCTGAAATCTGCATTAAAGTTAAGAATGTAAAGATCAAGTTTAATTAGTTATGTAATGTTGGAGAGAACGGCAAACCTGACACTGTATCAGCTCACCTCAGTCTGGGCAGTATTTAGGCTAGCGAAAGTTTTGTAAAGAAATTAAAACAAGTCGCACCACAACAATTTCTTTCACTCGCACAAATGCTTCCAAATATATTTTGAGGTCGCACAGATTAAATTTTGGGAGCATATGCGACCAAAACGGTCGCAATTTCGAGCCCTGTTCTATTTTTGTTTTATGAGGCTTGACTGATGCAATGTCAATCCTGTTACCATTTTAAAAATGTAAATTTAAACAATTATTTATTACATTTAATAGAATCAATATCTACAAGTAAAATCCTTTCAAAATGTACAATATGTGCTTTTGTGAATTTGACTATTAGCTAGCAATTAGCAAATTTGTTTGAAATTGTCAAACCTGTTACTGTCAACCTGTTACTTTTTAGAGTAACAGGTTTTGACGTGTGTAACAGGGATGACATTGATTAGGTTTAACCCTGTTTTTAAAGACTGTCTTACAGGTGTAAAATTTAAACATTTTAATGGTCACCCACAGAATATTATTGAGCTAATGCTATATCATTCAGTGGCTTATGCGTTCTAATTAAAACCAGAGTATCTAGTAAGGCTTGTGTCGGTAAGGTAGGGTTGACAAAAATACCAAAATATCTATAAGATAGAAAAATAGTCCTAAAATGTTTCTTTTCATTTTAAGGATTCTTCATTTCATGGATATGTTCCAACGTTCCACCCACGGGATGTTTTGCATTGAGTTAAAATTGACAGGAATGCTAAGGGGTTAAAACATATTAATTAAACTTATTTTATTTTTTAATTTTTCCAAGTGGAAAAGGCACAGATTTCGTGGAATGACCCATATATGTACTGTATGTATATCTTTTTCTTGCCTGTGCTTTTTGTTTCTCTGTTGTATTATTAGTAACCATAACTCTACAAGAACATATATTTTCACATATGTTAGCTTGCAATGTTCTGTTAAAGACCCTTCCATTTATTGTTTAATTATTTATTTTATTACAGCCATTTTTATAGTGCAGGTGTCTGTCAGCTTTGTCGGTGTGAATGGTTACCCCTCTGAAACACAAAAGAATTTTTTTGCACCCAAATATAAAAAAGCAAGGCCCCCCAGATGATTTGTATTGTCAAGCAATATATTTAGAAAAGAATTATTGCTTTGGGTTAAAAATCCCATCCAAGTAGTTATAAAGTGCCTGATGTCCAGCAGACATTCTGCCCTCAGCAAGGCAGGATTTAAGTTACGTAGAGAGGAGCTGAGATCCCTATTATGAGCTCTGAAGGAGTCTTAATGACCACGGGGATACAGTCAGACCTGTGTCTGCTCTTCAAACCCAGACAATAAGCCTTTATTGTTACTGGGGGTTGCATAAGTGTACTCTTTCACTTAAAGTGGGTGTGTGTGTGTGTTTTTAGTATCTGCTTTTGCCGTTTACTTCAGGGCCCAGGGAATGAGTTAAAATTTACAACCTCAGGGTTTATCTCGCTGGATATTTTTCATCAAAATAATCATAACTGCTGGAGCCAGGCGGGTTTGTTACATTTAATTTATGACTTCCCGTTGATTTGGAGGCAGAGCTGTTTAGTTGTAATGTTATCAATAAGAGTAGGTTTCATGGTTTAATCGATCTCTTGAGTCTGAAGAAGTCAGTTTTTTCTCGCTATTATGTGCATTTCGTTTTATGCAAGATTTAAAAAGAGAAATGACCAGCCAACTTACATTAAGGGTTTTGGAACGACTAGATTAAAAATCTAAATGCATCTCTTTGGGTTTAGGTTTGAAATTCCTAATTATGGATCATTTTGGAGCCCTCTGTGGCTATTTTTAAAATATGGCCCCATGGCTTTTATGTTGGATTGATGTTTTGTCCTTTAAGTTTATGTCGTCTTTGTGTGGTTTCCAAGAAAAGCCACATCTTTTGTATTTTACCATGTTGTTGATATTGCTAGCATTGCTTCCTTTCTCTTGCATCTTTTTTCTCTCTCCAAGGATTCTCTCAGAACCTCTTGGGAGTGTAAGTCGGTGGTCTGTGGAAAATATTTGTGCGGTAGCATTGCCTATTTCCTGTCTGATTTAGAAATTCATCAATCACCGGAGCTTTCCAGTCAGAATGGATCTAGGTTTAGGATGCATGACGATTGCATATGCTTAGAGGGGTTTATGGCTTTTTGGTGGTCTTGGACATAAATTATACATTCCTGAAGTTTTGTGGCAGCATGCTATGAAAAGATACACATGTAAAGTAATTGCGCCTATATTATTTACGTGACATCATAGCAGCAGTTCTCTGCTGTCACAGCATTAAAGTAATTGAAAAAGAGGCACAGTCTTTTTGAAAGAGCTGAAGTAATTTTCCAGTCTAATCCTCTTCAAATGAAAAAGACTTGTATGTGGCGTTGAATGACATTTGAGCACATTTCAGCTGTCACATTTATTTTGACTGAACTTAACGAGGGATCGTTTTATTGGTCACAAACATGGCCAACAGGTATGTATTTCCTTATCCCAACACAGACATTTGTCACTAATGAAAATGGATTTGAAGTGAAATGGAGACCGCGTTCGGTATTGCTCAGTCCTGAATATAGGCCTATTTTAAAATGTGTAGCTTACTGGCTCTGCGATCATCAGGACGCAGTAGAGGCATGCAGCAACAGCCATTATATGCATATGTATCTGTTGCAATGATAAAATTGTCTGTTTCTGTATGCATTTTTGGATTGAATTGGGTATAGCTATGGCTTAAACTGAAGTACACTAAATTAAAAGACCATTTAAAGGCACAGTTCACCCCCCCCAAAAAAAATCTCATTATTTACTCAGCCTCATGTAGTTCCGAGACTACAGCTTTGGAACACAAAATAAGATTTTTTTGATGAAACCTGAGAGCTTTCTGACCCTGCATAGACAGCAATGCAACTACCACTTTTAAGGCCCAGAAAGGTAGTAAGGACATTGTTAAAATAGTCCATGTGACATCAGTGGTTCAACCATAATGTTATGAAGCTATGAGAATACTTTTTGTGCTTAAAGAAAACAAAATAATGACTTTATTCAACAATTTCTTCTCTTCCCTGACCGTCTTCAATATGCGCCAAAGACTGAAGAGTGAAGATTCAAAACTTTGCAGTCTGTAAGATTTTTTTTCTGTAAGGTGTTTTTGAAAGAACTCTCACATTCTCAGCAAAGCTTTGTTTATTTGATAAAAAAATAAATATATTCAATGTAAAAATTCAATGTAAAATTGTAAAAAATTTACAAACACCACTTTTATGTGTACAAATATACCAAGAGATTTCAGAACGAACGTTTAAGTATCCTGGAAATGACAACAAAGAAGATCTAGCATTTGTTTACTTGATCTTAGTTCTTGATGCATTGACAAACAGATAAACTACTGTGATAATTCACCGAAAAATAAAAATTCTGTCATTACTGTCAAATACTCACCCTTAAGTCAGTCCAAACCCAGACCTTCACTCATCTTCAGAACACAAATTAAGATATTTTTGAAGAGAAGAAATTGTTGAATAAAGTCATTATTTTTGTTTACTTTTGGCACAAAAAGTATTCTCATGGCTTCATTAAATAAAGGTTGATCCACTGATGTTTTAATGATGTTCTTACTACCTTTCTGGGCCTTGAACGTGGTAGTTGCATTGCTATGGAGGGTCAGAAAGCTCTCGGATTTCATCAAAAAAATCGTAATTTGTGTTCTGAAGATGAATGAAGGTCTTACAGGTTTGGAACAACAAGAAGGTGAGTAATTAATGTCAGAATTTTCATTTTTGGGTCAACTATCCCTTTAATACACAGAAACATGTAATGTCTCATTTGGGAGGTTTCAGACATTAAGATACTGAAGACCCCTGAGGGTTAACATAGACACCCCCAAAAGTAAAATTATATATGATATACTATCTTAGTTTAATGTTAAACCTGACAAGTCTGGATTTCAGAGCTGTGTTTATTGAAAACTGCAAAGTAGTCATCCATTTTAAACTTGAAATCACCACTGTGCATTTACACTCAAAAGAATATGTGTTCTATTACTTGGAAGCATTCATTATTCCTTTTGAAGTTATTATTCAAGCCTTTCTAAACAAGGCATTCGGCAGAACAGCAGAATAGAGAGAATGATAAAGCAGCGGAGGAATGCTTGCAAGAGCTATCAGCTATGGATTACTGTTTCCATACTATTTCAGATGTCCTTCAGACTGCAAATAGCACAGTGCCTATTGAACACTGAAGCGCAGACAGTCTTTAGAGGTATGAAAATAAGAGTGCTGTTTCCAGACAGTAATTGGTTCTCTCGAGTCTGTGCTCACTTTCGAAAGAAAGAGCCTGTCTGGTGTGACTTATTTCTGCTTTGTGGCAAAACTAAAGAATGACAAGACACTCCTCCTCAGGGACGGAGATGTGTTTAATTTGGACTAAATATCATTGTGTCTGTAGTGAACCTTATTTTGCAGGTACATATGCTGTCTCTCTGCAAGTCTGTAAAAGTTTCCCATGTTTCCCTCTGCATGTGAAGTTTCCCTCCAGCTGAAGGGTCCAATTGACCATAAAATTGCAGTCCGTCACTGAGAATGTGTGGCAGCGGCGGGCCAGGCGGCGGATCGCAGGCGACCCCTCATTATTCGACTTCCTCTCCTGCCATCCTGCATCTGGAATCAATTAGACATGTCTGGCGCTAACAAGAGAGAGCGTGCTGATGTGATTCACACGTGAGTCTGTGATGCATCTTTTATTGTTATGGCCCATCTGTTGCTTGCTATGGCCGAGGTGGTAAATCCCACTGGGGACTCCCTTCCTGAGGCGTTTGTGTGACAGTGATGCCAGTGTTTTTGATCTCATTAACCATTTTGAACAATTTCAGGCATTTCTTCTTGAAATTTGTTTCAGCTTGAAATAATGACTGCATAATGTAGCAATTATTTCAATTTTTTTAAAAGTGTCAGATGCCCATTTGAATGTAAAATGCAGTGGTGGATGATAGTTCTGTGTTAAGTGCTGATACCCTGAAGAATACCTTCCTGCAGAAGTATCTGCTTAAGAATAAAAACTAAAAGTACTGATCAGTAAGGAGAATATTGTTAATTACTTATTTTTTGCATTTTACTTTGTACCATCCTACTGCTCAAATACCTGTTTAAGGAGAAGGGTCCCATGTCCTGGACACAAATCGTACTGAGCTTGTGCCCATCAGATCGGTTCAATGTGTGAATTAATTATTCATTGCAATTTGTGAACCAGTTCAACTGGTTGATTGAAAAGAATCGACCCAAAAGAATCAATAATAATCGAATGGACATCACTTCATCAGAGAGAATTATTCAAATGAATCATTTACTGTGATTTATGAATGAGCTTAATTGGTTCATTGAAAAGCATCAGCTCAAAAGAATGATTCATCATGAATCGGACATAACTTTATCAAAATGAATCATTCCTAAGAATCATTCAGTGCCCTTTATAAACCATTTCAACATGTTCCTTTAAAATAATCATATTAAAAATGATTCATCATTAATCAGACAACATTTGAATTAGAATAAATTAGAATGAATCATTCAAGTAAAATAAAGTGTTATTTATAACAAAGTCACCAAAAAAAAAAAAAAAAAGCTTAATTAAAAAATACATCTTAATTAATAATTCAATAAGATTTGGTCCAAAAACATTATTCATTATGAATACAATACAATTAATATACAATTCATCACAAATCGGACATCACTTTATCATAATGAATTACTCAAAGTAATAATTCCAAGCAATTTATGAATGAGTTTAACTGATTCATTGAAAAGATTCAGTCCAAAACATTATTCATCACGAATTGGACATCACTTTATCATAATGAATCACTCAAATTAATCCATGCAATTTATAAATGAGTTTAATAGATTCATTGAAATGATTCAGTCTAAAACATTATTCATTATGAATTGGAGATCACTTTTTCATAATAAATTACTTGAAATAATAATTGCAGGCAATTTATGAATGAGTTTAACAGATTCATTGAAAAGAATCAGCTCAATAATGATTCATCACAAATCAAACTTCACTTTATCATAATGAATCACTCAAACTAATAATTCCAAGCAATTTATGAATGAGTTTAACTGATTCATTGGAAAGATTCAGTCCAAAACATTATTCATTGTGAACTGGACATCACTTTTTCATAATGAATCACTCAAATGAATAATTTTTGAATGAGTTTAACTGATTGATTGAAAAGAATCTGCTCAAAAAAATATTCATCACAAATCAGACATCACTTCATCAATATGAATCACTCAAATTAATCATTCTGTGCAATTTATGAATAATTTTAACAGATTCTTTGAAATGAATCAGCTAAAAAAAGATGCATTATGAATTGGACATCACTTCATCATAATGAATCATTCAAATTAATAATTCCATGCAATGGAACTGATTCATTGAAAATATTAAGTCCAAAACATAATTCATCATGAATTGGACACCACTTTATCATAATGAATCACTCAAATGAATAATTCCATGAAATTTATGAATGAGTTTAACTGATTCACTGAAAAGAATCAGTTCAAAAAATGATTCATCATGAATCTGACATCTTTTATCAATATGAATCAATCAAATTAATAACAGATTGACAGGTTTACTGAAAAAATTATTAATCACAAATCAGACATCACTGTAATGTTTTGGACCTGGTTTTGAGTTCTTAACTGTAAAAATGCTAAACTTTTATGCAATGTAGTGGAGGAAAAAGAAAGAAGCTATAAATTGAAATGTAGTGAAGTAAAAGTTTCCCAAAATGAAAATACTCTTCATTACTGTCCACCTCTGGTAAAACATAGGATGAAAACGTACTGTACATTAGGAATACTATCCAGATGGCTTTGGCATTTAGGACATTATCCATGAGCTTCTATGAGGTAATACTTTTATTAGTATGAGTCTGACTGACTTTCAGTCTATAGAATCTGTTACACGTTCAGTGCAAGTCACTACATGTTACACGGACGGTCCATATGGTGTTTCTATAGTTGGGCTTAGGCAACATCATTTATGTTCTCCTTCAATCTTAGAACCTAATGAGTACTTTGCCTGTTAGGTACGTCAGAGGCTTGTCTCGAACGCACCTCCTCCTCCGCGGCAGTAATGATTTTTAGCCGACAGCAGTGGGAACCCATTATTTAGACTGAAATAATATGTTAACAATATAATGGTAGGTCTCTTGATGTGAATGGCCAAGGCTCGACTCTCAAGGATTCTGTTTTGAAGTCGTGCCAGTCGATTAACTGTGGCTAAGACCAAGGACTCAGAGTGCCGGAGTGGGACAGCATTTAATTGCGCTGGTTATGAAGGAGCGTAAGTTAAAGAGTGTATGGAAACGGCAGTGTGTTAAAGCCAGACCTGTGTGATATACGACTGTGGTGTCGCTATAGGCAGGCTGGGAAGTTTTTTTCTCAAAAATACCACCAGGCCTGGACCATAAACTTAGGTGACGGTCATCTGCTCTGCTATGCTCTGGTTTTACCTTCACATGAGCATGAGAGAGGGGGAATGCATGTGTGTGTGTGTGTTGGTGCTCTAATGATGTAACACTTGGCCCTGACTGGGTGGTTTTGAAGGCAGTTCATGGTATTTCCCTCAGTAATTACCTATTCTGCATTAGCACTGATGGAGGCTGGCCCTGACCCACCAGTGAAGTCATTTGAAGCCTTTTCAGACAAAAGCCAATAAAAACCCACCTGCCTGGCAGTCCGCAGTCTGACTGGGATACTGAACTGCTCCATAATTGTGAGGAAACTGGTTCTGATTTTCAGAGCCGCCCTTTCTGGCTGCAGCCGTCTGCTCTATTCACAGCAGCACAGTTTTGATCAGAGGCTGTAATTTAACTCGCTAAAACTTGAAATGGCCTCTGAGCCTGTTTGAAGATGATGAAGTGCACTTTGACAGCACTACATGCATGAAAAAATGCTACCTTAACCATTAGGGTTTCACATTTTTTAAGAAGATCTCTGACCACCCACCAGGGCGTTGGATATGCTTTTGCTGAGGTTTAGTGTTGTTGTTAACTAAAACTATTGATATAGTTTGATTTATGGGAACAAAAGAAAAAGACAAAAATAGTATTGTGAAATCGAGTCTTTAAAAAATGGAATTTACTGTGTAAGGCTTAATGTCACTGAATTTGCCAAATTTTGAACAAATAAATCAAAAGTCTGTTAGTACACTTAAATCAAATAGCGATATGGACTAGTGTCTGTGAATATTAAACCACAAAAATACAGTTTAAATATGAATCCTGCATGTTCTGCTATTTTTTGGGAGTATCTGTACTTTACTTGTGCAGGGCTCCATAATAAGGAGTGCCCGATGGCCCGGGGTCAGTGTGAAAGACGCTCGGGACAGTTGACGAATCTGTCGCAGGCACGTGTTTTTAAGACTTGTCCATTTAACATTTCAAGCCATCACAGAAAGACGCTTCTCTGACGGACAGATAGCCTTCAAAAGTATGTAAAAATACCCGTCTTGATGAGTAACTTTGTAGCTTTAACAATTATTAACCTATATTTAATTTATACAGTGGAGTACAGATGCACCGATCGACCAGGCATATTTTAACAGATCTCTGTTCCGGGCTTGCACACGAACTGCATGCAATCATTTTTCAAAATGTCATGTGTGTGGAAATATTACAAACTCTTTAAACATCCGTAAACAGAGGCCAGAGACGCTGAAGACGAACGCAAAGAGGAAAAAATACTGTAGCAGCCAGAGCAAGATCACGATTCACATACTATCCTTATTGAAACAGTGTTTATATGCAGTGTTGGGAAGGTTACTTTGGAAATGTAATAGGTTACAGATTACAAGTTACTTGATTTAAAATGTAATAAGTAGTGTAACCTTTCAATTACTTTATTAAAGTAATGTAACTTATTACTTTTAATTACTTTTTGATTACTTTTCTAAATTTCTAATATTTTCCACTGTTAATCATTTTGAAACATTTAAACCAGGCAGAGTTAACCTTACAGTAGCACTCAACACTGATTACTGTCAGACTCTCAAAATCCTTTATCACTTGAATTAAGATTATAATAAGTAAGGGATAATATGCATCTTTATTTTGCGATAACAACTGGCTGAATGTACATTATCTCACTTATTACACAGCTGCTTGATAGATTATTTAGATGTTTCGTGTCAAAATTATTAGACATGAAACACTGATCTGAGTTGAAATATTTGAACGCAAAGCTTCCATGAAGCAATCAGTTGCTAGCAAACGGCAAGTTCAAACTAGATATTTTAGGGTTAAAGTGCAGTCATACCAGTTTTATTACACAACATTTCACCACATAAATAATAAAGTAGTAGTACTAGTTTGTTAGCTATTTTATAATCCATTACAGTGTACAAAAAAAAAAAAAAAAAAAAGGCAGCAGCTGCGTTTGTATGAAACAATAGAGCAAGTCCACGGTACCAGGATGATAGAATTAAGAAATTGTACACATAATATTGAATTAAGCTTTAATATTTTATTAGCTAACCAAACGCAAAGCTTCCGCCAAGAAAAATTATGACTGTGTAGTAATTAAATTTAAAGCACAGCCACCACAAATTCAGACTTTTTTTTTTTACTTATTTTTTTTGGGCTTTTTATGCCTTTTATTGTGATAGGACAGTAGAGAGATGACAGGAAAGAGCTGGGAGAAGAGAAGGGAGCGGGAGCGGCAAAGGACCTCGAGACGGGAATTGAAATCAAATGTTTGCATAGTTATGACAGTAAACACTAGCATTTAACAATGCCTTGGAAAAAACAATCTTAAAAAATAAAGTTTATGCATAAACCCAAATAGGAAATAAAACAGTTATCGAATAAGCATGTGTCCTATTCTGTGTTCTAAACTCCTGAAACATTGGTGTCTCATTTTAGAGCAGTCAATGCAATTTATGAAAGAACTCATTAAATTAAATCTGTAAGTGGGGGTGGGTGTGTGAAAAAAAATCAGATGTAATCCCCTTTGTAATCACTGGCATTTTTCAAAAGTAACTGTTAACTAATTACAGTTACATTTATTTTGTAATTAAATTACGTAATTCCGTTACATGTAACTAGTTACTCCCAACACTGTTTATATGGATATATCTCTGAGATGAACTGACTGTTTTAAGAAATGTTTACATGGCATTTTCTTTTTATTTGCCTCTGCATAATGCATTTAAAGTTGCGTTTATAAGTGCGGCACTGCTTTGTTTACAGTGGTAGCTAAGGAAACGCTGTATCATTATTCCATAAGCACCACCTACTGGCAGAGACTGAATTTGCGTTCATTCAGTCCGTCTGCTGTTTTTCCCTAAAGAATATTTTCATTTGTAATAAAATAATAATAATAAAATCATTTCTGAACAAACAAATACTGTTTTGAACTTTATATTTGTTATATTGTTTATATTTGTTAGGTTAGTAAGTTTTGCCGTGAAATCGAAATTGAAATCGAGAATTGTACAGTTTAACTGGTAAAATTTTGATATCATATAAGCTTATTTATTAAAATAAAAGATAACATGGGTCAAAACAATGATAACAGCAACTTTTTTATTAATTTTCTTTTGTGGCAGGGCCAGTAAAATTGTTGATTGGGCAAGTAAAAATTTGAACCACTGGCCTGACCGGGCAAGTAGAAAAAATCCATAGCGTTGAGCCTTTCTTGTGTTTTTATATTTCAGCCAACTTTTACTTTTACTCCACTTCATTTCCTAATTAAAATGTATACTTTTACTCCAATACATTTCCGTGAAGCATATTCGTTACTTACTACAAAATAGTCAGAAGTCTAAAGAACATGGACTGCAGGAAAGCAGGTTTGACTAATCAGTGGTCTGGCGCTTTTAAGTTAGACTCCGAAAAACACCTTTGCTCATGTGCAAACAAATGCACGCATAACCGCAGATGATTCATTTTCCGCTCAAGTCGAGTCTGGGGTGTGCGATAGACAGTATATGTGTGATAATATGGTAAGTGTTGTTGTAATGATCTGTCATTATCAAGTAGGCTATATCACCAGATCACACAGAGAGTGCACGCACGTTGATTTATTAGTCTATTAAAACTCAAAATTGCAGGCAATCTAAATTGTAGATGGCAAAAATGCTTCTGTATGCTTTTTATATTTATATAATTTAATATAGTTAACTTAATTCTATATCACACAAAGAGTACAGTTTTTTGCAGATGTCAGCATAACACATTTAATAATCATTTTATACACGTTTAGTAAAGCAATGCGACTTACATTTTAAACATAATATTGCTTGTTTTTGCTCAATTTTGCCAACGAAAATAGTTCCAAACAAAGATCACAGCACTGTTTTGCGTCTCTGAGCAATGGACTGTGTCTACTTATTGAATGAATCTGCTTTTTGAACAAATCAGTTGATAAAAATGATTCAGTGATTCACTCATTAACATATTCAAACGCTTTGTTCTTGAATGAATCAGTTGAATCTCAATGACTCACTCATTAACAGTCACTTGCTGCCACCTACTGGCGGCTTTAATTTCACATTGCGACTATTTTTCCATGTCTTAAATTATTTCAAATATCAGTATTCAAGGTTTTATGTTAAAAACAAAATAACTGCAGTTTAAATGCATCCATGTCCCCTCTGAGATACATTAAACTGTAAATGCATCTGAATGCTATTTCAGATGTAGATTCCAGAAATGTTTTCTTATGTTGGAATGATAGACACTAAGTACCAGATGAAGTGCTTCTTATTCTTACCCAAGTTCAGTTAAAACTGAACACAATCTTGCTACTCAAGCTGTGTATGAACATTATATATATGCTTCTTTTCCATTTTGCATTTACTTGTACTTTTACTTTTAATACTTAAGTACGTTTAAGATTAAAAAAATACTTTTGTACTTAAGTACAATAAATATCATATACTTTAAGACTTTTACTCAAGTACTATTCTAAACGGTGACTTTAACTTCTACCAAAGTCATTTTCTGGTAAGATATCTGTACTTTTACTTAAGTATGGCTTTCAGGTACTTTATACACCACTGCTCAGAACTGCTCTGAGAGTCACTTGATGAGCATTTGACCATTTCAAATGAGAGAAAAAAAAAAGTTATGTCCCACACAAACAAAACTCTTCACAGCAACTCATCAAAATAAAAATTTAACTTGAAAGAATTGTGACAGATATATTTTTATTATACAGTAGAATGTACATCTTACTACTACTACTAGTACTAAAAAAAAAATCTTCAAAGTTTTAATTGTAGCCACAAACCTCTGTTGTGCAGCACTGTGTTTGCCAAATAAATTAAAGGATTACCAGTAAGAATTATATTTTTGGATTAAATAAAATTTAATTAAATTAAATTAATATTTTATAAGGTCCTATTATTGTTTTTTTTTTTTTTTTTAGTTTTGATTATTAAAATTTAATTAAACTAGTATTTGGGAAAATGTAAAGAGTATTTCATAGGACAAAACCTGTTAACTGTTCTGTTAACTTGTATACGTTTCATGATTTCAATTAATTAAACAGGCTTTTTGATTAATAAAATGTATTTTAACCATTAAAATAGAGTCTAGAAAATAAAACAGTGCCTAATCAGTGGTCTAAACTTGTACATTTTCAACAATATAGACTATATTTTTTAAAACTTTTTCACATTATTACTAATTCAGGCTCTCTCAGCTTGTTATATTTGACAGTTTTTCAGTTTATGCAAGATTTGTAGGCTTTAAATACACATGTGCACCCCTCAAAAGCCCTGAAACCACAGAGCCCCTCTTGGGTGTAACCAAGCAAAAAGTAATAACATATCTTGCTTATAGTTTGAATACATGTGTGTGTTCACATCCTAATTGTTATTTTCAAAAAGCATTGAATATATTTTTCAATGTAAAATGTATTTTTTTTTTTACAAATATCATGAATTAATAATTCATAAATATACTTTTTTTGTGAGGTGGCACCCAGTGTTTGGTAAGGTACTCTAAAAAAGTAATTAATTACTAGTTACTAATTACATATAGTGTAATTAGATTACTGTACAAATGACTCTCTCCAAAAAGTATTTAATTACTTATTACTAATTATTTTCTAAATCCTAAGCCTTAATAAGTCAATGACAGAAGGATAGACATGAAACAGATCTTTTAATTCTTTCAATAATAGATAACTACATAAATTATTCTGGTCACACTTTAGATTAGGGTCCAATTCTCACTATTTGCTAACTATTAACTATGACTTTCACCTCAGTATACTACTAATTACTGCTTATTAATACTTAGTAAAGTAGTTGTTAAGTTTAAGAATTGAGTAGGATTAAGGATTTAGAATACGGTCCTGCCGAATAAGACATTATGCGCTTTTTAAGTAATAATAAATTGCCAATATTCCAGTAATATTCATGCTAATAACCAACTAGTTAACAGTGAGAATTGGACACTTAAGTGTTACCAATATTTTTATTAACTCACCAAAGTATTTAAAGTGAGAAGGGTACATAAAAAAAACATACATTTTAAGGTTGGCCTTAAAATTTTGATGTTAAATCCACTTATGTATTGTATATAAATGTTCATCAGTCTATACACAGTATTACGTTTAATTACATAAGAAGTAATTAAATTACAGACATAAATAAGAGTTTTCCCTTACTTTTTCAAGGGAAAAGTAATTAAATTACATAAACTAATTAACTAGTTACACCTAACACTGGTGGCACCACATGGAATTTTACAACCTAAACTAAATCTGTTGTGACATAAAAAAGTTGAACGTATCTTCTATCTTAAGAGAGTTATTGACCATAAAATAGTCATGATAGCCTCTCCATGACATAATTTCCTTTTTTGTTAAAATATTACTTTGTATTACAAAATAAATAAATAAAAGATTATATGAATTATGAATCTACTTAAATATTCTTTTTAAGAATTCGTTCTTTTAATGAGTTTTTTTCAAACATAATGATATTTGGACAATTGTGTCATCCCCAGAAAAATAAACCTCAATTCAGAAGTTGAAAAATGTATTTATCATAGCAGAGATGTAGTCTTGAATTAAATCAGTGGATTTGGAAAATAGATTTGCCTTTACATTCTGTTACATTTCCACATATAAGTTCATCTAAGTTTATATGAGTTTAAATCAAAGCAAGTTATGAATGTCACTCACTTGACCTAACAGCCTGGAGAGTTTATTTTCCATTTACCAAGGGCTCTTGGGTCTCAATGTGCGGGCTGTTCACCTGAAAGGATGTGGTTATGGACAGCCGAGTGTGTCCACCTCTTCAGAAGAAGTCAGAGGGCGAATGGGTGATACTTCCTGTTGGGGGTCTTTCAGGTGTGGATGGAGGTTACCATTAGTGCAAAAAGCCTTTTTCACAGCCAAACCAATGTGAGCTAACGGGCCGGTCTGGACAAGCTCGTGAGACGAAGCGATGTCTCCTTCTGTGGTTTCCTGTGAGCGCGACTCAGGAGAGCGTCGAGGTCTCGGAAAGTCAGGAAGTGTTTATAACAGTTCGGCTTCTGATAAATTCAAACTGACATTTACTTAGAGTAGCGCTTCCGAGTCGCCGCACAGGACGTAGCAAACAAAAACAGACAGGCTGAGATTTTACAAAAGGTTGGAGAGCTGACAGACAAACAGATGTAGGAGAACTTGATTGAGTTAAGCCGTGAACAGTGAGTGTGGGAAGAATGAAATGTCAGAACATGGCCGCGGGACTGACATGTTTAATACAGATGGGAGGATGGTGAGTTTAGCGCGAGGGTGAGGCCTGAAGACTCACGGAGTCACCTGAACTTGAATTCAGATAATGTTTGTGTTGCAATTCTCCTCCACAAACATCTGACTTTTGACTAAAGGTGGACATTTTAAACGGGTCATCACAATAGGAGACAGTGAATCAGTGTGTTTGTTTGGCATGTGTGTAAGTGTGAGTGTCTGTGTACCAGATGTAGTGCTCTGAGAGTCCCCGGCTCTGTAGGCGGTGGGTGTTTCTGATTGTGTCGGCAGCCATATGGAGAAAGGAGGTTTGGAAACATCCCATTACAAGTCGTACATCAGAGGCCTGACAGCCTCGTTCAGTGCTGTTTTCATTTCAGTCACGAGTGCAGCTGCTCCAAGCCTCCGGATCCCAGCCGCCTCCTTAACCCCTCACACACACACACATACACACACTTACACACTCACACACGCACATCTGAGAACTGTGTGCCACCTTAAACACTTCATCTGATCATTATAATGCACAGAAATGTCTGCTGTCTGCCATCTTGAAGTGTGATGAAAGCTGTTTCTTTGCTGCTCCTCCTACAGAGTTGATTCAGTTCTCAGCACGTTTTTTGCGCTGAAGATCTACTTCAGGATTTACGCTGCACGTAACTGACCATATGGATTTTTGATTTTCAAAACTCTTAAGTATTAATGCACATACATAATTGACTATAAGGACTTACGGTATCATGGCTATGCTTTGGCATATTTAAATTAAACTTTGTGTGTGTCATAATCAAACTCATCTGAGACTGTATATGTAGAGTTTGGTGACAACGCCACCTATTGGTCCTATTGGTCATCAAATCCTCATTTTTAATGGGAAAATCTTTTTGGACTCAATTTTGTGTGGCTGAAGGTCTGGGGTGGTGAGGAAGGTTGTTGGTTTAAACTTAGCAAATATGCATTATGTCCTCTGTATATTCTTTGGGTCTTGCTTAATGGGATGCGCATGCTGCCATTCAGTGCTTGACCACATAATTGCTGCTTCTCTTGATACTTTATAAAACATTTCAACAGAAGTTAAATAAGGCAGAATTTCTACAACATACTAAAAAAAATGTTTTCATAAAAATATATTTACTCTGCTGCTTTAACATGTACACATTTATTTATTTATTTAAAATATTCATTAATTTATAATATGCATTTACAGCACTTTTTAAACAAAAAATATCTAATTTAAAAATGTACAGTATTTACCTCCTGATCTATAACTAGCTTTATTGGGTATTAGTATTATAATTGCTCTGTATTAATTCAGAAGTGATGCATTTTTTGTGTGTTTTTGAAGGAAACTAAGAAGGGTATTAAGACTTGTATGGCTTAATATAATGTAAATTATATCTCTTACTGAAATATGTAGTAAAAAACAATTAAAGATTTACGTTATTTTAAAAAATCCACATCGTTTTCTACATAGTTTGGACTACAGGGGGCACTATTTTTTTGATTATGTCAAATGCACTGTAAAAAGTGATTAGTTGACTTAACTTAAAAAAAATAAGGAAACCCGTTAAAATTATTAAGTGAATAATTTTTTAAAAAATAAGTTAAGTGAACTGTCAAGTTAACTTATTTTGTTATTATTATTATTTACTTTATCATTTTTAGGCAACAGGTTTCCTCAATTTTTTTTTAAGTCAATCACTTTTTAGAGTGTGGTTGCACTCAGTGAGCTACTGGCGCTTCCTGCTGCTATTTTTTAACACAACTCAGAAAATAAAATACTGATACAATACCACATTGTTTGGCTTTTGATTGTCATTTTCAGTCAAAGGGCAGTAGGAGAAGCGATGTAAGTCTTCACTGCCTTCCTAGCCATAAGAAGAGGGAAGAAAATAATGGGAAGATGCCTGTGGACGAATAAAACTTTCTAAAGACTTGCGTCTTTGTTCTCTCCACTTTAGCCCTCATGCCTTTGAGGATTTTAGTAGACCACAGCTTCTGAAAAAGCTTACAAATGGCAGAGACAAGAAATGCTAGATGCCATCCTGGCAGGATGTAAACATGCCGATGCTTGTCATGACGCCACAGTCACTGAAGGAGTTTCTTAGTGCAGATTTCACTCAATATCCGGGTGCGTTTAGACTCCTTGTGGGGAAAAATTGATGTTGCGGCATTTGAATTAAGCCTACTCTCTAAAAAATGCTGGGTTAAAAACAACCCAACCTGGATTATTTGGCAACCCAGCACTGGGTAAATATTGGACAGAACACATGCTGAGTTATTTTAACCCAGATGGTTGGGTTAAATGTTTTTACCAAACATGCTGGGTTATTTTATTCTTAAGTCAACTATTGTTTAAAAATTAGTATATTGCTGTCTTAAAATGGAATGGAACTTATAAAAACACACACATTACTAGAGGCAACAGCATTAATCCAAACATGAACAAAATACAAGACAAATTGAATTTATTTGGTTGAATACAGCATAGTTTACAATATTACATTTAAAGGAGAAGTTCACTTCCAAAACAAAGATTCACATATAATGTACTCACCCCCTTGTCATCCAAGATGTTCACGTCTTTCTTTCTTCAGTCGTAAAGAAATTATGTTTTTTGACAAAAACATTTCAGCATTTTTCTTCATATAATGGACTGATATGGTGCCCCGATTTTGAACTTCCAAAATGCAGTTTAAATGTGGCTTCAGACGTTCCCAAATGTGGTTGTAAATGATCCCAGCCGAGAAAAAAGGGTCTTATCTAGCGAAACGATTGGTTATTTTCATAAAAATAATACAGTTTATATACTTTTTAATGTCAAACGCTCGTCTTGTCTCACTCTGCCTGGACTGTTTTTTTCGGTTCATGACAGTTAGGGTATGTCGAAAAACTCCCATCTCATGTTCTTCATCAACTTCAAAATCGTCCTATATTGCTGTTTTACCATTTTTGTTAAGGGTGTTTGTTCATCTTTGCATGTTCACTTTGCAAAGACTGTATTGGTACTTCTGCAGTGATGTAGGATGATTTTGATGATTTTTGAAGTTGAGGGAGAAAATACGATTGGAGTTTTTCGACATACCCTAACTGTCTTGAGCCAGAATACACAGAGTTCAGGGAGAAAAAGGCAAGACAAGTGTTTGAGATTAAAAAGTATTTAAATTATATATTTTTTTAATGAAAATAACCGATCGTTTCGCTAGATAAGACCCTTCTTCCTCGGTTGGGATCATTTACAACCGCATTTGGGATCGTTTAAAGCCGCATTTAAACTGCATTTTGGAAGCATTTTGGCACCATAGCAGAAAAATGCTGAAATGTTTTCCTCAAAAAACATGTTTTGAAAGTGGACTTCTTGTTTAACAATCATTTAAAACATAAAAAATTTTACATTTGAAAGTAGCATTTTAATTTTAGTGTATCCAACCATTCTCTATAATCGCTTTTTACCGAAATAGCACTAATTCTCATGCCAGTGACTCTTTAAACCTGCCCATAAACAAACAGTACTGAGATAAGAGAACATATTTTAATATCAAGCTATATTAAACTCAGTACAATAACGAATAAAGTCCATTTATAAATTGTATAATTTACAACTGCTGCTGACATCTCATGCTTATGTTGCGTTGCGTAAAATAATACAGTTTACAACACAGTAAAGGCTTTATAAATCAAATAAAATATATACAAACCTTTATTTCACTGAAAAAGTGCACCAAATCGTCAGCGCTGAGAACCGCTCACTCCTGTAGAGACTGTAACTCAGTGGCTGGGTTGTTTCATCAGAGACAGGCTCAAACCAGCGGTTGCGTAGCATTAAAGGAGTTAGAGAAAAACTACCCAGAACCTGGGTAAAAAATACAAAAAATAACCCAATAAAATGACCCAACAAGTTGAACCCACCATTTGGGTTAAAAAAATAACCCAGCATTTTTTAGAGTGTACATTTATGTCCATCACCACCTGTAAGCTCTCTCAGTAGCTGTGTTCATCGTATCAACATTTTATTTTTGAGTTGTGTTGTGGTAAAAATAGCAAAAGGTAGCGCCAGTAACCCACCGAGTGCAACCATGTCAGGTCATCAAAAATAATTGCGCCCCCAAAAGTATTAATAAAACGATGTAGATTTTTTAACTAATGTAAATCTTTCATGGGTTTTCTACTACATATTTAAGTAAGAGACATTGCGCTACCCATTCTCATTTTGTTCAGTCACCCTTTATTTTCAAGTGACTTCCCTACACTGAATCACCTTACTACTTATAGCTTTACGCGTTTATTCATATGTATTGTGTTATTTCAACACCGAGAGCTTAAATGTTGTGAGACGTGTGAGACCATGAGACTGACCGCTGTGCCCGGTTTCAGAGCTTTATGAACAAAAAAGATAAAGTTCAACCAACCACATGGTGGTCTAATTTTTACAGTTCCTCAGTGCTTCCAACAACAATGAAGATGAGTAAAACGGTTCCATAAGCAAGGTCAAATTCAGATACATACTATGCATCATAAAATACGTCAAATTATTCCAAAGTCGGACACTCAGGATGAAGCTTATCTCACTTAGGGGACTGTTTGATTCTGAGCGTGACGGAGCAACCTGAACATCTGTTTCTTCAAACATGCGAGATAAAAAATGCTCGGCTCTCAAAGACATCATTGCCCCACATTTGTTAATGATGAAAATGATTGCAATGCCAGAAATGATTCCTGCTCTTCTCAAGCAACAGACAGGCACAGCATCCAGAAACCTTCTCCCATCCCTAAGCCAAATTTCCACTAGAAATCAAAAGCTGGAAGGGCTTACGTGTTCAGATCTTCCAGTAAATCAGGTTGATCAAATGAGTTAGTGTCTGACTGGCAAGCGTCATCTGTCATGCAGCTCATGATCGGGCCATGCCAAGATCCACACTCACGCTGGCGACATCGCTCTTTTACCCGCAAAGAACGACAGGACTTCTTTAATCAGCCTATTGGAATCATGTTGGTCTCTCATCATTTGTGTTCCACCGTTAAGCACTAACACGTCCTCTGTCGCAATGGGACAAATCACTTTAAAACACTTCATACCCGTGACCACTGAATTTAAATGTACCGTGTGCCTTTTGAGTGATAGTGGTTGGAAAGTTCACTGATAAAAGCCAGAGAGGAAAACTGCTTTGCATCAGATAGAAAGGACAATGACTTCATACACTGTCCCTCTCAGTCTCTTTCTCTCTCGCTCAGTCATTGATTTGTCTCCGCATTACAGAGCAGCCTGATGATGTCATGGTTTGCGAGCACTGACAGCAATGCTTTGAGCCATGCCAAATTTCCATAAGATTTGTTATGATTAATTCATCAGTTATTTTTTGAGTTTCCGATAACTTTGAGCTGAGAAAGAAAAGAACGGATTAAAAATAAGATAGAAATATTAAAAATAATAGTATTAAATGTGCTTTCAGTATTGTTTCTTTTTGTTTATTCATTAAATGTGCATTCAGTATTTTTTCTTTTTGTTTACCCCTAAAATTGCTTGATTAATATTCAATTTTATTTGTTTTTTTATTATTTTTAATTTAATTTAATTTAATTATTTGTAATTATAATTTATATTTGTACAGCATGTACTTGAAAGCTGTTGTTTAAAATATTAAAAACTGTAAGGTGTAAAACATTTTATTTCATACCCACATTTATACTGTAGGTGGAACAATTCATTTCTGCATCAGTTTGGAAATTTGAAAATGTATTTTTGTATAAACAGTTCACCAAATTTACTGTAGATTTCACTTGGCGCTGTTCTCTGATTGGATTGTATATTTTAGGTATGAGCTCTGTAAGTTTAGACCATAAATGCAAACTTCCAAATGCTGACAGCGCCATCATGTGGTCTTTTCTGTAATACGATGGGAGGAAAAGTCAAGATATGCTAAGTATAAAATTATGTAAATATTTGCATCCTCCATTACATGCATGTGTAATCTAATTTAACTCTAATGTCTTGATCATTTTACACTATGTTATGTAATGATTATGGCAAACTATGTTTGCCATTACAACTGATGCGCCACTAGATGGAGGTGTTGTAATCTAAACCATGACAGCTAAAAATTAATAATATTTCAGCGGTTGGAAAATTAAAAGATGGACAGTTGATTCTAGATATTTCAGCTCCCTATTAGGTTTCCTGCACTGCTGCTTCCAGTAACCCACTTTAAAGAACTTTGTCCGTAAGGCATTTCTGATCTTCTGTCTGTTCCTCTATGCCGCACATTATATTCACTGAATTATGCAATCGAACGTCTCTTTATTCAACTGTATAAAAGCACGGTGTTCGTGTTGTTTTTGGACCTGAGAATCATGGGAAGTTAAGTGCTCTGAGTGCTGTGGGTCAAAGCTGAGAGGAGATATAAAACAAAAACAGTTTAAACCTGCTTCACTGGACATGTACAGCACAGCACTAAAACTGCTAAAAATGAATCATCTTGTCTCCGCAAGCCTATTATCTGACGCTACAGAACAATGAACTAGGATGAAATGGAGTTATCACCTCAGGGCTTATATGTGTGGGAGAGAAAGCAAGCGCTTTCTGAAAGAAACGCAAGGAGAGAGATGCTCTGGAAACCAGGTTGGGAACACTGGTTGCTGGAGGAGGCAGTGAGTTATATTATGTAGAACGTACACAGATACACTCTTAAAAACAAAAGGTGCTTCACAATGCTATAGAAGAACCTTTTTGGTCTAAATGGTTCCATAAAGAACCTTTAACATCTAATGAACCTTTCTGTTTCACAAAAGGTTCTTTGTGGCAAAAGAAGGTTCTTCAGATTATAAAAAGGTAAGAAAGAGATGGTTCTTTGAAGAACCTTTGACTGAATGGTTCTTTGTGGAACCAAAAATGGCTCTTCTATGACATCGCTGTGAAGAACCTTTTAAGCACCTTTATTTTTAAGAGTGTACCTTATTCTTTACTTGCGTTCGGTTTTAAAGGTCAAAGTTCTAAATGGCAGTATTCCAGTGGAATTCCAGAGATCTGTGTGGATTCAAATACAGCTGGAGTAAAGCTCTACAGAAGCAGTGGATTCATGAATTTAGTCATGAACTTAGTAAATAATTCAACTGTTTGGAGCGCTTCAGTGTTGATATTAAAGGTATGTGTGTGTTTTTTGTCTGTGTCTGTTCATATTAAGATGATTGAGATGTATTTGATCTCCTCAAAAAGAGAATTTAAGACATTTTTACACATTTGTTCTATAAATAATGTTATGGGCTAGTGAATCGTGTATAGTTTCAGTGCAGACAGA
Organism: Cirrhinus mrigala; assembly: GCA_036247105.1. NCBI lineage: Eukaryota > Metazoa > Chordata > Actinopteri > Cypriniformes > Cyprinidae > Cirrhinus > Cirrhinus mrigala. The sequence goes on from CM070025.1 coordinate 11,422,801, forward strand.
TTTCGTACTGAATGTTGAACACCAATTTGCAATCATAATCTGAGGTCACTGTTCTTCTATTGTTTTTCCCTCTCTGCATCTTCTCTGTTCTCTTCTCTCTCTGTACTTGAGGCTCTTTGACTTATCTGGAGCATGTATGAAGGATCCCAGCAGGATGCCAGGTTTGTCTGGTAGGATGGAGGAGGCTGGGATGACATAGATACATTAGGGAGAAGTGCTACCAGAAGCATGAATGAGATGATGTTACCAGGCACTTTCTGTGAGTAGAGTATTGGATTAAGATAAGCTGTTATGGAGCATAAAATTGACTTAGCAGAAACAGCTAGTTTTAAAAATATCTAAATCCCTTTACTTAACATTGTGATTTTTGGCCTCTCCCACCTCAGAGCTCTTAATCGTTTTGACCACAGTATCATCATTTTGAACAGTTATTTCATTTTAATTACTAGTTAAATACATTTTAATTGAGCTGTTTCCCACATTTTGTGTTACCACATGATTTTGCAGCCAGTGCACAAAAAAAAAATCTATGAAGATAGGTTGTAAATCAAAAACTTAATTTTTAATTAGTAATGTGCTTTGCTGAGAACTTTATTTGAACAACTTTAAAGGAGAACTCCACTTTCAGGACAACAATTTAAAAATAATTTACTCACCCCCTTGTCATCAAAGATGTTTATGTCTGTCTGTCTTCAGTCGTAAAGAAATTATGTTTTTTGAGGAAAGCATTTCAGGATTTTTCTCCATATAATGGACTTCATTGGTGCCCCAATTTTGAACTTCTAAAATACAGTTTAAATGCAGCTTCAAAGGGCTCTAAATGATCCCAGCCGAGGAAGAAGGGTCTTATCTAGCGAAACAATCGTCATTTTTTTCGAAAAATAAAAATTTGTGTACTTTTTAAGCACAAAAGCTCGTGTAGCACAGGCTCTGGGAAAAATCACGAAATGCTTTCCTCAAAAACCATCATTTCTTCACGACTGAAGACCGAAAGACATGAACATTTAGGATGACAAGGGGGTGAGTAAATTATTTGTGAATTGTTGTTCTGGAAGTGGAGTTCTCCTTTACAGGCAATTTTTTTTTTCTATATTTTAATTTTTTGCACCCTCCGTTTTCAGATTTTCAAATAGTTGTATCTTAGACAAATATTGTCCTATTCTAACAAAATCAGCTTTCAGATGATGTATGAATCTCAGTTTCAAAACATTGACCCTTATGACTGGTTTTGTGGTCCAGGGTCACAAATATCCTTTCTTTAATTTATGGGAAACATAGCTTCATCTACTATATATCAACCTTTAGTCCCAGACTTGCTTGTCACTACTGAAGGGTGGCCAAATTTAAAGGGATAGTTCATAAATTCATATATAAAGACTGATCAACACACACACATACAGTTCATTAAATATGGTAACGAGACTGCCTGATCTCATGACGAAAATGTACCTGTGGGACTTACAATGGGGAATCCTTCAGTACAAATCCTGTGAGAAACATGATGACGGCATGACTCATGATGAGCAAGCTTGCAATTGCATTTTTACGTCACATTCACTTGTGTTCATACTATCAGGTAAGTTTAGGTGTAGTGCAGATGGTATGTTATTTTAAAATGTCACAGAGGTTTAGAGTTATAGCACCACTCAATGGACATTTTAAGTCAGAACTTCAGTGACGCGTACAAAACCGACATCACATTAAACATACCATGTACATTCATCGGTTCTGAGGAAAAAAACAAACACTCTTTCAGCGCTACTCAGTGGACATTTCACATTGAATGTGTCACGAAAAGTACACGCTATGCATTTCGCATCTTGCAAAAAAGTTGCCACAGGTACGTTTTCGCCATGAAATCAGAATGTAACAAGAAGTTGTGTTCTTGCACATCCAGCAAGTGCATTTGAGCTTCTGTTTTTACCATATTTGATGTTTTCTTATCAAAGTTTATACACTCTTAAAGGTGACATCAGATGCAAAATTCACTTTTGCATGGGGTTTGCATGTAATTGGCCATGCACACACTGCAAGTTTCAAGTGTGTACGGAACAGCAGTCACTCCCGCATTTGTAACCATAGCAGAATTTTGGCGTCTTGCGGGAGTGAATTTAGACGTTTGGTATCTGCCATTTTTTGGCCAAAGACTCTTTTTGTCTGTCGTTTTTAACTAAACTACCGCTGATAGATGTGCTGTGTTTTGTTTATGCTCTGGAGGCTGCTTTGCTTCGCTGGCTTGCAGTGTTGCCATGTCCTCATATTTACAAGCGTGTTTAGGCACGCTGTTTTGTCTGAGCTCATAAAGCTAGGCACTTTATGGACTTAATCAAGGGGTCTGTTGCAGATAAAGTGTTTGGGTGTTTTAGTGTTTTTTGTGCTTGTCTTTTTTTTTTTTGTTGGATGAGATCTGGCAACACTGACACTTTACCGCAGGGTTCGTGAGTGCTTCTAGCCCCATGTCAAAATGTGCTAAAGGTTTAAGACTTCTTTCACTGTTATTTTCTTGCATACAGACAGAGACACATTTCTGATGCACGCTGAAATACATCATTAACAACTAGTTGTTCAGTTCAGTTCCATACACACTGCGTAGAATTTCTGTAAATGTGGTTGTCACTACCTGTATTTTTTGAGAGTTAATGCGGTTGTCGAATGCGGTTGTCACTCCCGTATTTTAGTGAATTATGTGTGTACAGAACGCGATTAAGGAATAAAAGGTGAACTGGCAACCAAATTTAGCTGTAGTGTCAGGGCTCAACGCTAAGGATTTTTTCTGCTGGCCCGGTCGGGCCAGTGGTTAAAATGTTTACTTGCCTGGACAAAATTGTCACTGGCCCTACCACAAAAAAATTAAATAGTTGCTGTTATCATTGTTTTTGACTCATGTTATCAAGTTCAAATATTATTTGTTTGTTCAAAAATTATTTTATTATTATTAATATTTTCTTGCAAATATAAAGATGCTTTAGGGAAAAACAGCAGACAGACTGAAAGAACGCAAAGTCTTTTAGTCAGCAGGTGGCGCTTTTGGAATAAGAGGGCTATTACGTTTCTATGGTTACCGCTGTAAACAAAGCAGCTCAGTGCTTATAAGCGCTACTTTAAATACGTCATAAATAGGCAAATGAAAATAAAACGCCTTGTGAACTTTTATTAAAACAGACAGTTCCCCTCAAAGATACATTCACATAAACCACAGTTTCAATATATAGAATAATATTTCTAATATTTCGCGCATTGTGAACCGTGATCTTGCTATACCTGTTACAGTATTTTTTCCTCTTTGCGTTCGTCTTCAGCGTCTCTAACCTCTGCTAACGGATGTTTAAAGAGTTCGTAATATTTCCACACACGACATTTTGAAAAAAGATAACAGAGATCGGTTGAAATATGTCCAGTAGATCGGTGCATCTGTACTTTACTGTATAAATTAAGTATGGATTGATCATTGTTAAAGCTACAAAGGTAATTGTCAGGACGAGTATTTTGACATACTTTTGTAGGCTATTTGTCCGTCAAAGACGTGTCTCTCTGTGATCGCTTAAAATTTTAAATTAACATTCAAGATTAAAGAACACATGCAAATGATAAACTTTCGTGACGACGCCGCAGTGGCCCGATCGGGCCAGTGACTGATTCGTCAACTGTCCCGAGCGTCTTTCACGCTGGCCCCGGGCCATCGGGCACTCCTTATTGTCGAGCCCTGAGTGTGTATGTGGCCAGTGTGTCATAGCAGTGTGTGGACACGGCTACACTAAAATGACAAAAAAATCCATTCACTCCTTTTTTTTTTTCCAAAAAAAAAAGCTAAACAGTCTCAATTATCAAGCCACTTTAATTTTCTGAGCAGTATGATGTCATACTGATCAGGCTCCGCCCACGACAGCTGACAGACTGTCCCGTATTTGCATATCTCCTCAGCCAGTTGGATGCTGTCCGCCATTTTTCTTCGCTCGAGCAGCTGTAACAACGTCTCATAAGCAATGCCGGTGTTCAGTAGTTGGATGTAAAAATGAACATGAGAGTCTTCATTTTCTCCCGACATCAGAGCCACTGAGGACGCAGTGGACTAGTTTTGTTTCTGATGGTAATGCACCACCAAATATACAAAAATGGAAGAAAGGGGTGGAGTGATAGTAGCTCATTATCATTTAAAGAGACGTCTCGCTGTATTAGTTCTGGAGGATTGGATGGGAACCTATACATGGAAGAAGCCATAAGATAAAACACTTAATGGCTAAGATGATGCTATAAGAAATCAGCACTGGGACATGTGCTGGATAAAAAGCCGTCATATGAAAAATGTTATGTACTGTATCACAGGCAGTAGCATGTCTCCTCCTGTTTGAGAAAGATGTGAAAAAAAGTTAGCATTTATTAGAACCATATTATACTGTACATTCTTAACATGTTAAACCTATTATGGTTGTGTTTGTGTGTTTTGAGGTTGTGTAAAGCAGTATGTACTCTACAGTATGAGCTGTGAACAACCAGTGGAAAAAGTGAACTCAGATGAAAGTCACATGAGAAGTGTAAGGGACTGAGGTTTTTTTTACTCCAGTTTTTCAGCAGGAAACAGGCAGTTTTGATGTGTTCCAAAACAATGTGTGTCAGAAAGGTGGAACGTATCATATACGCTCCATGAAATACTCAAGAGTGTTAGAGCCGGAAACGACTCAGTGAAGAAGAAAACAGCAGTGCAGTGAGAATAGAGCAGAATACATTCAGAGCACATCAGCTCATCATGGGATCTTTCCAAGCTTCTTATGAAGTCTCCAGGGCTCTCCTCATCTTCAGAGTTGAAGGAAATCCTGTGTTAAAGCTCCACTGCGCTGCGTGATTGGGAGCAAACAGATAAACATCCAACCCGTGCTCCCGTGTTTGCTCCCAGTAGAAGAGAAGAGCTCTAACATTTCCAAAAAAGAAACACAATACCCACATACAACACCCAAACAAACACAGTCACACCCACGTCTGTCACCAAAACAGTGGCTTTGAGACGTGTGGCGAGGACTCCGCTGGGGGAAGAAGGCCTCTTCTTGTTTTCAACACGTCTAATCTCTGTAAGCCTCATCGCTTTCAGAGCGTTTTGATGTTGAGATAAGGGCACATCTGCACCCTCGGAAACCTTAAACCCGGTTCCTCCGCAAAACACACCAGGGATTGTCGGTAGGGAGCACTGAAGATTATAGAAAGATTATTGAGGGTCAGAGGTCAGATAAATGTTTCACTGCAGCTGATCGTGTTGAAAATACATTCTGACACCTTCAAAGGGGGTTAACCTTATGACCGTAAATATGCCAGGTATCTGCTGCTGTACAAACGTGCAGCCATAAACTTTAAATGAGCTGTTTGTGTCCGAGACCGATAAGGACGTGCAGTAATTTCTCTTTTTTTTTCATCTTAGAAATGCTAGTGTACAGCGTGTTACGCTTTATAAATACCTTAAAAGAAAATCTCTGGAATGTCCAGAGGAATAACATCCATTTCCTCTTAGTACCGCTTGTACCATCTGAAATGTATTGCTTTTTAGAAAGCACCGATACAGTGAGTAAATGTTTTTGAAATCAGCTGTGATATAGCAGTGTTGCATTTTAATGATAAGAGTCGTTCTTTATATAGTCTTTTCATATGGTACTAAAAAGCAAAAGCTATCATGTACGGATAAGCATTCCTGATTTAGAAAAAAGCTGTGCTTTGTTCGAACACAAAAGCATTTTAACAAAGTACTTAGAAATCAAAATTTTTTGACATATTTTGTTAAAATGAATAATATTATAGTATTTCATCATAACTTGAAGAAGAGAGAAGCCACAGACATTATAGCATAGTAGTGGTTATATTCTTATTTGGTTTAACCCTGCATTTTCTTTTCTTACACAGAGATACATTTGAAAATAACATATAAAGACATTTAAAATGTTACAAAATATTTCTATTTCAGATAAATTGTTCTTTTGAACTTTCTTTTGATCGAAGAATCCTGAAAAATGTCTCAGTTTCTTATTTAGCAGAACAAATGTTTTCAACATTGATAATAAGAAGAAATGTTTCTTGAGCAGCAAATCAGCATATTAGAATGATCTCTGAAGGATCGTGTGACACTGAGGACTGGAGTAACGATGCTGAAAATTCATCATAGTCATTATAGGAATAAATTACATTTTAAAAATGAAAATGAAATGATTAAGTTCTGTCGTGAAACTCTAGATGGCACAGGCTGATGGGTTCTTAACGTAAACTGATGATATTCACAGCGTTAAACAACTTGGCACAAGCTGATTGGTTAATGTTGCATACGTAGCCAATGAGCTTGCTGCTTTACATTTAAATGGCTGGTTAACATTCATTTAGAGTTCCTCTGAAACCCTTCACCTCCTCAGCTCCACCTGTAGGGTAGACCAGGTACAGTTGGTACACTTTTTGCTTTTTCCATTACCACACCAAAACTAAAGACAGAAGAGAAGTGATTTTTCATATAACATTTCCTTTACTTGTCTACTAAAATATGAATAATTTTTAACAAGTAGGTCATATTTGCCATAGTTAGCTCATAAACACAAGAAACAGTAGCCGAGTACAGTTGAGACACCCATCCGTAATGCTGTAAAGCTGCCTAACCAATTCATTGCAAATGTAAAATACCTATAAAAATGAGAATTCAACCGTTTTTATTTCCATTTAGTATTTTATTTGATTATTTGTTTTGTTAGAAGTAGTTCATTTGTAAAACATTGTACAGTAATGGCAAACAGCAGTACAATATTTAATTTCAGTTCATTCTAATAGTAACAGTTGAAAAGTTGAGTACAGTAAACAGTAAAACAGTAAAAAAAAAACACTGAACAATTGCAAACAGGAATAATAAAACAGATTAAATGCAAACAATAACCTAATAAACATAATAACAATAAACAAAATAAATAGATGATACACTGTGTCTCAACTGTACCCCGTTGACCACCTCGAACATTTCTTTAGACTTTACGATGACCTTGCATGACACAAAGTCATGCCTTATGTCAGTTTTTAGAGCACAGATTAAGGTTTACGAAAATGTAAGTTAACTTTAACAGTCATGTAAAGATGAGAAGCTATTCAATGTGGAAAGGACGTGCTGAAGAGAAAAACTTACCTTAGAAAAAAAAACTTCCGCCGAAATCTTCGGACTGGAGAAGCATATGCATGCCAAATTTCCCACGGTGAAAGAGGACACTTATATGCATGTGCAAACAAATATCACAGATCAGACTTGTTGCGCATGCAAATTATTTAAGCTGTTTCAAATGTACCCCTGTACCAACTGTACCCAGTCTACCCTATAGATCTGCTATGGGTTATTAAGTTGGCTTGAGAAAGCCAACTTACTGATCTACTATTTAAGATTATTATTATTCTTCTTCTGAGCCAAATTTCAGTATCTATCTCCTCCTAGAACTTTCAAGCTAGAACCACCAAACTCGGCCCAGACCTTCAGACTGGTCTGACTCGGTGTGCTATATCTTTTCAGACTGATGCGGCTTGCAGTTTTCATAAACCAGACTATCAAATCCACCAAAAATCCCATAGACTTACATTGACGGAACGTTCAAATGAGCCAACACTCTTTAACACTTCCCAGAATCCCTTGAGGCTCAATCAAGCTTCCCTTCTATATACTATTTCTGATCAATTTAGACTCATTTAAGCTTCCACTCTAATATTTCTAATATTTCTAATCTATCTAGCTATCTAAATCATGCTAGCAACATGCTAGTAACATGCTAATCATGCTGACAACATGCTAGTAACTTGCTAATCATGCTAACAACATGTTAGTAACATGTTAATCATGTTAGAAACATGCTAACAACATGCTAACAACATGCAAATCATGCTAAAACATACTAGTAACTTGCTAATCATGTTAACAATATGCTAGTAACATGAGAATCAGGTTAGAAACATGCTAACAAAATTCTAGTAACATGCTAATCATGCTAACAACATGCTATTACCTTGGTAATCATCCTAGCAACGTGCTAGTTACATGCTAATCATACTAGAAACATGGTAACAACATGCTAGTAACATGCTAATCATGCTAACAACATGCTAATCATGCTAGAAACATGCTAACAAAATGTTAGTAACATGATAATCATGTTAGAAAAATGCTAACATGTTATTAATATGCTAATCATGCTAACAATTTGTTAATCATGCTAGCAGCATGCTAATCATGATAGAAACATGCTAGCAACAGTCTAGTAGCATGCTAATCGTGTTATCAACATGCTAGTAACATGCTAATCATGTTAGAAACATGCTAACAATATGCTAATCATGCTAGTAACATGTTAATCATGACAGAAAAATGCTAGCAATGTGCTAGTAACATGCTAATCATGCTAATAACATGCTAGTAACTTGGTAATCATGCTGGACATGTGCTAGTTACAAGCTAATCATACTGGAAACATGCTAACAACATGCTAGTAATATGCTAATCGTGCTAGAAACATGCTATCAATATGCTAATCAGGCTAGAAACATGCTAATAACTTGCTAATCATGCTAACAACATTCTAGTAACTTGCAAATAATGCTAACAACATGCTAATCATGCTAACAACATTGTAATCCACCTATAAAAATACAAGCAACAGGCTAATCATGCTAAAACATGTTAACAACATGTTAAATCATATAAGCCATGTGTTAAATCATGCTAGCTGCATTCATACTTTTACAACTGCTTCAAACTTTCAGGCTAGGCTTTCTCAAGACAACTTAAAGTTTGTTCTCAAACTTTACTCATCTAGTTATATATGCTGTTTGTGCAGTAGCAGTATGTCTTAAATAGTCACAGCACTGTATCGTGTATGTATTGGCAATAGCAAGTAATAATCTACAACAACAGCAATAACCAACAGCAGCAGCAGATTTTTTTTATCCACAAACATGTCTGTACAAACCCATCGTTTTTCATGCTTTTGATTTAAAGCATCAAAGGTTTATAAACAGGCCTGAATGAGTCCCACATCAGTGATTCATCTATGTCTTGGTGCACAGGATGTTTTGGATGTGTATGTTCCTCAAGTGTTGCGTGATAGGGGAGGTGAGCGACCGGGCTTTCCATATCAAATCTTTTCACGCTGATTACATGTGCAGTAGTGACTGCGTATGGGCAAATAGGAGATTGTAGACTATGCAGAGCACCTCTGAACTTTATAATGACTGTTTTGTCTCAGATTGTCACGCAGATACTTATTAAAACCTACCATCCTTAGATCAGACCCAGTGACTGAGGCATGTTCTTCTCTGCATTAAAAATTATCCAACTGTTCTTGGCACTCTAATTGAAACTGACTTAATGAAATCAGGTACTGTGAGCTGAAAGATTCAAGTACCAGTTGATCTGTACAGATGGTGTATTAATTATGTGAAACTTCGACCAAAATGGTCTTAGAATGAGGATGAAACCAAAAACAGACGTTTTCCAGGAATTCACTTTTGAATATTTCTTAAGAACTTTCATAACTTTGCCCCAGGTGGGTCAAAAAAAAAACAAAAAAAACAAAAAACTGTATCCTCAAATGAACACAGAAGAGCAAAAACAGCAGATTTTAAATCATACACTTGAAGTGCAATTGAGAGTAAAGGGAACAGACGGCTTTCTCCATGTATTTTGATGTCAGTTTTCTAGCTATATCTGTGTGTTTCCAGCCCATCCATCCAGTACACAAAGTTGCGAAACTGAAAGTGCCGTAATCCCTGTGTTTACTCTGTAAACCTATAACACATAACAGGCTGTGCTGGTAGCAAGAATCTGGCGGTTTAGTCTGACTCAAGCGTGACGTGTTGATTTCCCGGCAGATCGTGACTGCTTTTACAGTTCTGGAAGTGATACAGGAAAGCCACAGCCAGTGTGGGTGGCCTGGCAAACAGAATATGAGCGGGCACTTTACTTTATGCGCACCGGTAAGAGCCTGTGGTCGGGACAGAGTGCCTTTATACACGCAAAGGTGGGAAGAGGAGAGACGCATGATGGCTTTCATATTTTACAAGGCTATTTCACGTGTCCTTGCTTTGGTATACACTTTCAAAATGTTTTGCTGTATTTGACATTTTTGATCATGAAAGGTGCCAATGGGAAAATCCAATTTACAAAGCGCCCTTTGAAGTTGAAGAGATTTAACTGAAAACCATTCACTTTTACCTTGTTGAGGGTTATTAGCAGATCATGATGTAATTAAAGTGGATTCGAGGCGTTAATTGATAACTGATCCATACAAACCACAGTTTCATTACATTAAGGTTTGGACAGAACTTACTACTTTGTAGTTTAAAGTTTTAATTGCATGTGAGAGGATTTTAAACTAATAGGGCAAAAACACTACAGTCACACATTAACATTTAACAGTGACTGTAAACGACTGTAATCATTTACAGCTGTAGACAGACCCTGAACTATACCACATTTAGCACTAATTGTAGTTAAACTCTGAGTAGAGGAGTTTTATTTCATTAACTCACAGTTTCCCTCACAAACCCAGTTTAGGAAGCCCTGTTAGACTATATGGCTAGGCTGTCCTGTGAAGACAGTTTGGCTCAATAATGCTCAGATTTAGAGAAAATGGATATTACAGTTGAGGTCAAAAGTTTGCATCCCCCTTTCAGAATCTGCAAAATGATAAGGATTTTACCAAAATAAGAGGGATCTGCAGAAGATACAATATGCATGTTATTTTTTATTTAGTACTGACCTAAATAAGATATTACACATAAAAGATGTTTACATATAGTCCACAAGAGAAAATAATAGTTGAATTTATAAAAAAATGACCCCGTTCAAAGCTTTACATCCCCTTAATTCTTAACACTGTGTTGTTTTTGTTTTTTTTTGTTTTGTTTTTTAGTGATAGTTGTCCATGAGTCCCTTGTTTGTCCTGAACAGTTAAACTGCCTGCTGTTCTCCAGAAAAATCCTTCAGGTCCCACAAATTCATTGGTTTTCCAGCATTTTTGTGTATTTGAACCCTTTCCAACAATGACTGTATGATTTTGAGATCCATCTTTTCACACTGAGGACAACTGAGGGACTCAGTTAAACAATATGCAACTATTACAGAAGGTTCAAACTCTCAATGATGCTCCAGAAGGAAAACCATGCATTAAGAGCCGGGGGATGAAAACTTTTGAAAAGAATGGAGATGTGTACTTTTTTATTGTTTTACCTAAATATCATATTTTTAGGGGCCAAGCACTGAAAGTGAGATGGCACCTATTGTATCCGTTAACGTTCTTTTTCTACCGCTCTGGAAGTCTATGGCAGCCTATAGAACCACTTGCGGGAAAGTTGTGAAATTTGGCACACTGATAAAGGACAGTCTCATCATTAACCACGGCAAATTTGGAGTCTCTAACTCAAACTCTCTAGCGCCACCACTTGTCCAAAGTTTCAATCATTTTATGCCAAAACTTTTGAACTGTAACGCACAGAAGGAAAATTCTAAAAAATTCAAAAATTCAAAAATCGTAAGGTTTAGTTTTTTTTTTTTTTTTTTTTTAGAAATTTTTATTCGTAAAACCTACTTTTTCGAACTCGTCCTAGACGGTTTGTCTGATTTTCACCAAAATTGGCTCAGATCATCTTCAGACCATGCTGGCAAAAAGTTATGGAATTCAAGTTGATTAGTCAAACCGTTCTCAAATAATTCGCGAATGAATTCTACGAAAAGCACGCAAAAATGGATATGAGGCTATGTCTCCACAACGGTTTGGCGTATTGAGACCGAACTTGGTGTGTGTCATAACAAGCATGACCTGAGGCTACCTGCAGTGTTTCGGCGCAGTGCCACCTAGTGGTCAGGAGATATGGAAAATGGCTATTTCTGCTTATACCTTCTGAATAGTTTGACCAAAAATCACAAAACTGGTCTCTTCAGATTTGGTGCATCATGCTGAGTCCAACCATACCCAATTTTCCCATGTCAGCCATTTTGGGTGTCGGCCATATTGAATTTTGTCCAAAAATGCTATATTTTATGAACGCATTGACATATCACTACGAAACTCGGTATGTGTCTTCGGCACCATGCCCTGACAGTACTCAAAAAGTTTGGTGGCAGCGCCGCCTTGTGGCCAAAAGTTATAAAGAAATGTACAAAAATGCTAATAACTTCTGCTTACATAAGCATATTGTAATGAAAGTGATCTCAATAGATTCTTTGGGTCAGGCCGAGAACATTGATACCCATTATGCCAAAACTGACCAGACATCCTGTCCTCCATTTTGATTAATGTTGAAAACCTACTTTTTCAAACTCCTCCTAGACCGTTGGTCCGATTTTCACCAAATTTGACTCGGATCATCTTCAGACCATGCTGACAAATAGTTATGGATTTCGGGTCAATAGACGAAACAGTTTTTGTTTAGCGCATCAACGGATTTGTTGGAAAGATGCCAAACTGTATCTAAGGCTGTATCTCCACAAAGCTTTGACATATTTACACCAAACTTTGTATGTCACCTCACACTGACCACGCCACTTCAATTTGGTAACAGCGTCACCTATTGGTCAGAAGTAATACACCATTCATTAAACATTAATAATGAAATTTCCAAAAATGCTAATAACTTCTGACTATCCTGACACAGAGATATGGATTTCATGTCGATAGACAAAACCGTTTTCGTACAGCGCCACCACAAATTTTAGGCTTGATGCCAAAATGACTGTATGAGGCTGTATCTCTGTAAAGCTTTGATATATTGACACCAAATTTTGTGTGTTATTGTCACCTCACACAGAACACATCACATTAATTTGAGAACAGCACCACCTATTGGTCAAAAGTGATAAGCCATTCAATTATATTATTATTGGTTGTATTTATGATTTTTCATCCATTTCAACTGATATCATCCTAAAATGTCTTTAATTACTCATTGTTGTAGTCGGTCTGTTGCTCCTTGCGTGCTTAGCTCCTCATTCTGCCTTATTTGTGCTTGGCCCCGCAATTGCTGCTTGCAGCTATATTTTCATTTAGTACTGCCCTTCAGAGGCTACAGAAGATAGTTACATGTTTCCCAGAAGACAAAATAAGTTACATTTTACCCTGATCTTCAAATTCAAAAAGTTCCAGCTCTCAATGCATTGTGTTTCCTTCTGGAGCATCAGTGAGTATTTGAACCTTCTGTAATAGTTGCATATGAGTCCCTCAGTTGTCCTCAGTGTGAAAAGATGGATCTCAAAATCATACAGTCATTGTTGGAAAGGGTTCAAATACACAAAAATGCTGAAAAAAATGATTTTTCTGAAGAATAGCAGGTAGTTTAACTGTTCAGGACAAACAAGGGACTCATGAACAACTATCACTAAACAAAAAATAACACAGCTGTGGGTTATTCAGGTAAAAACACAGTATTAAGAATCAAGGGGATGTAAACTTTTGAATGGGGTCATTTTTATAAATTCAACTATTATTTTCTCTTGTGGACTATATGTAAGCATTTTATGTGAAGTATCTTAATCAGGTCAGTACTAAATAAACAATAACATGCATTTTGTATGATTCCTCTTATTTTGCTAAAATAATTAACATTTTGCAGATTCTGAAAGGGGGATGTAAACTTTTGACCTCAACTGTAAATCGATTCAAATTCAATCAAAAGACATTGAAGACATTTTTCTCATTTTTAGTGTTGTGTTCTGCCTCATGCCTTTGTAGGGCAGAATAGGAATAGGAAAGTGTATTAAGAAAATAAATGAATTTTGATTTCATGTTGAATTTAACCTGAAGAGTAGATTTGCGTGATTGTGGAGTGGAAATATTCCAAACCCTACAGAAATGTCAGACTCTTTTTTGTCTTTTTGTTTCCTGTTTGTAACAGTACATCCTAAAAAAAAAGACATTCATATGAAGGTTCATCAACCCCGAGTGTCCCTCCTGGTGCACAAAAAACATCTCTCTGGCCGAGGATCAGACACTGCCTCAAGCAAAGACTGAACTATTTTAATAAAACAAGGGCATGCTTTTACTTTGATCTCTCTCTGTGTGTATTATTCCTGTCTTTGCTTTGATTTGGTCTTCAACTTTTGTCCTTGTGTTATTTTTAGTTATTGGAGATTAATTATTTTCAATGTTCCAATTACTTGTTCCTCAATTAATGTTCCTCAAAAACTCATCTTTTTTCTCTCTCTCCTTTTCTTTTCCTTATTCTTTACAAAGCTTGAATCATAACCAGCTGAACATGTGATTAAAACAGGCAAAGGGTCAAAATGGACCTATTACACAACAGTTAGTTCTGATCTTTCAATCTGATTGGTTGATTTTCACAGGCGTTTTTCCCTATTTGTGTCACTTCGCTTGTCTGTGTTCGCTGCGTTTCAGGCTGTCAGTCTGTGTGTTGCTTGGCAACACATAACCGTTGATCATGCTTTGGGTTCTTTTGAAACTATTTTCAAAGAACAAACATAAAATAGCCGGCCACATTGTGCCTGAAATGCAAGCTACTCAATATTAAAGGGATAGTTCACTCAAAAAAGAATATTTTGTCATTTTTTTACTCATACTAATGATGTTTTGCCTGATTAAAGGCTCCAAAAATGACAAGTAAGTAGCATAAAAATGATCAATGTGATCAACATGCTATACAGTAGCTTTGTGTGAGTTCGAGAACTGTTGAGGCCGGATCATTAAACCAATGTACTCATGGTGAAGTTCTTTTTTTTTTTTTCTTTACTTATGGATAATAAGAAGTTGGCAGCTATAAACTGTGAACAAACATTCCAAACCCAACCATACTAAGAAAGACATTTAGATGAATATGTAAATATATGCTGCATGCTGTCCTATCAGTAACAACGCACAACAAAATCGACAGCAGTGAGATATCAGCTGTTAAAAAGCATCTGATAAGAGTGTTATGTTTGCACTAGTTTTGTAATTTAGAACTCCAGTCAATCATTTATCTTATTAATTTATATAGTATTTATATACATTAGCAATAAACTGAAGAAGATTTCTATGTCAAATAATGCGGAGCTCCAGAGCACACCTACCTATTACATAATCACCATGGACTAATGGTAGTTCAAAACTGTTAACCAGCTGGAGTGAACTTTTATGGAAAGTTTGCTCTGGCAAGCTTTTTCTTCCAAAACAAACATTTGGCCGTTTTGTTTTTTTGTTGTTGTTGTTTTGTTTTTTGAAATGACGTCACACCAGTTCATTCTTCAGTTTTGTATATCTGGAGTATATCTGGACCTTAAAGTGATAGTTCACCCAAAAATGAAAACTGTCATTACACACTAAAAATGCTGGGTTAAAAACAACCAACTTGGGTTATTTGGCAACCCAGCACTGGGTAAATATTGGACAGAACACATGAACACAGAACACATTTTAACTCAGCTGGTTGGGTTAAATGTTTTTACCCAACTTGCTGGGTTGTTTTATTTAAGTCAAATATTGTTTTAAAATTATTATATTGCTGGCTTAAAATGGGCTGGAAATTAAAAATCACACACAGAATTATAGAGGCAACAGCAAAAAAAGATGAAAAGATGAACATTTATTATTAACCAAGAACACCCATGGACAAATTTACAAGACAAATTGAATTTATTTGGGTGAACAGCATAGTTTACAATATTACATATATTTAAACTCGCTTAACAATCAGAAATAAAAAAAAAAAAACATTTAAAAGTAGCATTTTAATTTAAGTGTATTCAGCTGTTCTCTGTCATCACTTTTCAACAAAATAGTGCTAATTCTCGTGCTGGTGTGTCACCAAAATCTGAGCCGGTGATGGGCTGCTGTTTGCTGGGGGAACTGCGAACTCGTAGCTGAAAGATGCTGTGACTTACTCCATAACCTGCCCATAAACAAACATTATTGAGATTAGAGAACATATTTTAACATCAAATTAAACTGAATTAAATTTAGTAATATTACGGATAAAATGTGTTTCCATCATGTGAAACGAACGCAGTTGACACAGCTTACTGACATCTCGTCCTTGTATGTTGCGTTGCGTAAGATAGTATAATTTACAGCACATTAAAGACTTGAAATGAGATGTATACAAACCTTTATTTCACGGCGGTGCTGAGAAGACACAAAAGGATGCAAAAAGCTCGCACTCTGACTAGAACTCAGCAGCTGGGTTGTTTCATTGGAGACAGGCTCAACCCAGCAACTGGGTAGGAAAAATAACCCAGCATTAAAAATGACCCAGCATCTTAGTTACAGAAAAACTACCCAGCACCTGGGTAAAAAATATAAAAAATAAACCAATAAAATGATCCAACAAGCTGAACCCAGCATATGGGTTAATAAATAAATAAATAAATAACCCAGCATTTTTAGAGTGCAGAAAAATTGCCCAGCACCTGGGTAAAAATATTAAAAACAACTTAATAAAATGACCCAACAGACTGAACCCAGCATTTGGGTTACAAAAAATAACCCAGCATTTTTTAGAGTGTAATTACCCTCATGTTGTTCCAAACCCTTAAAACCTTCATTCATTTTTGGAACACAAATTAAGATAGAGGGTGAGTAATAACTGACAGAATTTTAATTTTTGGGTGAACTATCCCTTTAAAAGTCATTGCACACTGAGTCAGAAATTTTCGTATGCGTTTTTTCGTATTTGTCATTCCAAAAATATCACTCCGATTCGTATTAATTCATCCGTTGCGGAAAAAATTTGCAAAACAATGCAAAATGGAATCTTCAAGCAGTGAGGATGATTTTGTTCTCCATGCTCTTCTTAAAGAGAGAAAAAGAAAGGACATATTGGGTCCATCCAATTAGGAAGGAGAGAATACTTTTTGTGTGCACTTCCTTAAGGAGCTGTGGGATTATCCCGGTCGATTCAGAATGTCAGTAAACTTGATGCTTTGCTAGCGTTACTGGAGCCACATATTATAAAGAAGACCACTAATTTATGTGAACTCAGTGTACAAGGACCTTTACAGTGCTTTGTGCTGCGAGGCGAAGTAGATGAACTTGTCAGACGCAATTCTGGATTTTGGCGTTCGCTTATACGGTTGCTCTGAACTGTCAAAATACAGAACGCAGAAAATCGAACCCGATCCGAACTTTTTTATGCCGGACGAAAGTTTCGGAGGCAGTGTGTAAACGTGACTGACACAACGTGAGGTCGCATTAATTTTTTAAAATGCGAAAATTTCGGACGGAAATTTCGGACTCAGTGTGCAATAACCTTAAGTCATTGAGTAAATCTAATGAATCAAGATAATCTGATTCATGAACCGGATCACCAGAATCATTTCAAAATTTATTCATGATTTCCTCCTTTGCAGTCAAAAATGTTAGTCCTGTCAGTCTGCACAAGTCATATGGCATACTTTTATGATGATTTTAACGGCTTGACAACCATCACAAACATTATTAATCATCACCTGAAAATTATTGATTTTTCTTTTATGCCAAAAATCATTAGGATATTAAGAAAAGATCATGTTCCATGAAAATATTTTGTAAATTTCCTACCGTAAATATATAAAACGTAATTTTTGATTAGTAATAAGCATTGCTCAGAACTTCATCTGGACAACTTTAAAAGCAATTTTTTCAATATTTAGATTTTTTTGTACCCTCAGATTCCAAATTTTCAAATAGTTGTACATCCGCCAAATATTGTCCTATCCTAACAAACCATACATCAGTGGAAAGCTTATTTATTCAGCTTTCAGATTTGTATGTATACATCTCAATTTCAAAAAACTGACCCTTATGACTGGTTTTGTGGTCCATGGTCACATATTCTTTATTTTTGGTGACTTTTAGACACATATGGCCTTTAATTCACCCTTTTATTCTTCACCATTTACCAGTTTTTTAAAATGTTCTATAAAAGCAATGTCATACTTACAGCACGCTGTTTGAATGTTAACATGATTCAGCCTCTGGCAATATTTGAAGGTATTATTCAAGTAATACCACACCACGTTTGCTCATGTAATTATTGCTTCATTTTATTACGATTTAATTAGTATGACTCTCAAACAGTGGAGTGAACTACAGTCTAAAAATATCTTACCAAATCAGTCATTTACGTGCTGGTTTAAGTATAGTAGGTGTGTGAGTGTAACTTAAAATAAACAAATAAAGGGTGAAGATGAAAGGATGTTCCTGTGATCACATCACTGGATCACAATCCCCCGATTGGTCTAAATACAGCGCAAGAATACAAACACAAGCCAAGGACTGGTCTACCACACTCAGGCGATAGTGTTTCCATGACAACTCAGGAGGACCATGAATGCAGAGACGAGCCAGTGCTTTCTCTGGTCATCTGTTCCTACTGTATCTAACACACACACACACATAAAGTCAAGGCCCATTTCAGATGCGTTTAACATGGTGAGTTGGAAAGAGAAAAAAGAAGTCGCAATCAGAGGAAATGTGGACAGATTTTCTAGCAGAGAAGAATAGTTATCAGCTCATTATTATACACATCCATGACAGCAAGATCTCCCAGTGTACCATCTGTACACTATCAATATCTCATAGCAAAATGAATCACTTATACACTGGCTCATCATTTACTTCCTGACAGCATTTAATTGATTATTTGCTGCATAACTGAGTGCTTACATTCGAGTGCCTGAAACTTGGAGTTGTCTTGACGCTTTTTGCTTTTGTTATTCAGTTTAAGGCGTGAAGGTAAAAAGACCACAAGCTCCACACTATCGAGCCAGTTCTGTCTGCCAGGATCACTGTTTTCCCGCACAGATTTGACCTACTTCCAAAGCTGCGTCCCACATGTCTTTGAGAGCGAGATAAGGAAGAGGAAAGATGTGATGAGAGAGAATCATAGCTGTCTCTCAGTGGGAGTTCTGAAGGGTTTTCTGCTTTCCTCCATCATCAGCAAAATATTACATTTCATATATCAGCTATAAACATAAGGAAAAGGTTGACAAAAAAAGAAACCATGATATTTTTCTTCATTAAATACATAAGGAAATACAAAGAAATTTAGCAACATTTTTGGTAACACTTCACATTAAGGTTGTACTTGTTAACTTTAGTTAAAGGAACAGTTCATCCAACTTGCTGAAAATTGACACCCTTGGGCCGTCCAACAGATTTGGAGAAATTTAGCATCACCTGCTCACTAAAATATGACTCCTCATATGTATATTATTGCTTTCTGCAGTGAAAAAGTCATCTTGTCTGAATCAGGAGAGAAATATGCACAGATCAAACTCTGTTTACAAATGGAAACTGTTTTAAACACCTCTAAACAAATATGTTGGTGGATTTTGAGGTGGAAGTACAACAGGGGATGGAAGCATTATTTTGGATTATGGGCTCATATTTTGTCCAGAAGCGATGATTTAAAGTTAAAAGCATCTTAATGATGGATTTATAGTTTTTCACTTTATGAGACTTTAATTGAATGACTAGAGTCATGTGGATTACTTGTGGATTATTGTGATGTTTATCAGCTGTTTGGACTCTCATTCTGACGGCACCTGTTCACTGCAGAAGATGCATTGGTGATCCAATGAAGAGACAAAGCTTTCTACATCTTGGGTGGCCTGAGTAAATTTTAAGCAAACTTTCATTTTTGGGAAACCGATTCTTTTAACTAGATAAGTTAACATGACATAACTATGAACAATACTTCCACGGTATTTATTAACTTTGCTTAATGCTAATTTTAACATTTACTAATTCATTTTTTAAAGGGTTAGTTCAACCAAAAATGACAATTCTGTCATTAATTACTCACCCTCATGTCGTTCCAAACTTGTAAGACCTTCGTTCAACTTCAGAACACAAATTAAGATAATTTTGATTAAATCAAAGCGCTTTCTGACAGACAACAATGCAACTGACATGTTCAGGTAGTACTTTTTGTGCGCAAAGTAAAAAAAAGACTGACTTTATTCAACAATTTCTCCTCTTCTGCGTCAGTCTTTAACGTGTGTTCATGAGAGTACATGTGTCACAGTACTCTCGCGAACGAACGTTGAAAACTGGCACAGAAGAGATTTTTATTTTTGTCTTCTTTGCACACAGAAAGTATTCTTGAACCCAGGCTCATTGGAAATAAGTGCCTCTATATACATTTCTGCAACCCCAAAATCACGTACCTTCCAACATGTTTCGCAGCAGTTTTAAAGTGAAATGTCCAGACAGTGGCGCTAAAACACATTCAATACTTGACCATAACACGGTTGTATTATGTGGTACAGGCACATATTGCTGCGTTTTTATTATGCTGCTTGAGGTACATATTCAGAATTCAAATATCCGGGGAGTGTCGCTAAAGGTCAATGCTCTGTCGTGTTGGAAATATCCCGAACCTAAACGTATCCCAAACCCAAACCTAAACATACCCGATAGTGTTAACAAATGCAAAAAATGATATAAAAATGCATTTGATGATGCTGGCATGCTATTTTCTTATGCAGCTACTTTCTTATGCAGATTTGAGCTGTTTTGTGGAACTGTAGTTTCACGGGTTTCACGCAGGATTGTTTTGAAGCCATAATATAATATTCTCCAACTAACTGTGTGAAAATTAGGCTTTATTAATCAAAACTCAGTGTGTAAATCACACTTTGTGTGAAAAGGAATAAAAGTTGTCAGTTTTACTGCCTCTAGTGTTCATTTCAACTGGAAACTGCAGTGATCCGTACGTAGAGGTACCTTTATTCAGTTTTGCAGAAATGCTTATAGAGGCATGTATTTCCAATGATCCTATGATGGTATATTCAAAGCTTCATAAAATTACGGTTGAACCACTGTTCATGGACTATTTTACCTTTGTCCTTACTACATTCTGGGCCTTGAATGTGTCAGTTACGTTGCTGTCTATGCAGGGTCAGAAAGCTCTTGGATTTCATCAAAAATATCTTTGTGTGCCAAAGAGAAGATCTTATGGGTTTGGAACGACATGAACTATCACTTTAAATCAAAGATATATATCGGTTAAGTGTAAGTGAATAGGGACTGAGATTGTCAAGCTTCAAAAATGACAACAAGCGCTATAAAAGTAGTCCATACTATTCTGTAAGTAGTCAAGTGCTTTATTAGTTAAGGTTTTTTTTTTAAATATTCTCTAAAATCTCATTAACATTCATATATTCAAATATGCTGGGTCATGATCACACCATGTTTGACTTCAGTGATGGCAAACATCATTGATTCTCATGTGTCCTGTACCCAATCGCAATTGGCAAATTTAAATACGCGCATATTTAAATTTCAAATTGATGCCTTTTGTCAATTTTGAACAGCCCTCAGTCACCTTTCTCTTTCATTGTATGGAAAACAGCAGTGTGAACTTTTCCCAACATCAGTAAGTGATGAGAGTGAGTAAATGATGAAAGAACTACAATTCCTTTAAATGGCAGCTTTTTTCAGCTGGCATTAAAGTGCTTAGTGACTAATATGCCATAACATTAAAGCGTGTTGGGTAACACCAGTTTTGCAATCTTTCTGCATTTCATTACCGTTGCTCACTATCACGAGTATGTGTGATATTTTCTTTGATTGGAGGTAATTATCTAAATGCCGTGCGCTTAAATTGTTTAAGCCAATTATGCGTGAGCAACAGCATGAGTGCTTCATCACACACTTCATTCCTCTTCTGGCAGGGGGCCACAGCAGATACACTCATATACCGAGGATGAGATCATGGATAAGTCTGTCAGCAGGCATGATTCCACAGATATCTGCTTGCTTGCATAGCATTGGGTTACAGGAATCCTTCATCCTCCATCTCTGACTTTCCCCATCCATGCCCTCAACCTCACATTGGCACAACGGAAATTTCCTCAGAGGGTTTTTGGTAAACACACCGCAACCCAGTTAGTATGCAGCTCCACGAAACCTCCTTGACTCACGCTGTTTGATATCAAACATTCTCTGCGTCTCAGTAGAAACACTTCATCTTTACACAGAGCTGACACAGATTGCAAGAGAAGTTTGAAACTCAACTTTAGTTTTACTTTTATTACAGTTTCAACATAAAGGTTGTGTGTTTGGTTAAAGAATTCAGTTTTTAGTGATCACAAATACGAAATCAACAGCAAAGCTTGCAATCGTTTGATACGCTGTATCAAATGATTTGTTACATTTTTATCTCTCGAGATATTTGGAGGTCTGCTAATAATATAGCATGCGGTTTACCTACTGCATTATGGGATGGAAGTGTGCCTGAACCCTGTATCAGGTATCTGGGTTTACAGCACAGGGCAGAGCACTTGCTGTCATTGCTATTTATAACCTGGAGAGAGAGTGAGATATTCATAAACATTCTTACAACAGGAGCCAGGGATACAGTAGGAGCTCCTCCGTGAAATTGCTGACAGGACAGTAACTAAGCAAGCCATGACCCACTTATTGAATGTATGTTTTAATACCAGACTTTATGAAGATAAATCTCCTTTAGAGACTATAAACTACCTATAAAAACAAGCATCATTTGCTAAGAAGATAATATTTCACATTGCAAAATATATACAGAAATTACAGTTCAGCAGAGCTCTGACCTTTTGTAGAATCACCTGACCTTAGGATTAATAGTTTTTTAGTTATGCCTATATAATGTTGTGTGTTTATTTATAGGTATACTAAAACTCTTATTTGTATTTTTATACAACTATTCATATAGTAAAAAGTATTTATGTATAATAAATAGTTTTTTTTACCTTTGTTTATTAAATGTTCCTGAAAAAATGTATGTTTCCACAAAACTGCACAAATGTTTTTTTTCAAGATGAATAATAATAATAATAATAATAATACATTTATTAAAAATCACTATATTAGAATGATTTTTGAAGGTTTGTGTAATACTTAAGACTGGAGTTAATAAATTATATTTTAAAATATGTTTTTGTAAAATATCAAAATGAGAAATATTAAATTCTAATAATATTTTACAATATTACCGCTTGCAGGAAGGTTATGATATTTGGCACACAGATCGAGGGCAGTCTCGAGGCCAAATTTGCACTCATGTTTCTGCTAATAACTTTTGAACCATAAGGTCTAAAATCAACCTGTTTTACCAAAAATTATAAGAGTGATATTGTTAGTTTTGGAGTAGCTTACCGAATCAAACGATATGTGAACCATTTCGAATTTTGTCGTAAAATGCTGTATATTTCAAATGCTTTCAAGTATTATTATCAATCTTATAGAATTGCTTATGAGAAAGCTATGAAATTTGGCACACGGATAGAGGACAGCCTCATCATTAACCACAGCAAATTTGGAGTCTCTAATTCAAACTTTTTAGCGCCACCAAGAGGCCAAATTTGCACTTATATTTCTGCCAATAATTTTTGAACCGTAAGGTCTAAGGTCTACCTGTTTTACCAAAAATCATAAGAGCGATCTAGTTAGATTCAGAGCAGCATACCAAATCAAACAATACAAAATTTTCCTGTGTCAGCCATTTTGATTGTGAACCATTTTGTAGTAAAATGTTGTATCTTTCAAACGCTTTAGCGTGTTGTTATGAATCTAATCGCTTGTGAGAAAGTTATGCAATTTGGCACACGGATAGAGGACAGTCTCACCATTAACCACAGCAAATTAGGAGTCTCTAAATCACTAGCACCACCTACAGGCCAAATTTACACTCATGTTTCTGCTAATGACTTTTGAACCGTAAGGTCTAAAAGCAAGATTCCTTGGCTCATTGAATGCATTTCTATGGTCGAGATTTCTGAAAAATAATTTTCATAAAACGTGCTAACGAAGTTTGTGCAAAAAAAGACATGAGGCTATATCTCTACAACGCTTTAGCAA
Source organism: Cirrhinus mrigala (assembly GCA_036247105.1). NCBI lineage: Eukaryota > Metazoa > Chordata > Actinopteri > Cypriniformes > Cyprinidae > Cirrhinus > Cirrhinus mrigala. Next base: position 11,446,599 of record CM070025.1, read on the forward strand.
ATTCTGACCAAACTTGGTATGTGTTATAACAAGCATGACCTGAGGGGACGTAAGTAGTTTTGGCACAGCACCACCCACTAGTCAAAAGATATAAAATATTTATATTTTTGCTTATAACTTCTGACAAGTTTGGCCAAAAAATTGGAACGGCATGCTGAATCGAACAGTATCTAATTTTGGTATGTTACGCACACATATGTTAGACACTTTTTAATTATCACCACCTGAATGGTGTCTATATTAAGGTAATAAATTAAAGCCAATCATCTCTCAGATTTGGTGTATTCTGCCTAGCAGTGACTCTATATTTGTACAAGGGTCTGGTAGCTTCTGCCCGTTGAGATTAACCTCATTTGTACCCTGCCTGTGTTTTCCAAGTAACCTTCACAAAAGGCTGTGTACTGAGATCGCAGTGTGTCTGTCTGTCGGGTGTTCACTGCTCTGACATGTCTATTGTACTTACGCATATGACACACACTCGTGCACATGTGCGCACACTCACAAACATCATTTCAAGCAGCTGCAGACACACACTCGATCTGACAGCACAGAGCAGCCCTCAGTTTCCCCGCACCGCTCAGACACACCCATATAAACATGCACCAAACAGACGAGAAACCCCTATGTGCCCTTCTCAAAAACATCCTGAAAGCAGAAACTTCATCATTTTAGTAAGCTGGTAGAAGGGTGACCGGGTTACCTGTTGAACTGATGAGTTGAATTTAGGGACAGAGATTGCTTTCATGTATAACTGTCACTAGGGAAGGTTTGACAGTCTCATACACTCACACATAAGCTAGGCAAGCCCTTGGAAATGACAGGCTGGCGCTGGCCGCCGTTGATTCTGGATGGTTGCGTAACACAAATGCACCTGCAGGGGTTTTCTGTCTGTCTGCATATGGATGCAGCGTCTCCGCTCACAAAATTGAATGTGAAAGTAGAAGTTTAGTGCCTGTGAGAGGGTACATTTGGGGAAAGACATGTCATACTGCAATATGTTATGCAAGTTCAAGTACAATGGGCTTTCTGTTCTTACTAAAGGTAAATATTAGAGAAACATTGTAGGTTATTGAATGCGGATTATTAAATCAGTGCATTTAAATTAAATATATGCACTGTTAAATGAAAAGACCATTTGTTGTCCTTCAGTACATACAGAGGGGTCTAGACATCTGAGACCACTTAAAAATATGATTTAAAATGTAGTTAAATTCTGGAAACAGAAAGTTTTAGAATTTTGAAAAGAATAAAAAAGGAAAATACATAAGTAAATTAATTAATTAAATTATTAAATTAAATTAAATTGAATAATATATATATATAGTCATGGCCAAAAATATCGACACCCTTGCAAATCTGTCAGAAAATGCAGCCCTTCTCTCAGAAAACTGTTGCAAATGTTTTGGTACTCGCATGTTAATTTTATTTTCTTTTTGTTTGCATTGGAACAACACAAAAAAACAGAAAATAAAAGTCTAATCTGATACAATTCCACACAGAACCCAAAAAATGGACTGGAGAAAATTATTGGCACCCTTTACTTTATATTTGGTAGCACCCCCTTTGGAAAAAATACCTGAAATCAGTCGCTTCCTGTAACCATGAATGAGTTTCTTACACCTCTCTACTGGAATTTTGGACCACTCTTCTTTTGCAAACTGCTCCAGGTCATTCAGATTTGAAGGATGCCTTCTCCCGACTGCTGTTTTGAGATCTCTCCACAGGTGCTCTATGGGATTCAGATCTGGACTCATTGCTGGCCATTTCAGAACTCTCCAGCGCTTTGTTTATAACCATTTCTGAGTGCTTTTTGAAGTGTGTTTCGGGTCATTGTCCTGCTGAAAGACCAATGACCTCTGTTGGAGACGCAGCTTTCTGACACTGGCCACTATGTTGCGTCCCAAAATTCTTTGGTAATCATCAGATTTCATGATAACGTTCACACAGTCAAGGCATGCAGTGCTAGAAGCAGCAAAGCAACCCCAAAACATCTTTGAACCTCCACTGTGTTTGACTGTAGGGGATGTGTTATTTTCTTTAAAGGCCTCATTCTTTTTCTTTTAAACAGTGCCATGATGTCCTTTACCAAAAGCTCTACTTTTGTCTCATCTGTCCACAGGATGTTTTCCCAGAAGGATTGTGGTTTTGTCACATAACTCCAGTCTTGCTTTTTTTATGCCTTTGTGTCAGCAGTGGTGTCCTCCTGGGTCTCCTACCATAGTGTCCCTTTTCATTCAGATGGTGACGGATAGTGCGAGCTGACACTGTGGTACCCTGTGTCTGCAGATCAGCTTGAATTTGTTTGGAAGTTAATCAGGGTTCTTTATCCACCATTTGAACAATCCTTTGTTGTAATTTTTCATTAATTTTACTCCGTCCACATCCAGGGAGGTTAGCTACAGTGCCATGGACTGTAAACCTCTTAATGATATTGCGCACAATGGACACAGGAAAATTAAGATCTCTGGAGATGGACTTGTGGCCTTGAGATTGTCCATGTTTTTCCACAATTTTTTCTCTCAAATCCATAGACAACTCTTTACACTTTCTTCTCCATGCTCAGTGTGACACACAACACAAAGGTTGAGTCATCTTTTCTCCATTTTAACTGGTTGCAAGTGTATGTGTGTGTGTATATATATATATATATATATATATATATATAAACACTTGCATATATATAAAATGTGCACCAAGGTTGCATTTATTTGATCACAAATTCAGTAAAAAAAAAAAAATAAAAAAAAATAAATATATATATATATATATATATATATTATAATTAAATAATATTATGGAGTATTATTGCAATTTAATATAACTGTTTTCTATTCAAATATATATAAATATTTAAAATGTAATTTACTTCTGTTATGCAAAGCTGAATTTTCAGCATCGTTACTCCAGTCTTCAGTGTCACATGATCCTTCAGAAATCATTCTAATATGCTGATGAAAGAACATTTCTTATTATGATCAGTACTGGAAACTTTGACAGTCTTTAAAGATTTTGAAGGAGTTTTACAACCATATAGTACGTTCACACACACTTTCTTCACTCATGCACATGAATTCATTTTCTCACACTGTGACTTTCTTTATCTTGCTCTTTCACTGTATTTTACTCTCTCTTTCTCTGTATTTGTGTTTCCTGTCTCTTTCCCTCTCACAGTGAGTGTCGAGACTGAGGGCCGTGTGTGTGTAGAGGGATAATGTTGCAGCGTGTTTCCTCAGGCTGGTGTGCTTCCTGTCTCCACGCCTCTCTTCCTTCCATTCAGCAAGCTGTTCTTCCCCTCACCTGACAGACTATTGTGTCCCAACAGCAGTTATAAGACTTAACACAGACTAAGACCAAACACAAACACAAACAGATGAGCACACACAAACACTCTGATGCTACAGTCTGTAATTGTGATGCTAATGATAAATTTAGTCTAGTTGTTTGGAGAAAATCCCAGTGTGTATTGTGATGGCTAAACAATGACTCTGAGGTCAGGGATAGCTGACACAGTGTGTCATGGGTTCAGATTTACAGTATATGAATGTATAGGGGAATATATACATTTGTGAATCTTATTTATTTATTTATTTATTTATTCAGTCATATATTTACTCGCTTATCTTTATATATTTATTTACTAATCTATTTTTTAGTAATTTGTTTTAGATTTATCTACTTGTGCATTCATTTTTTATTATTATTTTCTTTTAGCTTTATTTATTTCTTTTAATTATTCTATTTTATATTTATTCGCTTGCATATTTATTTACTCATTAATTGACTCACTTATATTTATATATTTATATGCTAATTTTTTAATATTTATTTACTTGGGTATTCATTCATTCATTTATATATTTGTTTATTTTAATTTATTTGCTTGTGTATAAATGTATATATTTTTTCTATAGCTTTGTTTATTTGTTTTAAATATTATATTTTATATTTATTTACTTGCACAATTATTTATTTATGCACTTACATTTATATATTAATTTATTTCTATTTATTTACTTGTGTTTTAATTAATTTTTTTAATTAATTTAAATTTCTTCTAGCTTCATTTATTTTAATTATTTTATTTTCTATTTATTTACTTGTGGATTCATTTTTTTCTTCCAACTTTATTTATTTATTAATTTATTTAAATTATTTTATATGTATTTACTTGCGCATTCATTCATTCATTCATTCATTCACTTATATTTATATATTTATAAATTTATTTATTTTAATTTTTATATTTTATATTTATCTACTCATGTGTTCATTTATTTAATTATTTTCTTCTAGCTTTATTTATTTCAATTCTATTTTATATTTATTTACTTGTGTACTCATTCATTCACTTACACATTATATTTATATATTTATATATGAGTGTATTTTAATTAATTTATTAACCTGTCTATTTATTTATGTATTTTTTTCCTTCTAGCTTTATTTATTTTTATTTATTTATTTTATGTTTATTTACTTGCATATTTAGTTATGTATTTATTTATTTAACACATTTCATTAATCACTAGTTCATTTTAAATGGTCCTGTGGTGTGAATTTTTCATGAGTCGTAATACCTGCTTTTATAATAATTGAACTAAAATTATAATTAACATGCTGTTTATAATAGTTTTAGATGTGACAACATGTCTTTGATAAAGTGAAAAACAAATTTCAATTATATCCTTACATTTAAGAAGCTGTATTAACTTTCTTTTTTATTAAAGAAATAAATAATAGTATTTTATAAATAAGCAATTTAATAAAAGTCAATTCCAGTGGAGACCTAAAAATGTCTTCCACGCTGCAAAAATGATTGTATATTCATGTATTCTTGTTGGAAAAAGATGGGAAAAGATCTCCACATCAAATGGAGAGGGATTCAGTGATTCAGGTCAGTGGGTTGCTGGAGAAAAACACTGCCAATGTTGTCAGAAAGTATTGGCCGCACTGTCACCCGTGACTTTGTTTTCCCTCCAACACGTTTTACTCACACCCAAACCTTCACACTGACACCTTAGATAATTCAGCATTTCACAAGGTGAAGGTTCATAGGTCAAACAAAGGACATGTAAAACTGGGACACAGAGATCTCTGCTGTCATCTTGACTTACCTTAATGTCATCACACACATAGGACAGTTCTGATGACAAAAATCAAGCAGTGGATTATGGGGGCTTGTGGGTATCAGACCCTCTCAAAAGATGTTAAAAATCAGAGGGATCTTACAAGCACATGTTCTTTTTTCAACTATCAAAGTAAGAAATGTTTCTTATGGAAGCCTGTTTCCACCACTGAATAAAAAATTAAAAAAGGTAACTGCAACTTTTTATCTCACAATTCAGACTTTTTCTCTCACTATTTTTAGTTTACATCTCGCAACTCTGACTTTTTTTTCGGAATTGCGTGATATAAACTCACATTTCTGGGAAATAAAGTCACAATTCTGAGAAATTAAGTCAGAATTACAGGATATAAACTCAAAATTCTGACTTTTTGGCTTAGAATTGTGAATTATTAAGTCAGAATTGTGAGATATAAACTCAATTCTGAGTTTATTCTGAATTGTGAGTTTATATCTCACAATTCTGAGGGAAAAAGTCAGAATTACAAGATACAAACAAAAATAGTAAGAATTGCAAGTTTATATTTTGCAATTCTGACGTCATAACTCGTTTATATCTCACAATTCTGAGAAAAAAAGACAGAATTGCGAGTTTATATCTCACAATTCTGGAAAAAAAAAGTCAGAATTGGAGGAAAAATGTAAGAATTGCGAGATTCAGACATTAAAGTCAGAATTGCGAGTTTATATCTTGCAGTTCTGGCTTTTTTTCTCATAATTTTTAGTTTACATTTCGCAACTCTGACTTTTTTTTTTTTTGGAATTGCGTGATATAAACTCACATTTCTAAGAAATAAAGTCACAATTCTGAGAAATAAAGTCAGAATTACAAGATATAAACTCAAAATTCTGACTTCTTGGCTAAGAATTGTGAGTTATTAAGTCAGAATTGCGAGATATAAACTCTCAATTCTGAAAATATATCACTCTTATTTCCCCCCTCAGAACTGGACTTTTAACTCACAATTGCGAGTTTATATCTCACAATTCTGAGGGAAAAAAAGTCAGAATTGCAAGGAAAAAAGTAAGAATTGTGAGATCCAGACATTAAAGTCAGAAGTGTGACTTTATATCTTGCAATTCTGACTTTTTTTCTCACAATTTTTAGTTTACATCTCGCAACTCTGACTTGCAAGGAAAAAAGTCAGAATTACGAGTTTATATCTCACAATTCTGAAAAAAAAAAAAAAGTCAGAATTGGAGGAAAAATGTAAGAATTGTAAGATACAAACAATAAAGTCAGAATTGCGAGATTCAAACATTAAAGTCAGAATTGCGAGTTTATATCCTGCAATTCTTACTTTTTTTCATGCAATTGCAAGTTTATATCTTACAATTTTGAGAAAAAAGTCAGAATTGTGAGGAAAAAAGTCACAATCGCAAGTTTGTATCATGCAATTCTGAGAAAAAAAAATCAGAATTGCGAGTTTATATTACTCAATTTTGAGAAAACAAAAAAAAATCTGAATTGTAAGATAAAAACTTGCAATTACCTTTTTTATTTTTATTCAGTGGCTTCCATAGTTTCTTGAGCAGCAAATCACCATATTAGAATGATTTCTGAAGGATCATGTGACACTGAAAACTGGAGTAATGATGCTGAAAATCCAGCTTTCAGTCACAGAAATAAATTACATTTTACAATATATTCAAACAGAAAACGGTTATTTTAAACAGCAATAATATTTCACAATATTACTGCTTTTATTGTATTTTTGATGAAGACTTGGTGAGCATACCACCTTTCAAAATGTTTTAAATGTTAGTGTATGTATTAATTTTATCAGGGTTTTAAAATGTTCCAGTACAGCTGCAAAATTAGATTAGTTAACAGTGGAAAAATCTATTTTTCTGACAACTGTCATTATATATCACTTTATCACACATTTACATATCACAAATAAATCTAAAACACAACATTAGTGGGGGGTTTTTATATTCTTTTAAATAATTGGTATTGTGCATGTTCCATCATTCAGCTTGCGCCGCACAGAAAATTACATTTACTCATTTAGCAGCTTTGTAAAATTCCTTTTGATAATCCGACCCCCCAGAAACTCATTGTGTTATTCACACATTGTCAAAACTATAGCTGCGTATGTGTGTCCAATCGAAGCATCACAGCTAATGAGGTTGGGAATGGGGTTTGTCTGGGGTTCAATCTGCCACCCGGCGTGTAGGATTTCATTCCACTTCAAACGGCGTTCACCTGATCCGTCTCGCTTTGTACGAGCACAAGAAAGCTGAAATGCTGCAACTTCTGTTTGATCTATAATGGGTGACTCAGGCTCGGCTGTGATAACTGATAACGGGCCACGGCCTTCTTCTTTAATTAGTTTTTTCAGCACATTATCTTCAGTCATCTTCTCTCGCTTGCTCTCTGTGTTTCGCCTTCTTCATCAAACAGTTGTGAAAATAGTGATGTGAGAAACAGTAATCACGCTGAGATTGGCTGTGATGGAATTAACTCGCTTTGATTGTTTGTATGTGAGTTCGTGTTTGCATGCGACGTGGCCTAAAAAAACATCGTCATGCTGTGTGTCTCTCAGTTCTTGTGTACCTGTGAAGGAAAGCGTGGATGTAAACAGCACCCATGTAAGCATATTGAATATTAGTGAGCAATACGCTCTTTTATTTGAAGTTAATGAAACAAAAGCGCAGAGACTCTAGGAAATTACAATCAAATACTCTTCCTCGGTCTTCGGATTCTAAAATGCGTGATTCATCTAATTGGACAAATAGAGAAGAACCAGGCGACAGAATTAAAGATGAGCGAAATGATGGAGTATCGTTCCTCTAAAAGGCCCTTAGAGCGACGCGGGCGGAGGGGACAGAGCGGGACGATGTATTCATCTGAAGATTAACGAGCTGCTGATTTGGAGCGGGCGTGGAAGAGGAACTTAGTGCAGCAGGCCTGCCATTAATAGCCAGTAGATGAAGGATTCCTTTTTTATGTGGGATATTTATGGAGGAGCCTTGGTGCATCCAGCTCTTCTGTAGCGTATACTGCTTCTGCCCTTATATGTGTGTTTATGTGAGAGGGTCTTCTGCAGGGGTTTTACCAGGGTACATCACTTCACAGTGTTGAGGAACAAATAACAGAATAAAATAATACTATTGGGTGATTCTCACAAACTGATCATGAAAATGTGCATGACGAACTATTTCAGCCGTAAATCATGAAAGAATGAGTATTAACATTTTGCAATGAAATCTATTTTTAAATACATTTATTGGTGTTATTTTTATTATATTTAAGACAGAATTATGTATAACTCTCATTAAAATAATAATAATAAAATAAACATTTTCAATACTGTATTATGAAAACAATAACTGTGTATTTAATATAGTGTCATTTAATGTGTTGAAAAAAATTATGGTACTTTACTATGATTACAGTTATTTACTTAATTTTGTAAGACAACAATTTGTTTCACTGGCTTAAACTGATACTGATTTAAATGAAAAAAAAAAAATCTGTGCTGAAAATCCTTGACCTAATTTAGTATTCTCAGTCAGAAATGCCTTGCCTTTTTAAAACTAGCTTATACATCTCTCATTATGCTATAATATCAACAAATCCTAGATTCAATCTTTTTGCCAGCTTGTTTTCTTTCAATTAGCACAAGTTTTGTATTTTTTTAGGAAGCCTCATTGATCTAAGCCTGATGCACCTTGTGTTTTAAGTAAAAAGAGCATTATTTGTGGACAATTAATGCAATATTTAATCAAGGCGTATCAAGGCGTAATCAGTTCCAAAAAGAAATTTGTACTAATTAAAAGAAAACAAGTTGATATAAAGATTGAATCCATTTGGTAATAATATAGCATAACAAGGAACTTAGATTAGTGCTGTCAGATCGATTAATCGCAATTAATCGCGTCCGAAATAAAAGTTTGTTATAATACATGTGTATGCACTGTATATATTAATAATAATATATAATAATAATGTATAATATAATATAAATTATATATGAATGAATCTTAAATTAGATTAGTGCTGTCAAATCCCTGTATATGTGTATATATATATATAAATATATATATATATATATTAGGGCTGTCAAATGATTAATCGCGATTAATCACATACAAAATAAAAGTTTGAGGTTGCCCAATATATGTGTGTGTACTGTGTGTAATTATTTTGTATAGATAAATACAAACACATTTATGTATGTATTTAAGAAATATTTACAAGTATATGTATTTATTATGATTTTTATAGAATTTATATGATATATAAATGAACATTTTGTATATAAATAACATATTTCTCTTAAACATATACATTAATTTGTGTGTATTTATATATATACATAATAATTACACACAGTACACACACATATGTTAGGAACACTCAAACTTTTAATTAATTTAATTTAATTAATCGCGATTAATCGTTTGACAGCCCTAATATATATATATATATATATATATATATATATATATATATATTCTTAAATATATACATTTATGTATGTATTTATATATACAAACAAATATATAACATTTTGGATGTGATTAATCATGGTATACATGTATGTGTGTGTATTTATATATAAATATGTACAGTACACACACACATATACAGTGCTGCTTGAAAGTTTGTGAACCCTTTAGAATTTTCTATATTTCTGCATAAATATGACCAAAAGTTAGTCAGATTTTCACACAAGTTTTAAAAATTGACAAACAGAACCAAATTAAACAAATGAGATCAAATAATGTACTTTGTCATTATTTATTATGAAAAATTATCCAGCGTTAAATATTTGTGAGTTGCAAAAGTATGTGAATCTCTAGGATTAGCAGTTAATTTGAAGGTGAAATTAGCATCTATCTGTTCAGAAGTGTTTTCAGTCAATAGGATGACAATTAGGTGTCAGTTTATGCCCTGTTTTATTTAAAGAACAGGGATCTGTTCTTTAAAAGTCTGATCATGTTTGTGAAAGTGAATCATGGCACAAACAAAGGAGATCTCTGAGGACCTCAGAAAGAGTTGTTGTTGCTCATCAGGCTGGAAAAGATTACAAAACCATCTCTAAAGAGTTTGGACTTCACAAATCCACAGTCAGACAGATTGTGTACAAATTTAGGAAATTCTAGACCACGGTTACCCTCCCCAGAAGTGGCCGACCAACAAAGATCACTCCAAAGCAAGATGTATAATAGTTTCCGAGGTTGCAAAGAACCCCAGGATAACTTCTGAGCAACTAAAGGCCTTTCTCACATTGGTTAATGTTGAGGTTCATGAGTCCATCATCAGGAGAACAATGAACAACCATGGTGTGCATGGCAGGGTTGCAAGGAGAAAGCCGCAACTCTCCAAAAAACTGCTGCCTGTCTGTAGTTTGATAAAGATCATGTGGACAAGTCAGAAAGCTATTGGAGAATTTGTGGACAGATGAGACCAAAATATAATTTTTGGTTTAATTAAAAAGTGTTATGTTTGGAGAAAGAAAAATACTGCATTCCAGCATAAGAAGCATCTTATCCCATCTGTGAAACATGGTGGTGTTAGTATCATGGTTTGGGCCTGTTTTGCTGCATCTGGTTTTGCTGGATCCTACAAGTTCAGCAGTTACAAAAAAAGTTTCCTGCAGTTATTGCTTCAAAAAGGGGTCACAACAGATACTGAAAGCAAAGATTCACATACTTTTGCACCTCGCAAATATTTAACACTGGATCATTTTTCTCAATAACTAAATGACAGAGTATACATTTTTGTCTTGTTTGTTTGATTGGGTCTTCTTTGTCAACTTTAAGGACTTATCTGATGATGTTTTGGGTTATATTATATACAGAAATATAGAAAATTCTAAAGGGTTCACAAACTTTCAAGCAGCACCGTGTATGTAAACACAAACCCTTTTATTTTGGATGTGATTAATCACGAATAATCGATTTGACAGCATTTTTTTTGTTGTTGTTTGAACAAAGTCAGTAAAGTAACTTTCAGTCCAATGTGATAACATTAACTAGCATTTTTGAGAAAAAGAAAATCCTCCTTGGGTCCAGAATGACTACCGCACAACATGAAAGTGAATATTACAGTAGCAAGAATATAATGTGAACCACCACTGACAATTTTTTTTTTTTTATTTTAGGGTAAAATGTGAAGATGATTCTCCCCATTGGTCACAGCTAACACAATTTTTCTCCTATTTACTGTCCATTTTGCAACTGATTCTCAATTGTTTTTTTAATGGCTGCAATGGTACAGACTCTTGCAAAAGATATTCAGAGTGTGGTGTTGCTGTTTAAATGGAGATTAGACCATGTGGATAACAGATTTGTGATGCAGATTTCAGAAAAAACTCTTTTAATGAGATGCAGCTGATAACTGTGAATGGGGTGTGCTGGGAGCGTTCTTGGAAACACTGAGGGATTTTGTGATTGCGTGGTTAAAGATAAACCCAAAAGTGCTCGATCTAAATTAAGACCATTCAGCGAGCTCTGTTTGTGGTATCATATCATTGCTCGGTTGCTGCCAGAAATCATGTGAGAAATGTACAGATCCTGGAGAATTTGAGAAATGCATAAGCCTCAAGGATTCTGCATGTAGACATTATGAACAAAACATCCATAGAAACACACAACTTGGAGTCCCAGTGAATGCTAAACGTCGGTCTTTCAGAAACCATAAAGCTGTTAACGGTTAAAGGAAAGTTATGGGTTGCACACAAGTTAAGCTCTATTGACAGCATCTGTGACCACAGAAAATGATTTTGACTTATTCCTCAATATGTTTAAAAATATGAACTTACGATGGAAGTCTTTGAGGCAAGGCCTTGCACCAGAATAAAAAGTTTTAAAAAATAAACCCATAAACATTATTCATGTTCACATGAGACTATAGTGAGATAAAATTAGCTTAATAACCCTTAAATAACTGCAATAAGAACTGAGCTATAATAACCACTACAAAAACAACTCATTATATACACTGAACACTTTAAATGAGACAGACATGTAGATGTTTGTAAAGGATGTTTTTTTTTCTGTTTTGGAGGGATGAGCATTGTTAAATTATGTCATATTGCATCAGAATTTAGGTTGGGATGGATCATTTTATCATTTGTTTATTATTGATGCAACAATACATACAGTATTACTGTTATAGTTTTCATTAATAACCATTGCAATGTAGATGATAACTTTGTCTAGTGCTCTTGTTAATGTTTTTAGCATGACTTTGTAAAAATACTATACTGATGAAATACCATAGACTTCATCATTGCTAGTGTTTCCATACTTCACTTCATTCCGTAACCTGCTTATTCTACAGATCTGTGTACTAATGTTAAATGCTTCTGTTTTTGTGTTTTTTTTTTCTTCAGCCGTGAAGAAATGTTTTTGAGTTAAACATTTCGACATTTTTCTCTATATAATGGACTGATATGGTGCCCCGATTTTGAACTTCCAAAATGCAGTTTAAATGCGGCTTCAAATGATCCCAAATGCGGTTGTAAACGATCCCAGCCAAGGAAGAAGGGTCTTATCTAGTAAAACAATCTGTTATTTTCATTAAAAAAATACAATTTAAATACTTTTTAATTTTAAACGCTCACCTTGTCTTGCTCTCCCTGAGCTCAGTGTATGTCGAAAGACTCCAATCATATTTTCTCCCTCAACTTCAAAAAACATTTCAAAATCATCCTACATCAATGCAGAAGTACCGGCCCTGTCTATGCAAAGTGAATATGCAATGAAGATCAAACACCCTCAACAAAAAAGGTAAAAAAATGATATAAGACAATTTTGAAGGTGAGGGAGAACATGAGATGGGAATTTTTCGACATACCCTAACTGTCATGAACCGGAAAAAAACAGTTCAGGCAGAGTGAGACAAGATGAGCGTTTGACATTAAAAAGTATATAAATTGTATTATTTTTATGAAAATAACCGATCGTTACACTAGATAAGACCCTTCTTCCTCAGCTGGGATTGTTTATAACCGCATTTGGGGTTTAAAGCCACATTTAAACAGCATTTTGGAAGTTCAAAACCGGGGCACCATATCAGTCCATTATATGGAGAAAAATCCTGAAATGTTTCCCTCAAAAAACATAATTTCTTTACGGCTGAAGAAATAAAGACATGAACATCTTGGATGACAAGGGGTGAGTACATTATCTGTCAATTTTTGTTCTGGAAGGGGACTTCTCCTTTAACTTTCTAAGTGTCAAATTAAGTGTAAAAGACAAGTCCAAAGATGCTTATAATAGCTTGATCTGGCAACACAGAGACTCAATCCATGACAGGTGTTGCCAAATCTATAGTTTTCCCATGGAATTGGGCTACTTTAACACTGTTACCGCAGGGTTTTTTTTTTGCCCGGGGGTTGAAGCAACCCCAATAACATGATATTTAGTGCCTGAAATGCAAATTTTACCAAGGGAGTCCTGCCAAGAAACATGTATTTTACCCCCCGAAACACAATTTTTACCGGGGGGGCTCCCTGAAACGTGATTGGACTTTTGCTGTGAAAACCTGGCAACCCTTATGCGCCCTCAGTCACAACTCTCTCAAGCCTCGTTCACTCTGCCAGCATCTTGCAGCGTTTATTTTCATACCACGGATGGTAAACATTCTTGCAAACTGTCTGAAATTATTTATTCATGCAGACATTCATATGAGAAGTTTTAAACAGCAATTAGTCATTTAGAGAACAAATTTTATTTTTGAACATGAAAAATTTACCACTGACCTTGGTGACCTCATAGCTGGCTACGACTATGATTGCAACTTTTGTTGACGTGTTTAATCTTTTTTCATATATATATATATATATATATATATATATATATTTTTTTTTTTAATTATTATTAACATTATGCTACATATGTTATAGACAGAGATTTGAACTTGTTTTGAACTTTGGACATTTTTACAAACAGATTTGCTCTGTTATCTTTTCTTCCTTATGTTAAACAAACAGATTTAGCTTTCTTCATTTCTGTTCATTTTAGTGTGAGCTTCTGTAAACTTCTGTTTTGTATTATACTAAAAAGAGAGCTGAAGAGTTTTTAGTGTGTGCACCTGGTATTTATCACGTTATGGGGACCAAATGTCCCCACAAGGATAGTAATACCAGTAAATTTTGACCTTGTGGGGACATTTGTGAGGTCCCCATGAGGAAACAGGCTTATAAATCATGCAGAATGAGTTTTTTTTGAGAAAGTAAAAGTGTGCACAGTCTCCTGTAAGGGCTAGGTTTAGGTGTAGGGTAGGTGTAGGGCGATAGAAAATAGGGTTTGTACAGTATAAAAACCATTACGCCTATGGAATGTCCCCATAAAACATGTAAACGCAACGTGTGTGTGTGTGTGTGTGTGTGTGCATGTGTGAGAAAGACAGCTAAATAATGCAAAGCAGATATTTTAAGTCTGAGGTTAATTAAAGACCAATTTTCAGCTAGGTGGTGAAGGCAGGAACAGATGCAGGCCTAAAACATACAGACGTAAGAAACTCCATCTAGTCTCTTTACTGGGTCACACTCCAACCCCAGGCTCCTTTAATGCTATTTTTCACATGATAAATTAATTTTAGAAAGCCTGATCTGAGTTAACACATAAAAATTGCACACTGATGGACAACCATTGACACATACACATACCAGGTGTGAAGTGTTTGCATAAGGTTTAAATATAGCTGTGTTTTTACATCTGTGTTGATGAGGTATTTTTACTGTGATTATTTTAGGTGTCTACTTGCATTCTTGGGATGGCTTAAAAAGGATTCACCCTGATTGAGTTTTGGCTCATCAAGTGGAGGTGCCGGGTTCATGTGGCTGCGCTGACTCCCGCTCTGGGTTTAAACAGGCCTGCTTCCCCTTTAGGCAGCAGCTGCTAATCTGCACTTTGGAGCTGAAGAGCACATGTTTTGGAGAGGTGGTTTAGCATTCAAAGCCAAAGATGACTCTGTTAGCTCGAGATAGGGAATGAAATGGGAAACTCCGACTGAAAATCAGCCTTGGGAAGGTTTAGACCAAAAATGGGTGGAGCTGCAAATTGAGATGTAAGCCTTTCAGCCACAGGTCAAATCCAGAGCAGTTGTTTAAAGCAACAGTTCATTTAAGTTAAATTGCAGTTTTATGTTCATGTCTTTATAAAGGTCATAAGGCTTTATTACATCATGCAGGGAGCCTATGTATTGTATGTTTGTGTGTCAAAGTCATTCATTGTCTATATTTATCAACAGACCTTTGGTCAGGAGGTCCCATTGCTTCAGCAAAGTCTTGATGCACTGATATGGCTAGACAGTGAAGACATCAAACGTCTCTCCACCTGAACACACACTACAGCTCTGGAGAATGTTTTACTGGAAGAGCCAGCTTATAGGGTCACTTACAGCACAATGGTTAACTTTTGATTTGTTTTCATTTGTCTCTGTGATTTGTTTTAGCTTGTCTCTGTTTTTTTGTTTCTGTGTTTTTTGTCTTTTGTTTTGTTTTAACCTGTCTATTAGTTTGGTTTTGGCCTGTGTTTTGTTTTGTTTCAGCCTATGTATTTTATTTTTGTGTCTTTCAGTGTTTTGTTTCAGTCTGTCTATGTATTTAGTTTTTTTCGCTTTCAGTGTTTTGTTTCGGCCTATCTCTGTGTTTTGTTTTGGCCTGTCTATGCATTTTGGTTTTGTCTCTTTCTGTGTTTTATTTAATTTTGTTTTGTTTCTGTGTTTTGTTTTGTTTCGGCCTGGCTATGTTTTTTGTTTTTGTCTCTTTCTGTGTTTTGTTTCCTTGTTTTTGCTTGTCTATGTATTTTGTTTTGTCTCTTTCTGTATTGTTTAGTTTTTAGTTTTGTCTGTTTTGTTTCAGCCTGTCTATGTATTTTGTTTTGTCTCTTTCTGTTTTTTGTTTTGTCTCTTTCTGTTTTGTTTCCTTGTTTTTGCCTATGTATTTTGTTTTGTCTCTTTCTGTGTTTTGTTTTGTCTTTTGCTTTGTCTCTGTTTTGTTCTGTTTTGTTTCAGCCTGTCTATGTATTTTGTTTTGTCTCTTTCTGTTTTTTTTTCTTTTGTTTTTTGTTTTGTCTCTGTTTTGTTTTGTTTTGTTTCAGCCTGTCTATGTTTTTTGTGTTGGTCTCTTTCTGTGTTTTGTTTTGTCTTTTGCTTTGTCTCTGTTTTGTTCTGTTTTGTTTCAGCCTGTCTATGTATTTTGTTTTGTCTCTTTCTGTTTTTTTTTCTTTTGTTTTTTGTTTTGTCTCTGTTTTGTTTTGTTTTGTTTCAGCCTGTCTATGTTTTTTGTGTTGGTCTCTTTCTGTGTTTTGTTTTGTCTTTTGTTTTGTTTTAACCTGTCTATTAGTTGGTTTTGGCCTGTGTTTTTTTTTTTTTTTGAGTTTTGTCTCTGTGTTTTGTTTTGTTTCAGCCTATGTATTTTGTTTTTGTCTCTTTCTGTATTTTGTTTCTGCCTGTCTCCGAGTTTTGTTTCGTTTCGGCCTGTCCATGTATTTTGTTTTTTTCTTTTTCAGTGTTTTGTTTCGGTCTGTCTATGTATTTTGTTTTTTTCTCTTTCGGTGTTTTGTTTCGGCCTGTCTCTGTGTTTTGTTTTGTTTTGGCCTGTCTATGCATTTTGGTTTTGTCTCTTTCTGTGTTTTATTTAATTTTGTTTTGTTTCTGTGTTTTGTTTTGTTTCGGCCTGGCTATGTTTTTTTGTTTTTGTCTCTTTCTGTGTTTTGTTTCCTTGTTTTTGCTTGTCTATGTATTTTGTTTAGCCTCTTTCTGTGTTTTATTTCATTTTGTTTTGTTTCTGTGTTTTGTTTTGTTTCAGCCTGTTTATGTATTTTGTTTTGTCTCTTTCTGTTTTTTTTTTTTTTTTGTCTCTGTGTTTTGTTTTGTTTCAGCCTGCCTATAAATTTTGTTTTTGTCACTTTCTGTTTTGTTTAGTTTTTAGTTTTGTCTGTTTTGTTTCAGCCTGTCTATGTATTTTGTTGTGTATCTTTCTGTTTTTTTGTTTTGTCTCTTTCTGTTTTGTTTCCTTGTTTTTGCCTATGTATTTTGTTTTGTCTCTTTCTGTGTTTTGTTTTGTCTTTTGCTTTGTCTCTGTTTTGTTCTGTTTTGTTTCAGCCTGTCTATGTATTTTGTTTTGTCTCTTTCTGTTTTTCTTTTTCTTTTGTTTTTTGTTTTGTCTCTGTTTTGTTTTGTTTTGTTTCAGCCTGTCTATGTATTTTGTTTTGTCTCTGTGTTTTGTTTTGTTTCAGCCTGTCTATGTTTTTTGTGTTTGTCTCTTTCTGTGTTTTGTCTTTTGTTTTGTTTTAACCTGTCTATTAGTTGGTTTTGGCCTGTGTTTTTTTTTGTTTCAGCCTATGTATTTTGTTTTTGTCTCTTTCTGTATTTTGTTTTGGCCTGTCTCTGTGTTTTGTTTTGTTTTGGCCTGTCTATGCATTTTGTTTTTGTCTCTTTCTGTGTTTTGTTTACTTTTGTTTTGTTTCAGCCTGTCCATGTATTTTGTTTTTGTTTCTTTCTGTGTTTTGTTTAGTTTAGTTTTGTTTTTTGTTTCGTTTCAGCCTGTTTATGCATTTTGTTTTTGTCTCTTTCTGTTTTTTTTTAGTTTTGCCGCTGTGTTTTGTTTTGTCTATGTCGCTGTGTTTTGCCTGTATATATTTTTTGTTTTTGTCTTTTTCTGTGTTTTGTTTAGTTTTGTTTTGTCTCTGTATTTTGTTTAGTTTCAGCCTGTCTGTGCATTTTGTGTTTGTTTCTTTCTGTGTTTTTAGTTTTGTTCTGTCTCTGTATTTTGTTTCGGCCTGTGTATGCATTTTGTTGTTGTCTCTTTCTGTGTTTTGTTTTGGCCTGTCTATATTTTTTGTTTTTGTCTTTTTCTGTGTTTTGTTTCATTCTTTTTTCTCTCTGTGTTTTGTTTTGTTTTGGCCTGTCTCTGTGTTTTGTTTTGTTTCTGCCTATGCTATTTGCTTTTGTTTCTTTCTGTGTTTTGTTTTGTTTCAGCCTGTCTGATGACAGTACTGAAACTTTGAAGGGCTGCTTTGCTTGCACGGACTGGGAACTGTTTCATGATATGGACATTGAAGATGCCACAGAGACAAAAACAGGTTACATCAACTTTTGTTTGGACACAGTTGTTGAGAAGAAAACTGCAACTGTATTTCCTAATAACAAAAGTTACATAACAAAGGAAATTAAGGAGTGCTTAAATAGGAAGAAGTTAGTTTTTATCAACCAAGATAAAATTAAATTAAAATTAGTTCAAAAGCAATTAAATATTTTGTTGAAGGAGGCTAGGAAAAAACACAGAGACATCATAGAACAAAATTTTAACTCTTTAATTTTTTAGAGATATTTAGATTTCCATAGTAGTCCTTCTTTGTGGAAAAAAAAATAATTATGCCGGTTCCCAAGATAAATTGGCCAGTTGAGAATTGTGATTTAAAACCTGTAGCTTTAACTTCAAATATAATTACATGTTTTGAAAGACTAGTAGTAAATGTTCTAAAAGAGGAGGTTAAATTTTCTCTTGACCCGCTTCAGTTTGCTTATAAGGCTGGATGGGGGACTGAGGATGCCATTAATTGTATTTCTCATTTGGTTAATAGACATTTAGAAGATACCCAAGCATATGCACATTTACTTTTTATAGATTTTAGTTCCACGTTCAATACACTCCAACCTAAGATATTACTTCGGAAGCTGATAGAATTGAAAGTGAACCCCTTTTGTATAAAATGGTTTTATTCATTTTTAACAAATCATACATAACAAGTTAGGGTCAACAATTGTTATTCTAAGGTTAAAATCACAAACACGGGGTACACCGCAGGGCTTCGTTAGCTCACCCATTCTGTTTACGTTATATACTAACGAATGTGTTTCAGGTCAGGATAATAATTTTTTGTTATTAAATTCTCAGATGATACAGCAATACTGAGTTTATTGCACAGGAATACTACTCCTTCACAGTCTTTTTCCGAGGTTGATAGATTTGTAGGATGGTGTGATGAGAATTTTTTTATTTTAAATGAAACAAAGACTGTTGAAATGATCTTCGACCCTAGATCTGTGGCGAATCATAGCCCTGTAATAATAAATGGAAAGTTTATTGAACAGGTTTCATCACACAAATATTTGGATATTGATATGGACAATTCATTATGTTGGTCTTCTCACATCAAAAACCTCTGTTCTAGACTGCAGCGGAGGCTATATTTTTTTGCGAAGGTTAAAGGTATTTGGGGTAAACCAGAGGATTTTATTTCTGTTCTATCAGTCTGCTTTCGAGAGTTTGATAAGATATGGCATTACAGCATGGTATGGAAATTTCACAGTCCAATCAAAATTTTCGAAACTTGCTCAACCTGTACAGACTGCTTTAAAAATTGTAGGTTGGGATGTGAAACAGCCTATTCAAGAGATGTATGAGGTAGCTGTTTTAAGACAAGCTAAGAAAATTGTTGCTGATGATACACACATTTTACATGAGAATTTTAATATGTTACACTTAAAAATAAAGGTGCTTTAAAAGGTTCTTCACAGCGATGCCATAGAAGAACCATTTTTGGTTCCACAAAGAACCATTCAGTCAAAGGTTCTTTAAAGAACCATCTCTTTCTTGCCCTTTTATAATCTGAAGAACCTTCTTTTGCAACAAAGAACCTGTTGTGAAACAGAAAGGTTCTTCAGATGTTTAAGGTTCTTTACAAAAAAAGGTTCTTCTATGGCATCGTAAAGCAACTTTATTTGTAAGAGTGTAGCCTCAGGGAGACGATTAAGGATTCTGATGTGTAAATCAAATCGCTACAAAAATTCTTTTGTTTGAACTACTGTTAAATTATTTAACAGATAAGTGCAAAAATGGGGGGTTTGTGTGGCGTTTTTTAGCTTGTAATATATTTTGTATGTGTAATTTATTATGTTGTAATGTAATATGTTAATGTTACGTACTGGCCATGTCATGGTTGTCCAAGACAAATTTCCCAGAAATGGGACAATAAAGTATATTCTATTCTATTCTATTCTATTCTTTTTTCATTTAGTCTCTTTCTGCGTTTTGTTTTGGCTTGTTTGTATTTTTTTTTTCAGCCTGTCTCTGCGTTTTGTTTTGTTTCAGTCTGTGTTTTTGTCTCTTTCTTGTTTTGTCTTGGTGTTTTGTTTAGTTTCAACCTGTCTATTAGTTTTGTTTGTGGCTTGTCTCTGTGTTTTGTTTTGTTTCAGCCTATGCATTATTTTGTTTTTGTCTCATTCTGTGTTTTGTCTTGTTTTGTTTCAGTCTGTTAGTTTTGACCTGTCTCTGTGCTTTTTTTTTGTTTCGGCCTGCCTGTGTTTTTTTGTTGTTGTTGTTTGTTTCTATGTTTTGTCTTGTTTCACCTTTCTCTGTTTTGTGTTGTGTTTCATCTTGGTCTGTTTATGTGTTTTACTTTGTTTTTAGTTCATTTTTAGTTTGTTTTAGTTAGTTTTCTTTTTTTGCTGCATACGCAATTGTCGGTATTGTGTGACTTTGTGGTTGTGGTCCAGTGCTCTCCACAGTATTAGTAATTGGGTGTGTGACTCTTACATAATGGTAGATTAAATCAGAAAGATCCCTCAGTGACTTTGGGGCATTTACAAACATTATCTAAATCTTCACGTTACTTGTGTATGCACTTGGAGTGTCTGTCTCCTTCAAAAACACACTCCTCTTCTGCTCGTTCAACACACTACTAGACCTCCTTCAGTGTTCCCAGTGCAGCCGAGTGAGGTTGCGCTGCTCAGATGGGAATGACTGATGACAGACATGATCTTATCTCCATGGGGAGATTAGGGTGTCTGTGCTTTCATCTACAACTTTATTACCACAGCAATAAAACTTCTTGAATTTTGCTTCAAACAGGCCACAAAAAGGGAGAAATCAATGATTAATGTAGTATTTGTCAAATATGGTTCTATATCATCTATTTCTATGTAACAGAGCTTTTCCTCATGTTTGGCATCAGGTTGCACTTCAGTGATGGAACTGGCATAATTGTTAGGCCTCAGGCAGAAGAGTAGGATCAAGAGAACGCATCCCATTTTGACAGTACAACAAGGGATTAGGCCTGAATTTTTAGTAGGACTTGTTAAGATTCTCATGAATATTACTGCTCTGGCCTCTTTATTCTTTACTGACTTTCAGCAGAGCAGCTGATGTTCAAATGAAATACAGAGCTATTCTGGGGTTGTGGTGATAGTGCCTGATTTAAATCTGGGTTAGAAAGCATAACCGTCACACCGCACACTCTAGCAAATTCCAGAAGTCCCTGTTATTGTTTTTAAACCATTTACGCATGCTTTTGTTTACGCCTGAGTTTCTTAAAGGGACAGCTGACCCAAACGTCCTTTCTTCTGCAGAACACAAAAGATGATGTTCTTAAGAATGTTTTTAAACCCTATTTCCTTCCATTGTATAGACAAGACAAAAACACAAAGAAATTTAGGGTGAAAGTGAGCAACCATAGTTTGTTTCATTTTTATGTAATGTTTAGGACTGGATTTGTCTGAAATGGACTGTATCACAATAACAGGCTGCTGTGAAAAAAAGTTAAATAATTCTGTGGCTGTCTTCATGGATGCAATATGCGTCAGACGTCTGCAAACAGACTGTCTGCAGTGCACGGGTCGTGCCGTCTGAGGCTGAGACTACCTGTCACCTGTCTCTTTGGCACTGAGTTAGCACCTCAAAGACTGCTGGGTAAAAGCATAAAATTACAGCCCTTCTTCACCCTAAAAGGTGAAAAAAACTGACAGATCTGAAGCTCTGTCCCTCCATCCATTTTTTCACTGTCTTTTATGCTTTTACTGGAACCGCAGATGTTTGGTTACACAACCACAAGTGTTTGTGGTGTAAGCCGAGTCCAGCACTAATAGTTCACTGATCACAGCCAGGCGGAGAATATCAGGGAGTACAGCTGAGCAATCTTTCAGAAGTTGTAGTTAATGCTAAACAGATTTAGCTTAAGGTGTTTTTGTACGCCTTACAAATGAAGCTCTGCTAATCAGTCATGCTCTTCTTTTGTTCTTACTGTTGTTTTTTATTGTACTTTGCCCTGAAGGCTCATTTGCAACAGTAAAATCACTATTTGAAAAGGTTCCTAACCTTTTTGCTAATGCAAAAGCAACAGGCTCACACTGAGCAGCCATTCCGCTGGTCATCCGTCACAAATTAAACTATTGACCGTCAGCTTTGGCACCACACAAAGCCCCCCTGGCAACATCCTCCCCCTGCGGTGTGCTTTGAACGGGGGGAAGCAAACCTTTGTCCTGCTATTGTTCCCCCACCCTCAGGCCAATTAACTTCATATCAACAAGGCCTTTAGAGGATGTAAAAAATTAAGTGAGCGAGAAAGAGGTGTGCAAAGAAAGGGATGTTTAGGAAACTGAGACTCTGTTTAGATCTGGTTTTAAATGTGACACAAAACCGGTCTTAAGTAGCACGGGTATATTTGTAGCAATAGCCAAAAAAATGATTGATTTTTATTTATGCCAAAAATCATTAGGATATTAAGTAAAGATCATGTTCCATGAAGATATTTTGTAAATTTTCTACTGTAAATATATCAAAACTTAATTTTTGATTAGTATTATGCATTGCTAAGAACTTCATTTGGACAACTTTAAAGGTGATTTTCTCAATATTTAGATTTTTTTTTTTTTTGCACCCTCAGATTCCAGATATTCAAATAGTTGTATTTCAGCCAAATATTATCCTATCCCACCAAACCATACATCAATCGATAGCCTGTTTATTCGATGTTCAGATGATGTATGAATCTCAGGTTTGAAAAATTGACACTTATGATTGGTTTTGTGGTCCAGGGTCGCAAATGGCTTTTCACCTAAAAATAAAAATTATGTTGTTTACTCACCCTCATGTCGTTGCGCAACCATGCAATTTATTTTATTTTTTTTTATTTAATAATTGAGTAATGATGCTGAAAATTCAGTTTTGCATCACAGGATAAATTATAAAGCAGTTATTATAAATTGTATTTACTGTACGTTTAATCAAATAAATGCAAAAACATTAAAAACATCTTACAGACTCCAAACCTGTGAATGGTTTGTGTTGTTATTTGTTCCATGACGTGATCAATTGCGATCAGATGACACACGATAGATTTTCATATTAGATGTAAACAAAGGCTAAGGGAGCACGGAAGTCACTGGAAGTAAATTAGCAGATGGATGTGTGCATATGACGGCAGAGGAAAAGGTATGAGGATGGAATATGAGCGAGCAGGAAAGGGCAAAGATAACAGTTGTCGCACAGGAAAAAGAGCAAAGGATGATGGGATGGACAGACGAAGCTACCATGACATTAAAACTGGGGAAATTTTACTCTGGCTTTTACTTTGGCTTTTCCCCATATGGTGTTGTGACGTAGAGGCATCTCAAAATAGCTCAGTTGTGAGCGTGCTTTTGTTAGCGTATTTAAAGAGTGTGCCAAAACCTAACACACTTTGCATAAGCTGTTAGCCATTCAACTCGTGGTTGCATGCATGCTATTTTTAGATTTCAGAGCTCTGTGAATATATTAACACATCGGATCAGTGAAAGAGAAAAGATATCCCTCATATATTATGTGTGATTGCGTGAAAAGCAGAGATTCATTAATGAATATCTAAAAACAGCTTCTTAATTTTTCTTTGACGCTCCATCAATGTTTTATCAACCTTCCCAGAGGGCACATGGTTTATGTAATCGGGTTTATAATGTACTGTATGTAATGCTAACCACAGTCTTGTCACCGTGCCCGAATCTTCACAGCCAGCTTCATCCCAAACATTATCGTGGGCGATGATTGTCCCCTCAGGGCTTAAATGCTTTGCTGGTGTATCTGTGCCAAAAGATCAGGGACAAAATGATCTTTATGTCATATAACAGCACAGGTGGATCAAACTGGAGCAGAATCAAGCTTTCATCTGCATAAGGAGCATGGTGCTGTGGCCACACAGAGGACAATGGTGGAAGCTTTACGTAACCTGTGAGGAATTGCTGCTCAAATGTGGCCGGCCTTGACTGTGTTATTGTCTCTGCCAGTGTCAGAGCAGCTCTGCCAGAAAGTGGGAGTTTTCCAGTGCAGCTGTTTGGATTCATTTAAAAAAAGTTGTTGAGACACCTCCAAAATACGTAATGTCCTGTAACAGTTGGATAACTTTGTTTAGTCTGAGGTTCTGTTTGCACCTGGTATGAACATGCAACTGAAATGTCCCTAAATATATATATAAAATATATCACTCACTATGTTTGATCGAAACAAAACCTTTTATTTTGTTACAGAAGATTTCTATTTGTAATAAATACTGTTCTTTTGAAATTTCAGTTCATTGAAAAATCTTGAAAATATACAGTGCCTTGCGAAAGTATTCATACCCCATCATTTTTTCATGTTTTGTTATGTTGCAGCCTTGTTAAACTGCTTTAAATTATTTTCAGTCTAAATATTCATCAGTCTACACTCCATGCGCCATAATGACAAAGCACAAATTTGTGACAGCTTTGCACATTTATTACAAAAAAAAACACTGAAATAAGTACATTGCATAAGTATTCATACCCTTAACGCAGTACTTAGTTGAAGCACCCTTAGAGCCTCAAGTCTTTTTGGGTATGATGCGCCAAGTTTTGGACATTTGCATTTGGCAATTATCTGCCATTCTTCTGCTCACCTCTTCACCTCTCAAGCTCTTTTAGCTCGGATGGGGGCTGGCAGACATTTTCAGGTTTTTCCAGAAATGTTTGATTGGGTTCAAGCCCAGGCTGTGGATTTGAATATAACAAGCCACTCTTGCTGTGTGCTTAGGGTTTTTTTCCTGTTGAAAGGTGAACCTGCCCAGTCTGCAGTTCTGAATGCTCTGGACTAGGTTTTCATTAAGGCTATCTCTATATTTTGCTGTGTTGAGCTTCACTTCTACTCTGACGAGTCCCTCAGTCCCTGCCACTTAAAAATAGCCCCACAGCATGAGGCTGCTACCACCACACTTCACTGCTGGGATGCTACTGTGCTGGTAACAAGTAGTACCTGCTTTCCTCCATACATGATGCTTAGAATTGAGGTTCATCAGACCAGAGAATCTTCTTTCTCACATTCTAAGAGTTCTTTAGGTGCTTTGTTGCAAATTCCAAGTGGATTTTCATGTGTCTTCACTGAGGAGAAGCTTGACTTTGGCCACACTGCCATAAAGCCCAGAACGGTGGAGTGTTGCAGTGATGTTAGTCCTTCTATAAGTTTCTCCTGTCATCACATATGATCATGGAGCTCAACTAGAGTGACCATCAGCTTCTTGGTCACCACTCTAACCAAGGCCCTTCTCCATCAATTGCTCAGTTTGGCCAGAAGGCCAGCTCTAGGAAGAGTCCTAGTTGTTCCAAAATTCTTCCATTGTGGATAATGGGGACTACATGCTTCTGTGAAACTTCAAAGCAGCTGAATTTTTTCTGAACTCTTCATCAGATGTGTGGCTTGAAACAATCCTGTCTCTGAGCTCTACAGGCAGTTCTTTTGACCTCAGCATTTGGGACGGCACTTCCGCCTATGTTACACATGACCTTTCCAACGTAATTACATAATACGTGAAGTCAAGCTAGTTCAAGACGAGAACTTGTGGTTAAAAAGTATATAAATTTTAATTTTTTTATTAGAAAATGGCCAATCTTTTCACTAGATAAGACCCTTATTCCTCGGCTGGGATCGTGTAGAGCCCTTAGAAGCTGCATTGAAACTGCAATTTGGACCTTCAATCCGTTGATCCACATTGAAGTCCACTATATGGAGAAAAATCCTGGAATGTTTTCCTCAAAAACCTTAACTTCTTTTCGACTGAAGAAAAAAAGACATGAACATCTTGGATGACATGGGGGTGAGTAATTTTAATTCAGGAGTAAACTAATCCTTTAAATGGTCTTCTGTTAATGTTTAAACTAGTGGTCACATTTTTTGACTTAATTCAATTGTGGTTTGAGTCATCTGGTCATAAAGCATTTTGGACCACTTTTACACCTGTATTCAATGTTGAAATCAGATCACCTAGAAGAGGTGTAAATGGAGCCCAGAAGTATTTCTCTGTGCAAATGAACGAGTGTCTACAGTCTCACAACGTCTTGTATCCCCATGGCATCAGCGGAGATAATGAGCCGGCGCTTTGAGACTTTCACCTGCTGAGACGATAATCTTGTTGGTTTCCTTTAAGTAAACATCCGCCGTACGCCGCTGTTCCTCTCAGACACACCTCTCTACACTCCCCTGTTCCTGACAGCTGTCATTCACTCAGCGCTCTGTCTGCCTCAGATCGGAGCTGACGGCTTTCGGAGGTTTGTTTACAGTGGCTCTACAGCAGCCTAACTCTCACAGGTTTCAGCGTTATCTCCACACTGTGTGTTTTCACAGAGGTCTGTCGAAGCGCTGTGCCAACAGTTGCATAACCCCAAGGCATTTTCTGCGCAAATGCAGCAGTAAGGCCTGTGTTTCCTCTGGCTGTGTGAGCATAACTGATGTGCATGGGAACTGAAACGTTAAAAAATTTCCAGACGTGATTGTTGTCAGGCAGATCAGAGGGATTGAGGCGTTCTGGAAAAGGTTTGGCACGCGAACGGGGAGCGTAGATGAGGAAAGAGAGCATAGACAGTGAAAGGCTCTTAAGCAGAGTGGCTGCATGATGGAGGTGCTGAGGTGTTTATTTAAATGTCTAAATGTTTAATAAAGAGGATGACAGGGCACATGGCAGAGGCGCGTTATACAGGGTGAGATGGAAGGGCGTAAATAAAGGTTATGTAAGTTTTAAGAAGGAGGAGCAGTACATTTCCAGGAAAACTAATTGAAAATAGTTTTAAATCATGCCATTTTAGGACTCAATGTAAAAGATGTCTCAATCCGATCTTACAGGAAAATGTGCTTACATACAGTAAGGAGGTCGTACAAAGACATACAAATGAGATAAACAAATGAAGATGAAATAGCTACCAATTTGCCAAAATGTAAAATAGTTACTAGCTGTGTTTCTATTACAGATTTGTGCTAAACTTTTGCGATTATTTTATAAATGTTGAAAAAAGCTATTGCGAAATGACGTTTTTTCCAATAACCAATGTTATGCGACTAAAATGTAATGTTTTCCTCTCGCAACAAAAGTCATGCCAACAGATGTTGGTAGGTTTGCAATATAGCACAGCCACTCCACTAGCTATTATTTTTAATCTAAGGAGACGTAGACGTGTATCTTTAGTGAAGCAGCACTGGAGTGGTCGCGATCAGCTCCGGTGGCTGTGTCAGAGCCATGATACACCACAGACGGGAGCAGGCATGTATGAGGTGTTTTTTCGAGGTTATAGTACATTAAGGAAAGATCATGTGACTTTAACATACACAAGCTGATCTGTAAATGTGAAGAAAAAAAACGGATTCAGTTAAAGTTTTGCGAAATATTCTTTTTTCGATTTGAAAAACCTGAAAAACCACCTTATGTGAGCATAAAAATGTCTTTGTGATATATTGGAGTTTTTGGAAATAGATGTATTTCCATTAGATGTATTTTTAATTCGCAATTTCAGTTTGCTCAATTTGAAGGGTAATCCAAATGCAGCTACTGTTACAGGCCATCTGTGTTTTGTGTTTGCTTTAGATGGACCTTTAGTTTTCGCTAACTGCGTTTCCGTTGTGGATTTGTGCAAAACTTTTGCAATATTTTATAAATGTCAATAAAAAAACTATTGCGAAATGATGGCAATATTATATGACTAAAACGCAATTTTTTCCTCTCACTATAAGGCATGGTGACGGATGTTTACAATGTAGCACAGCCACTGCACTAGCTATTATTTTTAATCACAGGAGACGTAGGCATGTATCTTTAACGAAGAAGCACTGGAGTGGTCGTGATCAGCTCCGGTGGCCGTGACGGAGCTGTAATGCGCCGCAGACATGAGCGCCCACATATTTTAAAGACTAATTAAAGACTAATCGTGTGACTTTTATGTCTGCCAGGTGACCTGTAAATGCAAGAAAAATTGCATTTGCAATTTTCACTGCAGTTTTGTGAAATGTTCCTTTTTCGAAATGCCTGTAAAACCACCTCATGCGAGTGTAAAGCTTCTTTGTGATATATGGGAGTTTTTGCAAAATGTATGTGTTTCCAATGGGCATATTTTCAATTCGTAATTTCACTTTACACAATCTGAAGGGTAATGGTTTTTGTTTTTGTTACCTGAAATTTCAGTTTTCATTAGCTGTGTTTCCATTACAGATTTGTGCAAATTTTTTGCGATATTTTATAAATGTCAATAAAAAACTATTGCAAAATGACGATGTTTCCATGAACCGATGTTCTGTGATGAAAACATAATTTTTTCTCACTATAAGGCATGGCAATGGATGTTGGTAGGTTTACAATATAGCGCAGCCACCACACTAGATATTATTTTTAATCACAGGAGACGTAGACGTGTTTCTTTAGCAAAGCAGCACTGGAGTGGTTGTGATGAGCTCCGGTGGCCGTGTTGGAGGCGTAATGCACCGCAGACATGAGCGACCACGTATGGGGTGTTTCTTGGAGGTTATAGTGTGTTATAAGAATGATCATGTGACTTTTAAGCAAGCCAGGTGACCTGTAAACGCAAAAAAAAGAGTTCCCATTGCAGTTTTGCGAAATATTCCTTTTTTGAATTGCCTGAAAAACCACCTAATGACAACATTTATCTATATCTATATCTATATATATATATATATATATATATATATATATATATATGTGTGTATTTTTTTTTTTTTTTTTTTTTTTTTTTTGGGCGGGGGCGTATTTCAGTTCTGAATTTCAATTTGCAGGGTAATGGAAATACAGCTGCTCATCTCTGTTTTGTGCTTGCTTTACTTGAACTTTGAGTTGTTACTGCTTCTAGATCTAGTTTTTATGGTTACTCGTGGTTTCGTTATTGTTTGCACCTGTTATTCATTTAGTTGATTGGTTTGTTCCAGTGTATTTAAGCCCTGTGTTTTCTTCTGTTCTTTGCCAGTTCTTGTTGCACGTTCGTTGGTTGTTCTGTTCAGGAGTCCTTTTGTTTAGGAAACTAAAATTTGCTATGTTTAGATCCTGTAATTACCTTTATTTTCCCTGGCAGCAAGTGAGATTGTGTTGGAATTGCAACCATGCATTGCAATTACATCTTACAGTTGTTGTTATTATACATTTGTTTTCAAAACAACAAAACATTAAACATCTGGTTCTCTGTGACAAATTGAATGTTGTTGTTGCAAATTGTTCTATTTTATTTGTTACCATGTTAATGTTATCCAGTTGGCTGACATAGTTGAAGTTTTGTTGAAATATCAAGAGTTGCAATAATATTTATATTTTATATATTTTATTATTTTACGTTATTTTGCATTGGTGTGTAAAAATATAATCAGTTACATTGTTATAAGTTATTATTTAGGAAAATACAAAAATTATAAACCTAATTATTAAAAAGGAAAACATTTAATGAAAAACAATATATTTTACATAAAATATAATAAAATAAATTGTGTGGATATTGCGCTCTGCGTGTGCTCCATTGGTCTTTTATTAAAATAATTAATTATATAATAATGCTAACTCCTATCTGAAATTCAACATTGTTCCAGCTGAGTTCAAATATAAACTGATTTTGCAGCCAAATTGCATTTGGAGAGGTTTGATTGATGAACTGCTGTACACTAAATTCTTCCACCCATTTTCTTCGCCTTTCTGTTTGACTTAGTCTTATCTGAACTGGCCCTGTACAGCCCTCCCAAGACCATGACAGGAAGCTCTGGACACCCACACCCTCTGTGTGAACAAAAGCTCTCTAGACAAAACACAACAGTTGAGTTCCTGTCCACTGCAACTGCCCTGTCATCCTCTCCCACCCTAGTGCCTCCAGCCAGACGGACCCCATCCAAAGACCACAGTTAAACTTTATACAAACACTTTATACTATTTATATTCATGTTTTAAACTAATTGATACAGCCTGGAGCCACACAGTATCTGACTTCTAAAATATATACAGTGTGCGCCGATTTTGGCCAAGACACGAGAAGGAAAAACAATACGAAGAAACCGAACACTGTTGTTCTAATATTAGAGTTTATAGTTTGTTTTATTTGCATAATATTTCACTGATAATGTTTTATTTTGTTTCTGTCACAGAAGATACCAAGTAAACACATGCAAACTCTTGACAAGGATGGTCTGTGAAAGATCACACCTGTGAATTGCACCACGATGGGGCTTGTTCATCTTCATTATGTGGTTGAGAGAATAGTACTTTGCTAAATACACTTTATAGATCAGGTCAGGCTCATCATCATCAGTCTCTGGATGAATTAATGATGGCATTTGTCAAGAATCACAGTTCATGTGAGCTCATTTGGAGGACAGTGAAAGAGCACCTTCAAACTGAATACTTACACAACTCTACTGAGGTTTTGTTTTAAGTGCAGCCCGGCTTTGAACTGTCAGACATATTGAGGGATACTCGCTTACACACGTATTCTTCATTTCTCTCCTTCTCTGTTCATTCTCTCTCCCTCGCCTCTTCTCGTATGCTCACAGATATGAATGCTGAATTTTAAATTATGTTGCTATTACTCCCGACCCATGTTTTTTATTATTTTCATTCTTTTTCCATTATTTAATTTCATTTTCTATCTATCTATCTATCTATCTATCTATCTATCTATCTATCTATCTATCTATCTATCTATCTATCTATCTATCTATCTATCTATCTATCTATCTATCTATCTATCTATCTATCTATCTATCTATCTATCTATCTATCTATCTATCTATCTATGCTGTTGCTATAACTCCCCTCTTGATTTTATTTTGAAAGTTTGTTTTATTTATTTTATTTTTATTAGTAAGCATATTATTTTATTTTATTACTAAGCAATGCTTGCTAATAAAGTAAAACAAAATATACTTTCTAAGTATATTTTATTTTATTAGAATGTTTATTTTATTTTATTTTATTAGCAATTATATTTTATTTTATTTTATAAGTAAGTAAATTTTATTTTATATTATTTTATTAGTAAGTATATTTTTGTTTTATTTTATTTTATTAGTAAGAGTATTTTATTTTATTTTATTTTATTAGTAAGTTTATTTTATTTTATATTTTATTTTATTATTAAGTATATTATTTTATTTTATTACTAATAAAGTAATACTAATAAAATAAGTAATAATAAAATAAGTATAAGTAATACTAATAAAATAAAATAAAATGTACTTACTAATTATATTATATTTTATTTTATTTTATTAGTACCTTTATTTTATTAGCAAGTATACTTTATTTTGTTTTATCAGTAAGTAAATTTTATTTTATTAGTAAGTATATTTTATTTTTTTGCTTGTTTGTTTTATTTTATTTTATTAGTAAGGATTTTATTTTATTTTATTAGTAAGTATATTTTATTTTAATTTAATTTAATTTAATTTAATTTAATTAAAGTGTATTTTATTTTTTTTAGTAAGTTAAATTTATTTTATTAGTAATTTTAATTTTTTTATTATTAAGTATATTATTTTATTTTATTACTAAGTAATACTAATAAAGTAAAATAAATATACTTACTAATTTTATTTTATTTTATTTTATCTGTAAGTAAATTTTATTTTATTTTATTAGTAAGTATATTTTATTTTTTGTTTTATTTTATTTTATTAGTAAGGATTTTATTTTATTTTATTAGTAAGTATATTTTAATTTAATTTAATTTAATTTAATTTAATTTATTCGTAAGTGTATTTATATTTTTTTAGTAAGTTACATTTATTTTATTAGTAATTTTATTTCAAAGTACTTACTAATAAAATAAAATAAAATAAAATAAAATACTAAGTTTGAATTTTAAATTATGTTGCTATTACTATCTATCTATCTATGCTGTTGCATTTGCTGTTATTACTCCCTTCTTATTAGTTTTATTTTACTGTAAGTATATTTTATTTTATTTTATTTTAATAGTAAGTATATATATCTTTTTTTTATTAAGTAATTCTAATAAAATAAAATATACTTACTAATTTTATTTTATTTTATTTTATTATTTTATTAGTAAATAATACTTACTACTGAAATAAAAAATAATAAAGCATAGTTATTAAGTTTTTTTTTTTTTTAATCTGCAAAGGAGAGTTTGGGGGCCAAAATAAAGGGAGTAAGAGAAACATGATGCAACCCTGACCTTTTATATAAGAATCAGTTAAATCAGCATAAGTTTAAACAGTTGTTTGATATGAGTTCAAAAGCTGGCTTACACTGTTTAAATCATAAACAAAATCTTACAAAATACAGATATCATGAAAACATCTTTTAAACAACCTCACTGAAAGGCGCCCCCATGATCACAAAGCCATAAAATTTGCCACCAGTTGCATAAGACTCACCGAGCGTCATTCAAACCATACCAATCCTAAACACACAGAATATAAAGACAAATGTTCTCACTAAACGTTTATCTAAAAGTCTCATTTATTGGTCCTTGTCAACATTTCAACATTATCATTTGAATTTTGCAATATGCTAACGCACCACAGCACTATAGATAAGTGACTATCCCCAGGACATAATTACTTCTAAACGTCAATAAAAGTTATCCAGACGGACTGTGTTTAAGAGAAGGGAAAGACTTCCTTTTTAACAGGGATGAGTAAAATTAATGATTGTGTCGTCATAAATTGGCAAGTGTGCTGAGAAGGGCGGGAGCCGCTGTGCTTCTCAGGAAAGGCAGGGAGTGGTGGAGCACTTATCTCGCTCTGCTTTCCCCTCTCACCCAGGCCTATCATCCTCCACCCGCCCGTTCACACCACACTCACCCCTGCGCTCAGACGTTCACACCTTCCCACTGCAGCCAGACAACACAGATAAATGCACTGACTTCAAACATATGTTAATCACAATTCAAGCTCTGAGAATGAGACAGACACTTTTACAGCCAACCATTAAACGGCCTAAACATTAACTCTGCCAGGTATCTAAAAACAGGATCACAAATGAAAGTGATGATCATAGTGTTGTTTGAAGCACCTCTTTGATTCTGGTACTACTGCCCATATCAAGTGACGTCCAAGGCATTTTGTGATCTAATTACTCAACACACTAAATTTAGTGTAGGTGCTAATCTGTAGGACTGTCTACTCATCTGTCAATCAGCCACTTCTTTAAAACAAGGGTGTTAACCTTTGACGGTTGGTTATGAATTACACATAAAATCAATCATCTGATCAAGGGACTTGAAAGCCTTATATACAGTTGAAGTCAAAAGTTTACATACACCTTGCAGAATCTGCAAAATGGTAATTATTTTAGCAAAATTACCAAGATCATACAAAATGCATGTTATTTTTTTATTTAGTACTGACCTGAATAAGATATTTCTCATAAAAGACGTTTACATATAGTCCATAATAATTCAAATAATAGTTGAATTTATAAAAATGACCCTGTTCAAAAGTTTACATACACTTGATTTTTAATACTGTGTTGTTACCTGAATGATCCACAGCTGTGTTTTTTTGTTTAGTGCCCTGAACAGTTAAACTGCCTGCTGTTCTCCAGAAAAATCCTTCAGGTGCCACAAATTCTTTGGTTTTCCAGCATTTTTGTGCATTTTAACCCTTTCCAACAATGATTGTATGATTTTGAGATCCATCTTTTCACACTGAGGACAACTGAGGGACTCGTATGCAACTATTACAGAAGGTTAAAATGCTCACTGATGCTTCAGAAGGAAAAACGGTGCATTAAAAGCCAGGGGATTAAAACTTTTTGAATTTGAAGATCAGGGTAAATTTGACTTATTTTGTCTCCTGGGAAACATGTATGTATCTTCCATAGCTTCTGAAGGCCAGTACTAAATGAGAAAAATATGATATTTAGCCAAAATAAGAAAAATGTACACATTTTTGTTCTGGTCAAAAGTTTTCACCCCCCAGCTATTAATGCTTTGTTTTTCCTTCTGGAGCATCAGTGAGTATTTGAACCTTCTGTAATAGTTGCATATGAGTCCCTCAGTTGACCTCAGTGTGAAAAGATGGATCTCAAATTCATACAGTCATTTTTGGAAAAGGTTTAACTACGCAAAAATGCTGAAAAACCAAAGAATTTGTGGGACCTGAAGGATTTTTCTGAAGAACAGCAGACAGTTAAACTGTTTACGACAAACAAGGGACTCATGAACAACTATCACTAAACAAAATACACAGCTGGGATCATTCAGGTAACAATACGGTATTAAGAATCAAGTGAATGTAAACTTTTGAACAGGGTCATTTTTATAAATTCAACTATTATTTTCTCTTGTGGACTAGATGTGAACATCTTTTATGTGACATATCTCATTCAGGTCAGTACTAAATAAAAAATAACATGCATTTTGTATGATCCCTCTTATTTTGGCAAAATAATTAACATTTAGCAGATTCTGAAAGGTGAATGTAAACTTTTGACTTCAACTGCACATACGCAAGATGTCATAAAACATTTTGGATATCTATCTACATGTAAACATGCACATAATTCGAGTTATTGTGTATAACTTATTTTCAAAATTTAGTTGCTCAAAATATCATGTTTGTTGAATTAAATTAAATAACTGACTGACAGTGAAAATAAATTGTTGAATAAAGTCATTATTTTTGTTTTCTTTGAGCACAAGAAAGTTTTCTCATAGCTTTGTAACATTACAGTTGAACCACTGATGTCACATGGACTATTTTAACTACGTCCTTACTATCTTTCTAGGCCTTGAACGTGTCAGTTGCATTGCTGTCTATGCAGGGTCAGAAAGCTTATGGATTTAATCAAACATATCTTAATGTGTGTTCTGAAGATGAACAAGGTCTTTCAGATTTGGAACAACATGAGGGTGAGTAATTAATGACAGAGTTTTCATTTTTGGGTGAACTATCCCTTTAAGTCTGTCTTGGTCAACCAACTGTGACTTCTACTTTAAAACGTGTAACTTTTAGATTGATTGCTTTCAGTTATAGATAATTATTTCAAATACATATTTGCCTCATTATACAGAATCATTCCTGATCCATTCTGTCATAACTCCTCACAAACATCATTTTTGTCAACACAATATGTGGCCATTAGACTGAGGAAATATATAAACTTGCTTATTAGAAGCATTTATCTCCAAGTCACGGGAACACCAAATTACAGTAAACATCTGCTGTGCATAAACGTTTAGTGTTCCAGATTGATTCTACATTCCCAAATGGCCTTAATGATGGCCCAGAGCACCTTTTTATGACCGTAAGCTACAGTTTTACAAGCGTAAGTGGCTCTTTTATGACGTGCAGTGGTGCAGAGACAAGCAGGACGCCCGGTGAAGGGAGTGTTCGATGCCATGTCCTGACTCAGCGTGTTCTAGGGTGGAGCGGACAGGAAGCATGCACTGATTTCTGATCTCCTCTACCAACACTGGCCCTTCAGTCCCACGTCACTTATATCACAGGATCAGAAGGAAAGAGGCCCGAACTGGGTCACAGCAGCGTACAGGAAGGGTCAGGAGCGATAGGGAAGTATGGGAACTGCTAACCTCAGTTTGATTCTGATAAACTGGGCTTTTTTGCTTAGACAGCCATGAGAACGGCTCACAAGCTTAACCTCTGCCCTGCTTAAATGATGTTTTAGTGGAACAGACCGTGGGGCGCTGGGCATAACGCCAGCCCCCCTCACAGCAGTACTAATACAAGTGAGCTGTACTTTCATGCGAAGACAAAAGGCACGGCACACCGGTTCATTAAAATTCCTCAGCTCATCTACATGGCTTGTGAAGCAGAGGTTGTCAGGTATAATTCTCAAGTGCTGTTCTCAAACAAATCAAAGCAGACAGTCAGACAGCCAGATCACACCTCTCCCCAAAGCCTCGTGCCCAGCCAAGCTGGATTACTAAGTCTTGATGTTGTTGCCCTCCAAGATATAATACATAAAAACATGCAACTATGTTTTAGATGCTAAATTGTGAATTCTCTTTGTACCGGCGAGCACCAAAACAGCAGGTTTTCCACTGAGCATGGTGCCTCGGCTTTTGTGGTGGATGTGTTTGCATATTTCATGATTTGATACCCAATTAGAAGCCAATTCCACCTCTATTATCTCTGAAGTCGGTATCATGTGATCTGCGTCCGTCATCCAGCTGTCATCAGAATGCCGAACAGACCAACGTCCAGCGAAGGATTCCTGTTTGAACTGGTCAGCTGGTGTACAGGCCCCTCTCTCGCTGTGTTAAAGCCTCATTGTTCCCAGGGAAAATGCTCTTGTGCTAGAACCGGCTGTGCCAGATCCTCTCCAAACACAACATGCGACTCAGTAGGGCTTCGGGCAAGCCAGCTGTGTTCAAAAACTCAAAGCAGTTACGTATCTCAGTTTGTAGAAGAGCAAATTCTATTTGTGCAGTCTTTTTTGATGTTTAATTAAGCATGAACCCTGAGTCGGTTGGCTTGTTATGCAAGAACAGTTTGGTGTTTTTGGTTTTAAGGGTCAGTCACGAGTATATGGAAGCCTGTTTTCGCCACTAAATAAAAAAATTAAAAAAGGTACTTTTTATTTCACAATTCTGACTTTTTTTCTTGCAATTGCAAGTTTACATCTTGCAATCCTGACTTTTTTTTCTCAGCATTGCTTGATATAAACTCACAGTTGTGAGTTATAAAGTCAGTATTCCATAATATAGAGTCAGAATTCTAAAAACATAGTCTTTTTTTCCCCTCAGAACTGGACTTTATAACTCGCAGTTCCAAGTTTATATCTCACAATTCTGAGAAAAAAGCCAGAATTGCAAAATAAGAACTCGCAATTGCAAAAATAAGTTAAAATCTCAATAGAAGATAAAAACTGTCAATTCTGACTTTTTCTCACAACTGCAAGTTAAATCTCACTATTCTGACTTCATATCACGCAATTCTGAGAAAAAAGTCAAATTGCAAGTTTATATAACTCGCAATTGCAAGTTTACATCATGCAATTCTGAGGAAATAAGTCAGAATTGTACGTTTCTATTACGCTATTCTGGAAAAGTATGAATTGTGAGTTTATATCTCGCAATTCTGAGAAAAAAGTCAGAATTGTGACTTTATATTATGTAATTGCGAGAAAAAAAATCAGAATTGTGAGGAAAAAAACTCTCAATTACCTTTTTAATTTTTTTATTCAGTGGCAAAAATGGGCTTCCATACAAGTAAGACTGCCTATGATGAAGAAAAATATTAAACAATAAATATACTAGATTTCTAATAATAAACTAGTTTAAAACAAATTAGTTTTTCTTAGAAATGTACTTTTTCTTTCAAATTGCTTTCATGTTGCTTCCAACTTATAAAAAATGTTCATGTTAGTGTAACCTGTTTTACCTTACACCCTGAATACATCTTAATCATTTTTTTCCAAAAACAGTTTTTAAATTAATTTTTCTAAATAATTATTGTCTAGGTAAATGTTGAATTTCATTCTTTTAATGACTTTTTCTTCAGTATGGTACCATCCTGACATTTTTAACTTTATGACAAAATTTAATTCAGACCTTTAATTCATTGTATAAATTGCATTCATTGTAAATTCATTCAAATGTAACATTTTGAAATAAATACATGCATAGAAAATAATTGGATTTTATCCTTAAACACTGATGACTCTGAAATACATAAAAGTAAACACCACAAATGTACAAATGAAATTTCAGCATTCAATATGGAGATGCAGTAATTGCACTCCTGCAGCACCTTTAACATTTATATAGGTGTTCGACAACAGACTTGAGGGCAAAGTCCTGTTTGGTCGCATACCTTGAACGGGACGCATACAGCTCATGTCATGTTACCTCTTTTGCATGTCCTAATGACTCTATAAAGGAACAACCTACGATGACTCAACTGTGAAGTGCGTCAGATGATTATCAGACTAAAAATGCAATTAGAAACGTTGTCAGGTCATAAACTTTGATATTTAGCATGAGTGTGTCATGCAACAGGTAGTAATGAGGACTCCAAACATGATGTTTAGTGTAGTTGTGGATTTATTCAAAGTGTACAAATTCTGACACATAAATATGAACATCCTCCAACACACGAGCACTGAGTGACAAACTGACACATTTGAATGTGGAACAGTGGATATTAAAAAAAAAAAACGCTTCACTTGAAGCAATACATTACGTTATTTTTGTAGCATGATAAACTCTTTACAAAAAATCAGATGCTGCAAGTTCATAGATTAGAAAAGGGAATTGCTAAAGTGCATTTAAACATCTCTTGTCGTTAAGGGAAGCACACGAAGCTAGAAATGACACCAGTAGTCCTCAAACTTGGGAGAAGCTACTGCTGTTGAGAAGGGTAGTACACCACATTCACCTGTTGAACTACGTTAGTGGTTGACGAAATATCCTTCTCCGTGACTCCAATCTGATTTGTGCATTCCCAAACAAGTGATCCATAAAGCTTATTCTGGTTCCCCTGACCACCGACACAACAAACACCCAGGGAAAATGACGGTTGGCCATTCTGGATAAAACCGATGGGGGAAAACACATCACCTGAATGTATACATTGGATTTTTCATGATGTCCATGGCAGCTTTGGTAATCAATCCTTCCATTTCAAGACTTTACATGAATGCTAGGAGGCTAAGATACGTGTAACACTTCAGACGCAAAGACTTCAGCGATCGGTCTTTGTCATTTACAAGTTCATGTCCAGTGTTCTCCTTTATGAGAACTCAATGTACCACAAGACCTTTTGACATTGTGTAACGCTTGTATTGATGTAAAAGTTCCATGTGATCGTCGCACCGCTGCTACAATCCAACGACCGAAGTGGTAAATCAATATTGTCCTCTTGCGGTCTCTGAACTGTATCCAGAACCATTTGACTGATAAAACTCAGCCCGCCGAAACAATAACTCCAGGAGTGCAGGGCCACAACGGCCTATGGCATGTCACCAGCAGAGCCATCACAGAGGCCTACCACCACATCCAGGTCACAAAACATCACCAAACAGTCATCTTTTCCTTTTCTGCTGCCTCATCATCTTTCTACGCTTGATGATCATGGAGTGGAGACGTTCTAGGCCTTCTTGTAGACCTTCTCCGATGATAGCACAGGCTGGTTGAAGGTGCCACGGTGTATGAGAGCCAAGCTCATTCAGTGCCAACATCTGTTCGACCTCACCCAGTGGCAACGCGCTGCGAAGGTCCTGCTTGTTAGCCACCACCAACACGGGCACCCCCTGGTTCTCCTGTAGCCGTGTGATCTTATGCAACTCCGTCTTGGCCTCCTCCATGCGTTCGGCGTCTACCGAGTCCACTACGAACACGAGGCCGTCGGCGCAGCGCGTATAGGAGCGCCACAGCGGCCGGAGCTTTTCCTGACCACCTACGTCCCAGAAATGAAAGGTTGCAGTCCGGCCTTTCCCACCAAGAGTCACCTTGATCTTCTCCGTGTTAAAGCCTTTGGTGGGAACAGTGTTCACGAACTCATTAAAGCGAAGCCGGTACAATACGGTAGTCTTACCGGCACAGTCCAAGCCGAGAATAACAATGTGCAAGGCCTGAAAGGACGGCAGGCAGGGAAAGATGGCATGGGGCTCTGATAATCCATTCCCCATCTTGTTCCGCCACTCTGATGAGGATGAAAGCGAACGCGGAGACTCAGGAGACCAGGTGTCGCCGCTGCTGCCGCTGATGCTTCACCAAATATTCACAAGGCTTCTCTCGTTCCCCTGAGAAGCTGCTGCTGCTATAACCTGAAACCAAATGAAAAAGGAGATGATGCAATGAGGCCAGCAGTGGAGCACCATGACACACAGTTTTACAGCTCTCCTTTACTTGGCTGCTCATTCTAAGTGAGCATGCTTCTCTCTTTGTCATTCTAAAAGGCACACAGATTCAACCTAGCTGGGTGTCATTCAGTTCCAGTGATGGTGAATGAAGGATGAAACAGCAGGAAGCCCATTTGCACATGTAGCGCCACAGGGGCACCAGAATTACGCATCGGTAAAAATCCTAGTGCGCAAAGGCTCCTGTCCATCTATTCATGCCTTTTTATTGTTCAACAGTAGTTGCCAGTTGCAAATAGAGAAAAACGCACAAGCTGGCCTATGTAAACGAGCAAAACACGAGTCTGTCGCAGATCTCTATGGCCATCTGTAAAAGCGCTTTAGGAGGGGCTCATCTCCATACATAAAGACATGAATTTTGTCATCATTTTCTCCCAACAAGTGATTCAACATGAGAATCATTATTATTCTGTGCGCTAAATATATATTTAACGGGCCTCAGAACGCTAGAGATGCAT
Organism: Cirrhinus mrigala; assembly: GCA_036247105.1. Lineage (NCBI taxonomy): Eukaryota > Metazoa > Chordata > Actinopteri > Cypriniformes > Cyprinidae > Cirrhinus > Cirrhinus mrigala. Next base: position 11,487,015 of record CM070025.1, read on the forward strand.
TACCAAAATATTAAGTTACTCTAAAAGACATTATTACACATAATAATGTTATTTTACCTACAATTTAAGCTTTGGAAGCACCCGCGGATGTAAATAAAATCTGGTTCGGCACCCACCTTATTTAATGCGATCCTTGCGTTTCTCGTTAGCTCATTAGATGAAAATGTTTACGAGTATTTCCAAAATTTTGTTGCCATTCAGATCAGCTGAGCCGACAAGTGTATCCACTCCCTGTAACAGCGCCTGTTTCACTGACTCTACAGCGGGCTGCCTTCCACTTCATTCTAGCATGGTTGGCTCCGCCCACTGTGTGGAACAAGGCGCTGATTGGTTCGATTCAGTGAGAGCGTGTTATTTTTCTTGGAGTTTGATTGGTGAAAAGTCAAGCCTGTCGGCTTTTTGGACACACCTCTCTCACCACCTGTTCTTGTCGCTCAAGGCGTTTAAAGTTTGAGAGACGCGCTTACAGGTGAGCGGGTTCCCAGTAATTCAGTTCTTTCGCTGGTAACCAAAAGGATGTGTGTGGGTTTTTTTTCAGTGTATTATTGGGAAATATCCACTTCATCTTTACTGAGTTGGACACTGCTTAAAATATTTAGCGGGAAAGAGCTGCCTGAATCTTTCAGATTGAATAACGAACCGATTCAGTCTGTTTTGTTAACGTGTTTGAGCAATTCATTCAAAAGAACCGAGTCAAAAGATTCACTCAGTTATTCAGTCATTCACATCACTGGTTCTGATTCTAACAGATTTTTAAAAGAACGAAAGAAATTACGAAACACGTGACTATTCGGATCTTAACATTTGTGTGCAAAAGGCGGCCCCAATAAAAGAGTCTTTAATTTTAAAGGAAGTAAAGAAAAGCTCAACGTGTGAAAACTAACTGAATTGCTTTCTAGCAAAAGCCAATAAACATAAGTGAGGCACCGCAGTCAAAGGAAGGAGGTATATCAAAGTGTCAGAACAATTAGCGGTGCTATCAATACACAATTAGCTCGTGATGGACGTGCTGTCACGTACACCACACATCCATTCATACACCGGAGATCTAACTACTGAATACCCTAGACTACCATGATTGCCTGTCTTCAAACAATCGTTCGTCTGAGCTACTTAATAAGCTTGACGATTCAGTACAAATTAGTCTGTCACCTTAAAAAGATGACTCTAGAACCAGTGTTTATATGTCTAGTGAAATATACATGTTCAAGTTTAACAAATATGCATAAAATGCGTTTTAAAAAAATCACGCATGAAAGCTAATGCTTGTTTTATGTTAATATCTTACAGCCAAGACTTTAGGGGCAAAACATTTGCTGTTTTAAACATCTAAATTTATTTAAAGTAACATATATAGCATTTCATAGATTAAACAGAGCTGAATATGTGTAAACATATAGTTTGGAAGGGCTATATGAATTTCCAAAGATGGATTTTGTGCGCGCACAAAACGTTTTGTTTAACATGTGCGCCATCTTGTGGTGTTTAAAGTTATTGAACTTATTAGGCCTATTCCTGGTCACAACCGTAAACCAGTGGGAATTTACAGAGTCCAAAAATCAAAATGTCAAATAGTTCAGTTTGCTAAAAATAATAAAGCAACATGATTCCAACTTTTTAAAAACAATTGTGGGGCAAATGGAATGATAAATCGAGTACAATTTTGTTTTGTTTGTGTAAATATAAAAATACAATTTTAGGACGTGAATCAAACAGTTACTTGCTAAAAACCCACCAGTCACAAATGTGACCACTGACTTACAGTTATTCTTATAAAGATTTATATGAGGCAGAGCAATCTTGGCTATGGCTATGATCCACAATGTCCCTATATATTGAAACCTGTTGAACACAGACAAGTTAAAAATGTTCATAAATGTTCCAGATGATGTTATTTTTTAAATATAATGACGTGTACAGGTGAGGGTTAGTTTTAGTGGTAGGGGTGAGTTAGGACATAGGAAGTATGATTAGCTTAATATAAAAATAATGGTAGTCTATGAAATGTTCTCACTAGCATAGTGAAATAATTTGATTCTCTCCTTCTTTAATGAATTTAATTACAAGTGTATTATGCACTTTTCAGCCTTTTAGCTGCCCATGTACAAGGCATCATTATTACAAGCACTCAACACACATTTAACCTTTGTTCCATTATTTATTGAGTAATTAATATTAAAAATCCCTGTCAGTCTGTCCAGGCTGGTTTTGAAGTAATGATACAGCTTTGAATCCCACAAGGATCAAATATTTACAATTTTATGTATTAAATAAATATTATTTACATATAGTTAATTGGGTGTAATGAATTTAAATGAAATTATAATCAGTGTGTTTGTATGTACAACATGTGTCATAGTAGTACCATGTTGGGACATGAATTTTAGTAACATGGCATTATTTTCATATACCAACTCGTGGCCACAGAGTTTCCACAGTATTGTTTTTGTGTATTGGTGGTCAGCAAAATAACATAACATCTAGAAGGTTAATCTTGAAGTATTGCTTATGTTGTAATTTATTTTTTTGTCTCTAGGGGGCTCTTGTGTGCTGCATTGACCAAGACGAGACGCTTTTGAAAAATGTATTGATTTCTTTATTGTACGATTTCAAATCATGCTTACAGAAATCCAGAGCAGAATTATAAATCTGTGCAAGCAAAGAGAAAAACACGATTTCAAGATCAGACATATATCGAATAACTTTACATGTTGGACATGTGGCTTTTTTACGATTTTAATGGAATAATCCAATACAAATCACTTATCATGCCTCAAGAACAACTTCCTGTTATATCTTTCCAGTAAACTCTGTTGACTTCAGGACTTTAAGGATTTCACTTAACCTTCAGTGTTTCCACTGCCCTTGCCATAAGGTCACTGTCCCATCGAGTAGCATCCCACCCCAGGAACCAGCCAGTGAAGGTGGGGGGCTCATGTCCCTGCTTTACCATCACTACAGGTGTGTCCTTGTCCCGTCCTGATGGGTCCGTCTCAATGTACATCTTTGCTGCAAAGGTACAAAAACTTATTAAATGACTATATTTATTAGTTTACAACGAGAGAACATACTCAAAAGATTGATAAATTCTTTTGCTTTTGCATGTTTGAACAATGTGGTTTGTTCAAGTATGCTGTTAAACCTGTTGTGGTTAAAGGGATTTCAGTTTGTATTCAGATTATGCAGAAAAAAATGTTTTAAGGAAAGTGTGCCTTAGGCATCTCACCGGATTTTACAGACTCGGTTCTCTCCACCTCATTGGCATCCTTTCCAATCCACACAAACACCTGAGAGATGAAATCAAAGATCATTGGCAGTTTGGCGCATATCACATGCCAGTCCATGAAAGTTAGGAGATATCTTTGAATACTAAAACAAAGATTGTCAGATAATCTAATCAAAGGCAACCGCTGTTCTTTGAATCTTAGAGATAATCTTAAAAGAAAGTCCTAGAGAGAGACAGTTTTGCTTACCTGATCCCAGACATCCAATAGCATGACATCATCCTCTGCCAGGTCATCTTGGTTAAACTCACCAGGTACTTCTTCAATCTGTTGTACAAATGCATGTTTAGTGGCTAAACAAAAGTTTGGTTATGTAGCAGTATCTTAACCCAGCCTTGTCTTCCATTCAGAATTTGTATCGAATGCAACAGCCTAATGTGAAACTGACCTGGACTTTTACTCTTTCTTATCAGGTCAAGGATACTCACAGTGAACTTTCCAGTTTTGTTGGAGCAGGCAAACAGGCGGGGAAGATGTGCTATAGTTTCGGTCTCCAACATCTCAGATGTCTGATACGTCGTCTTTCCACCCAGAGCTTTCCAGAAGTCCTCTTTTAATGAGAAAATGAGCAACAAGTATGTAAAAGTTCCACTCCTGTCACTCCTACCAATGTGTGAGTATAAAGCATGAGGAGTATGAATTGAATTTTCTGCACAGTGGCCATACCTGGCTCTTTTCCTTCCGTAATAGTTTTGATTTTGCACTTCAGCTTCTCACTCATGTATTTTGCCCCTCGTTCTTCTTCCTCACTGGCCCCCTTCCCTTTCCACAAGTACCCATCCCCTTTAGGTAACTTCAGCAGGTAGGCATCATTGCTGTTCAAACTTGATGCTGTAGCATCTACCTGTTAGACCACAAACCAGCACACATTTAAAGGACATATCTAAACTGAAAAAATAGGTCAGCCTAACCAAAGATGCTCAACACTGTTTTGCAACATCAAGCAGATCTCGTCTTTGTCTAGATGATCTGCCAGTGCTAACCAGAATGACCTAGATGGTCAACCTCAGCTCCACCACATTGTAGTCTAGATCAGCAACCATCTAAACCAACTTGGACCAGCTGAGTATAAATGACCAAGTTAGATATAGAAACATGGTTCTGTAGCTTTCTTTTCTTAATAAATTCGTGTGACCAAACTCTGGACAATGTGTTTCACCAGAGTTTGTCTCCGTATGGAGACCAGGACTCGCCTCATAAATCCGTGTAATGGTGCCCAGGTTTTTGCGCACTTGAAAGAGGCGTGTTGGAGGTGTGGGTGCCTGTCCTCCTTTTCTAGAAGTCCCGTTCTTGTACACAATCAGAGGTTTCTCTTTGAAGAGACTCAGCAAATGTGGTGGCTCCTTTCCTTGAGTCACTCGCACCTGGATGGACATAGAATGAAACCAACGGTAAGATGACAACACCAGCCGAGTTCTCACTTCCAACTCGTCGCATATTGATGCTTGGTCTGGTCAGGACCCATTGGTGTAGCTTTTTGACGCTCAGGGTACCCCTTTAGCATGACTTTTCGACATGCAGGGTAATCCATTGCTTTCAGTTGTTTGCCTTACAATCTTAAAAATAAAGGTGCTTTCATAAGAGAGCCTTTTTTGTCTAAATGGTTCCATAAAGAACCTTTAACATCTGAAGAACCTTTCTGTTTCAAAAAAAGGTTCTTTGTGGCGAAAGAAGGTTCTTCAGATTATAAAAAGGTAATAAAAAAATTGTTCTTTAAAGAACCTTTGACTGAATGGTTCTTGTGGAACCAAAAAAGGTTCTTCTATGGCATCACTGTGAAGATCCTTTTAAAGCACCTTTATTTTTAAGAGTGTATGCGTCAGATCAAGACGCATTTAATGGTTTGCATGCATTTGTAAAAACAGAAATCATTTTATATAAATTTATACATTCATAGATATTTTGGAGCACTTAAACCTACCCACTTCTGAACTATATAAAACATAACAGGCAAATAAAAGTACAGTAATTATTGCAAAAACTGACCATAAAAAAGCAGCATAAAAACATTGAAGTCTTCTGAAGCCATACAACATCTTTACTCAAAAGAACAAAGTAAGTCATAATCGTTTACAAGCTTTTTTAATCGCTATAAATGATCCCGCTCCTTTAAAGCGCTCAAATTTCATTCAGAAAGATTGAACATTAACATGATGCAGTTGATCACAAGACACAGAAAAGCCAATGGCTCAATTTCACAAATCACAAAAGAAAAGATGTTTCTTTTAAAATAATGCATAGAATATATCCACTAAAACATGTGCTCTTGTGATCTCTGTAAAGGTTAAAAAAAAAAGAACAATTTTTCATTTATTTTTTCATTGTATGCATACAAAAAATATTTTGGATTGATGTGGAGCTTTTAATAAAGACGAAATTAAATATTTCTCTGCAGTTGATTTGATGTAATAATATAAAGCATAAAGATAAAGCATATTTCATCAGGCTCTGAACCACACTTTTCTCATTTTATAAACGATTTCAAGCTTTATTGTGATGTACTGTGTAACTGCACAAGTAAAAAACTATTAGAACTCATAATATTTTAAGCAGGTATATGCTATTGTATAAGTAAGTAATTATTATTATTATTATTATTATTTTGGTCATTATATTTTGTTACTGTTCTCTGTCACTGAAGAGTATACTTTTTTATATTAATGTTGTTCATCTTTCTCTGTTTTTCTTTTTTCCATCTGAATATTTCTCATTGTGCTGTTCTGATGTATGGCATAAATAAACCAAAAAAAAAAAAAATGCATTTCACAGCCAAAGCTGATGCAACGCTTCTTCTGGTTTGCACAGACTGCACACAGGATCTGAGCTGTACTTAGGATGGAGACTGTGATCCCGTTCATTCCTCTCACTAATCAATCGTTTTGCCTTGAAAGACTTGGAATATTAATGCTTTTTGGATAAATTGTGACTGTGGTTGCATCTGCCTGTTATATCCTGTGCTTTATATTGACAGATGGTTGGGTTTAGGGGTAGGAGTTGGGTTACATGCTCATAAATGTGTAAATAGTGTAATGTAAATAAACTTGTTGTGACAGTTCATAGTGAATAATCACACCCCAACATATATGCAACAATGGCAAAATTACTACCCAATATCTAACTTAATCATGATGATAAAAGTCCCAAAGCCTTTTGCATCTGCATATTGACACCAAAGTGTTCTTATTTAAAGCAATGGAGGACACTGCACGTCAAAAAATGATGCTAAAGGGGTACCCTGTGTGTTAAATAGTGACGCCAAAGGGTTCTGACCCTGGACATGCATGTTTGGAGCCCTACTTATCTAGTCCATAATTCAGTCCCAGTTACAGTCAGTAAATTAGTACATAGATAAAATTCAAATCCCGCTCACCTGAACAGCTTTTCCTCCCCGTGTACGGTCCAGTTCAACAGTGAGAAAGGCTGAAGCTGTCACTTCATCTATTGTGCTGCTGGAACCTTGCCTGAGGGTGAGAGCATAGAGCGATAAGCCTTATTTGATTCCTTTTGTGTATGATTTGGAAACTATCTACTTCTATGAGGCTTACCAGGTGTAAATGATTTCTCCCTTGGAGTAGGTATATAAAATGATATAGCAGTCCCCTCCATAGAACTGCCCGTATGTCTCCGGGTCAACAGGAACCTTGGTATCACCTGTCTTAGTACCACTCTCCACCCTCCAAATCTGTGAAACAAAACCAGATTAAGAATATCTATAAAGCAGATTCACGGGAACAGTTGGATTTTAATTCTGTGATTTCTTTGACAGTCTGAACGATCTCGAACTATAACGAAATTTCACGGGCAAAAAAGGAGTCACTTTCAAATAAAGCAGCTTTTTCTTGGTCAATACGTTGAATCCGTCTGGCCTGCTTGAACCTGTTTTGAAATATGCATGGTGACAGCTTAAAATGACTGCATTTCACTGAACAGTGGTAAACGTGACCACACCTGTAGGAGTGCAAAAGTCATTTAGCAGCTTATCAGAATTTTATCTAGTTTCATTTTGACTCTCATTGTGACCGTAAGATGCTCATCAAATGCCAAAGCAATCATAATTAAACTTATACAATCTCTCATCTCTTGCATGCAAATTGTGACCTGTGTTTTTCCAGTGCCGTTGTCAACCATGTTGTACTGAGCTGCCATTTGATGAGACTCGTGCAGCTTGGAGGCATTGAACTGTTCTTGTTTAATCTTGGCGATCCGCTCGGTGACATAGACTCTGCCTAGACCCTCAGCCTGGTCCTTGTCTTTCCAGGTTTTAAAGAACTGCTTAAAGATGGGCGTCTCTCCACCCTCTGGAAGGACCTGAATCTGTGTGCAAAAAGACCTGGGTGACCCAAAGAATACTATACATTTTTTCTGTCAAACAAATGTGCAAAAATTGTAGATCTTGGAGCAGTTTTTTATCACTAATGTACCCTTAAACTTGTACTATGAACCTTTTAGGGCAGGGGTGTCCAATCCTGCTTCTGGAGGGCCAAAGTCCTGCAGATTTTGTCTTCAGTCAGCAACAAACACTTGGCTAGAAGTTTCTGAAGGTCTAAAGACCTAGATTAGCTGGTTTCGGTATGTTTAAATAGGGTTGGAGCTAAACTCTTCAAGGCAGGATCAGGTTTGGACACTTGTATGGCTTAAAATAACTTAAATTATGTCTCTTACTGAAATATGTAGTAAAAAACCCACAAAAGAATTGTGTTATTTTAAAGAATCCACATCATTTTATGCATATTTAGGGGCGTCATTATTTCAATGATGTGAAATGATTGCACTCTGTGAGCTACTTACACTACCTGTTGCTATTTTTACCACAACACAACTTGAAATACACAGCTCAGGGAAAAAATACTGATACAGTGCCACACTGTGCAGCTTTTGGTTGTAACTTGCAATCAAAGGGCAACAAAAGAAGCAATATAAGTCTTTGTGTTATTCTATAATTGTGGGTACATCTCATGTCCACAAAGTATATTTTTAATATATTTTCATCAATATAAAATCCCCAATGCTAAATTTTCTAGTTCACAATTATATTTTTCCCAGTCACACTACTATATGTTGAAAAAGCCATATCTTTTGTTCAAAAATGATGTTCATATCACATACAACCCTTGTATTCTGCTGTCTGATTTTGTAAAGTTGCACATTCTACTCTGCATTTAAGCATGAAAATTACCTCAAATCTAAATTTATTTCAGAAAAAAATAATAATATTTCTTCAAAAACAATACCACCCCCCCCACCTCTAAAAGAAATGGTCTGTCCCATTCTCACATAATTTGCACAGTATGATGATATTTCCTCTAGAAGCACATAGATGAAAGAAGTTATGTTCTCTCTCTTTCCCTAAATATTGCTTAAACTAGCAAACAGTGTTACACAAGTATTATTGCTGCACATTTTAACAAGACAATTTAACTAAAACTTATGTTTTGTTTATGAAAATATATTTCTAAACATACCATATACTCAGGCTTCAATGTTGAGTATAGGCCCAAAACACTAAAAATGTCAGCTAAGTTACCTGTCAACTGTGTTACCCGGTAAAGGTAACATGGTGGACAGTAGAAAACATAGATGGTATTTTATGCACATATTCCTACAGATCACCTTTATTTATATAGTACTTTATACATTACAGATTGTTTCAAAGCAGCCATGTAAGATCATGTTTGGAGTTTTTTGGGAAACAGGAAAACTTTTTTCCTCACATTGTCAAATTCTAAATGTACCCATAATTATAGAATGACCCCTTTATTGTTTTTCCAGCGATAAGAAGAGGAGAAAAGAATTTGAAGATGCCTGCGGACAAATAAAATTTCCTAAAGACCTGCGTCTTTGTTCTCTCCACTCTTGCCCTAATCCCTTTGAGGCTTTTAGTAGACCACAGCTACTGAACGAGCTTACAAACGGCAGAGACAAGAAACACTAGATGCCATTCTGGCAGGATGTAAAGATGTCAATGCTTGTCATGACGCCACAGTCACTGAAGGAGTTTCTCAGTGGATTTCACCCGATATCCTGGGCCGTTTAGACTTCTTGTGGGGAAAAATCAATGGTACGACATTTGGTTTAAGCCTATGCTTAAAAAGTAAGTACACATTGAAAAAAACAATGTGGATTTTTTAAAAAATGTAAATGTTTCATGGGTTTTCTACTTCATACTTCAGTAAGAGACAGAAAGGTACTGCTCCAGAGACAAGCTCTTGTATATTTTTTTTTTTTTTTTTTTTTTTTTTCTGACAGTGTTGCTAGATCCAACTATGGTGATTTACTCATTCAAATGAATGTAAATGATAATGCAGCAAAACATATACACATATGTGACTCTAGACCACAAAACCAGTTGTAAGTGTACATTTTTTTAAATTTATCATCTGAAAGCTAAATAAATAAGGTTTGCATTGATGTATGGTTTGTTAGGAAAGGGCAATATTTGGCCGAGATACAACTATTTGAAAATCTGGAATCTGAGGGTGCAAAAAAATCTAAATATGGAGAAAATCACCTTTAAACTTGTCCAAAGGAAGTTCATAGCAATGCATATTACTAATTAAAAATTAAGTTTTGATACATTTACAGTAGGAAATTTACAAAATATGTACATGGAACATGATCTTTACTTAATATCCTGATGATTTTTGGCATAAAAGAAAAGTTTATAAATTTGACCCATCCGATGTATTTTTGGCTATTGCTACAAATACACCTGTGCAACATAAAACTGGTTTTGTGGTCACATATCTAATGTTTCTGAACCTGGGTGTTGGCAGGATATCCCATCTGCTTAATGAAGCCCTCAGCTGTTTTCATTGCCTCTTTCCTCTCATCTGGATTTGCGTTGCGGCCTAGATCATCAAAAAATAAGGTCAGTGAATCTCAGTAAGATGCTTATACAACCTCCTCATCTTCAGTTTACTAATACCTTTCCACACAAAGATCATTTTGCTTTTTCCATGGTCCAGAATGAAGCATTCCTCAGTCAACAGGTCACTCTGGTTAAACGGATTTTCTTCTGACACAAGAGATACTTGCATTTTCCCTGTTGCATCTGATACCTGTTTAAATAATATCCTGTTACATTTCTATTTTTGTGTGTGCAAGTGTCCACTGACTTTGCATGTAGATTAATTAAACTGTTAGTTTATAGACTTGTTTACCATGTAAAGTCTGGCCATTTTCCTGTTTGACATGTCTGCAACCACATCCTCATTATCGTCACCTTCAGGGATTTCAGGCTTCTCACCGAGAACCTGTGATGTGCAAAGACGAGGTATAAAAATGTCAAACCTTCCAGCTAAACCTGATATTGCACTGCCTATAGCAAACATTGGTTTAACTGGAAAATTCTTAGTGGTGAAAGATAAACTCTACTGGTAAAAACAAGCTCTAATAAGTTCTACCAGATGCTTTAAGACTGTGTTGTATGCAAATTCATTTTTATTTGATACCTCCATCATCTCTGCAGGCTCCTGTCCTTCCTCTACAACCACCAACTGGGCCCGTCCGCCCCTCTCGTTGTCTCGGATGCCAGTAGCTACCTGTGCAGCTTTGAGGCGCTCAAATTTGTTGCACTTAGACCCACACCATTGGTAGATTACCTAGATTACAAAAACGTGTTTCATTGGTGGCGATCCTAGCAATATGTGCTCATGTTTTTTTTTACAAGTACAACAGCAGACTTCCTAGGAAGACATTGGTCTCTGTTTTGTTCTTGGTAATTATATCGGTTCCAAGAAATCTTAAGAATCCATTTTTGTCACCTCGGCCTTTGAAAATGCTACCGTATAGTTGTTTTTACACTGTCATTGTGGAATGGTATCACTAAGGATTTTTCTGTTTCGTTTATTTGACCGTGGTCTGTAAATTCTTTTGAAGAGGTGAGAGAGCACAGCACTAAATGTGCTGTCAAATACTTTAGTCAAATGGTATTGTCACATTTAATCTTCCAGCAAACAAACCTATGTAACTCCTGGTCATCACAAGCCTGTAAGTAGCTTAAAAGATGCATCTGTTAGGTGTTAGATGAGGTTCAGGCCTTGTGCTCTCATAACATTTGCACTATATTAACAGTCAAAGTAATTTGACAACAACCAAGTTATCAAACACACCCAAAGTGCATACAGAAGAGGTTAGTAAATACTTGCAGCACAAGTGAACCAGCCAGTTATTGTCTATGGAAAATGAATTTGAAAACTTAAGTGTAATTTACTTTAGGGATTTTATCTCGGTTATCCTAACCGAGACTGTACTGTTTATTTTATTTTATTTTTTAAATGTTATTTTTTGTTACCTATGGAAACCCATTTCCACCACTAAATAAAAAACATCAAAAAGGTTATTGCAACTTTTTATCTCACAATTGTGACTTTTTTTCTCAGAATTGATACAAACTTGCAATTCTGACTTTTTTTCAGAATTGTGAGATAAAAACTTGCAATTGTGAGTTATAAAGTCAGAATTACGTGATACAAACTCGCAATTGCGAGTTATAAAGTCAGAACTGCAAGTTATTAAGTCAGAATTGTGAGATATAAACTTGCAATTATGACTTTTTCTCACAATTGCGAGAAAAAGTCGCGATTCTGAATTTTCTCGCAAATTCAAGTTTGTATCTCACAATTCTGACTTTTTTTCTCACAATTAGACTTTTTTCTCAAAATTGAAAGATATAAACTCAAATTGCAAGTTATAAAGTCCAATTTTGAGGGGGAAAATACTGATATGTTTTAAGTCTGATATTGTGAGATATAAACACAATTCTGACTTTTTTTCTTACAGTTGCGAGAGAAAGTCAGAATCGTGAGATAAAAACTGGCAATTCTGACTTTTTTTAATCGCAAATGAGTTTGTATCTCACAAATATAACTTTTTTTCTCAGAATTGTGAGATATAAAGTCGCAATTGTAAGTTATAAAGTCAGAATTGCGTGATATAAACTTGCAATTGCGAGAAAAAGTCAGAATTGTGAGATAAAAACTTGCAATTCTGAATTTTTTCTCACAAATGCGAGGTTGTATTTCACAATTCTGACTTTTTTTTTGCAATTCTGACTTCATTTCTCAGAATTGTGAGTTTATATCTCACAATTCTGACTTTAAAGCTCACAATTGCGAGTTTGCATCATGCAGTTTTAAGAAAAAAAAGTCAAAATCGTGAGATAAAATGTTGAAGTTACCTTTTTTATTTTTTATTCAGTGGCAGAAAAAGAAATTTGGTATGTCATTTAGCAATCAAAGTAGATTCCCCTCTGTCTTAAAGGGATAGTTCACCCCAAAAAATGAAAATTCAGTCATTAATTACTCACCCTCAGCTCTTGGATTTCATCAAAAATATCTTAATTTGTGTTCAGAAGATGAACAAAAGGTCTTAGGGGTTTAGAATGGCTTGAGGGTTAGTAATTAATAACAGAATTTTCATTTTTGGGTGAACTATCCCTTTAATGTTAACAGTTTACCCAAAAATCATCATTTACTCATACTGATAATGTTTAAACACTGCATGATATTTGCACTGAAATTGAGATTTTTGTGTGTGCCACACATACTATTAATTTCAGAAGAGTTTAAATATAGTGAATTTTTTCTTTTTGCGGTTTACCAGCCACGGTTTTCCATTTTGACTGTATATGGAAAAGTGCAGTGTGGATATTTTGCTAAATAATTCCATGGATGTTCCACAGAAAAAGTCTAATAACACATATGGAGTGACATGAAGGTGAATAGATGATGACAAGATTTTCATTTTTAGGTGAAATATCCTAACACAGCCATTTGTATGTTTGTGCAGATCTTACCGCTCCCAGATCAACTATGAAGCAGTCTCCACTGTTGAAACTGGCCCAGGCGAGAGTCACTTCTGTGGCCCGGACAGCGCGCCTACCCTTGATGTGAAAGAGTCGGTGGGCAGAAAGATCGTTGGTGACCACGTGATGAAACCCTGATGCCACACCTCCAGTCTGAAGAGGTAGGAAAATATATTTTTTTAAGTTTTCCTGCTCTTTCTTCTTGTTTTTCCAATTTTAAACCCTTTCCATTTATAAACCCGTGAGTCATTTTCATTTTGTGGCCAGTTGCAACACTGAGGAGTTGAATGTCCCTAAACACATGCTAAAACACAACATCCCCTCAGACCACATGTTTACTTTTAAAAAAAAAAAAAAAAAACATAAGGTCCTATACACAGTATAAAGGTTTCGGAGTAGCAGGTTTACCTCACCCAAATTGTAAACCAAAACACTAATCCTAGATTTGCACTGTAAGTTCAGAAAACATTTTCTCAATTTGCAAATAAATAAGGCAGCAGCTGTCAGCCTTTCCATCAGTTTTAACAGTAGCTGTATGTTTAACCTGAGACAGGCCGGAAATAAAGTGAAGAATAATATGCTGTTGTGAGTCAGTGGAGCACAAAAACTAACCTTATATGTGATCCCGCCTTTAAAGTAGCTGGTAAAGTTGGTGGACTCAAAACCCTGGATTTCACGGTACTGGACCGGTTTTCCTCCAAGGTATTCATCCATCTGAATGGTAAAGATGGCAGCTGCTGCGCTTTCATCCTGGGTACACTCCTTACCTAGAAAGAGAAAAAGAAGAATCATCTATTTATGTGGCCTGTTCATCATTTTTATTCAGTTTAATGATTAAATGAGTGCTTTTCTTTTTTACTTGCACACTTTCAGCTCATCAGATGCATGAAGATTGCATTTGCAAACCACACAGAGCTGTCTGTTTTCACACTTGTTGAGAAGTGATATTATCAAGAGTGCTTATTTTTTTTACACATGCAGCATCAGTTTTTACACTTTAAAGCCTGCTATATTGGCTGTTGCCTGTGACTACAGATCTGTTGTTGACGGTAAAATGCCTGTTCAGTGTGATCTGTCCATTTTGTTGTAGGCTTTTTTAGGGTAAATGACTTGCCAAGAATGACATGATGGGCAGAAACATTATTAAGGAATCCATTTACATTGGAAGTGGTTAATGACTCGTAATGGAAGCTGTTTTGTGTGTGTGTGTGTGTGTGTGTGGTTTCAGCCACAAATACACTCAAGGCCAAAACATCTCAGTGATATTGACTGTTCTGAAACAGCTAATGGAGTAAAGAAAGTGTTTTTACTCAGCAGAGGAAGGAAACTGTATTAAGTAAACATGGTTTCTGGCAAATGGCTTCTAAATTTCTGTGATCTTCTTTGAGAAAACTGGTGACATTAACAGAACTTTAATGTCATATTTTTTCTCGTAGACTCTCCCAGAGTAAAATGCATAAACCATGGTCATTCTCATCTTCATGAGCTTCCTGCTTTCTGTTCTTTTGCAACTTGACCACAAAAGTTTGTTTTTTGACACAGCTATTTAAAGCAACCAGAGCATATATGCCTGAGGCATCTCCAGTAAAATTATTACAAAACAATGCCCTCCAACACAAAAGCATGACTCAGATCAGTGACAAATGAGAGTGTGCCATATTTTCGTAATGTACTATTCATGATTTTGAAAATCACATGACATTTTGATGACATGAAAAGGTCAAACTGTTATTTTAAGAGTTTTTTTTTTTAAATCTAGACCTATGTCACATTAAGGGTCTGCATCATTTTCTGTTTTATTTTATGCATTTTTATTCATTTATTTATTTTTTGTGCATGGTGTTGGCTGGACCAGATGACTTATTGACTTATTAAGCAGTAAAGCTTTTTTGTTTGTTCGCTAGAAATTAACATTAAAAGAATATGCAAGTTATTTTTATTTAATAAGGCTCTTCAAAATATCAAACTGAATTTTAATTTGGAAATTAAACCATGCTTATCACAGAGAAGGTTTTTAGATAAAAGTCTAAATAGTATTACTATCTGGTGACCCAGTACTCACTTCTGAGAATAAACTTTACAACCTTCATAATTCTAAAGTATCATTTTACAGGGGCCATATACTCTACTTTACCGCGTCTATCTGCTGGTGTGTTTACAATGAGCACATTTGAGTATCATGTCAGTTAATTTTTCCATTTGTCTTGCCTCAACCATTTAAATAGTGACTGAGATTTTTATTTATTTATTTTTTTTCAAATAACATTGAAATCATCGTTCATATAGTTCTGTGAATACATTAAAGCTACTATATTAGTCAAGATACTGAAATTAATTACATGCAATATTGAATAAATAGTACATATGTGCCCCTGGACCACAAAACCAGTTGTAAGTACAGGTATATTTGTAGCAATGACCACATAATTATTGATTTTTCTTTTATGCCAAAAATCATTAGGATATGAAGTAAAGATCATGTTCCATTAAGATATTTTGTAATTTTCCTACCATAAATATATCAAAACTTAATTTTTGATTAGTAATATGCATTGCTAAGAACTTTTAAAGCGATTTTTACCCTCAGATTCCAGATTTTCAAATAGTTGTATCTCGGAAACAAACCATACATCAATGGAAAGTTTATTTATTCAGCTTTGAAATGACTGAGACCATTTGACCCATATGGTTTTGTGGTCCTGGGTCTCATATATACAGTAAGTATTCAAAACATAAAAAGTTGATTCAAAAGACTTACGCTTTTTTATAAATGACAGAAAATCCACTGCTTACCCAGCCAGTAATGCAGATCATAGTAGCCCAAGTTGTTCTGTCTGACAGTGTGGAGCACCAGGTAGGCATCACCTACATAGAAACTCCCATGTAAGTTTTCAGGCACAGGTACCAGTTCCATCTTTTCAATTCTCCATATCTGTAGACCGGACTGCTTGCCAGCCTGCTCAAACTCTTTGTGTTGAAGCCCCATGATTGAGAGAGGTTGGATGCAGAAGTGTTGAGAGACAGACAGTGTACTTCTGTGGTCTGACAGCACTGAATCAATACCAGCCGTGTGCAGATGTCTCTTCTGACACTGTAAATGGGCGTGTTCAGAAAAACGGTGAAGTAGTTAAACACACATAGAGAGAGAGAGAGAGAGTGAGCGGAGCATAAAAAGATACTGAGTAATATAGGTGCAATTGTTTTATTGCATTTCCCTGTTGTATTTTTCTTTTGATCTTATCAAACCATTAATCAACTTAAATTGGACTTAGATGAAAATAAAAATGAAATTAACAGAAAGTGCTGTCGGAAGTGATGTACAAACTGAAGGACATATGATGTGAAGTTTGTTCCTATCAGTTCCTATATATGAAGGAGAATATATTCTAAAATAGCTATTTATTTATTTACATTTATAGCACATTTATTTCTCTATTTGGTAGATAAGTGTCTACCATTTGGAACTGTAAAAAAATGCCAAAAGACTTTCAAGCCACTGGACACTCTCCAAAGTAGGGTTGCGACGATAAATCGATGTATCACTATTCGTCAATCAATTCTGAGGTTTTCCGAATGCATCGAGGTTCTCTCTGGAATCAATTCTGAGCTTAGTTTTTAACAGCACATGGCGCTCTAATCTAGTTTTTAACGGCATAATCAAATGCTCATGAAGAAGAGCGTTGATTTATCGTTGCAATGCATCAATTTATCAGAATTGTGAGATATAAACTCACAATTCTGACTTTTTTTTCTCAGAACTACGTTCTTGTATCTTGCAATTCTAACATTTTTCTCATAATTGCAACTTTATAGCTTTTTTCTCAGAATTGAGATATAAACTCGTAATTGCGTGAAATAAATTTAGAATTGTGAGATATAAACTCACAATTCTGACTTTTTTTCTCACAGTTGCAAATTTATAGCTTTTTTTCTCAGAATCGTGAGACAAACTTGCAGTTATGCAAATACATTTAGAAATTTCTGACTTTTTTTTCTCAGAACTGCTTGTTTGTATCTTGCAATTCTGACTTTTTTTTCTCTCACAATTGTGAGTTCATAGCTTTTGTCTCCGAATTGTTAGATGTTCGTATTGTTAGATACAGGGGTTGGACAATGAAACTGAAACACTCGCCAATATAGTATTGGAGGTTTCATGGCTATATTTGCGCTGTCTGGTGCCCAATCTTCACTTATTGTACATTACACCAGTTAGAGCAGAGTGTAAAGTTTCATTATGTGCACCCAATGGTTCAAACATTGTACCTTGAAGGTAGTGCTCTGTATCAGGATAATAATGCACCAATACACACAGCAAGACTGGTGACAGACTGGTTTAATGAACATGAAAATTAAGTTGAACATCTCCCATGGCCTGCATAGTCACCAGATCTGAATATTATTGAGCCACTTTGGGGTGTTTTGGAGGAGCGAGTCAGGAAACGTTTTCCCACATCAGCATCACATAGTGACCTGGCCACTGTTCTGCAAGAGGAAAATGGCTCAAAATCCCTCTGGCTGCTTTGCAGGACTTGTATTTGTCACTCCCACGATGAAATGATGTTGTATTAGCTGCAAAAGGAGGCCCAATATCATACTAATTGTGATCTAAAACCAGGTGTTTCAGTTTCATTGTCCAACCCCTGTATTTTATAATTGTTAGAAAGTCGCAATTGTGAGTTATAAAGTCAGAATTGCAGGATATAAAAAATTTGCAATTGCAAGAAAAGTCATATCACAAAATTTTGAGAATTACTAGATATAAAGTCAGAATTGTGTGATATAAATTTGCAATTGCGTGATATAAATTTAGAATTGTGAGATATAAACTCACAATTCTCACTTTTTTTCTCAGAACTGTGTTTGTATCTCACAATTCTGACTTTTTTTCTCGCAATTGTGAGTTTATAGCTTTTTTCTCAGAAATATAAGATATAAACTTGTAATTACGTGAAACAAAGTAAGAATTGTAAGATATGAACACAATTTCGGACTTTTTCTCAGAACTGTATGTTTCTATCTCACAGTTCTGACTTTCTTCTCGCAATTGCGAGCTTATAGCTGTGTTTCTTAGAATTGTGAGATAAAAACTCTTCTGAGAAATAAAGTCATGAAATTTTGAGAAGAATAGCTAGATATAGAGTGAGAATTGTAGGATATAAACAAGCTCCCATATGGGATACTGTCAAATCCTATATATATTCAGAGCTTTTAAGGTTTTCTCACTGTTGCACAACAAGGATTTCACACATTTTTCACATTGTGATATATACACTACCACATTACCTCATTTTATTTGTATAAATGCATGCACATCTACCACAGTGAGCCCCATCAAAATTTTGCATTAAAACTTTTTCTGAGAAAAATAAATAGACAATTAATAGTAGACTAGACACTGTCACAGCTTATTTTGCATCAATACTGGACACTTATTATAAAATAGGTTGGAAATATCTCAGCTGCAGCTGGAAAAAGTAATTCAGTAAGATGAGTGGGATTAAGGTTAAATTAGGTTACGTAGAAAAAAAAGATAAAAACCACTAGGAAAAACAACAATTTAGACGATGAATGGTCTCCCTCTAAACAAGAAACAAGCAGTTAATTCATGCAGCAAATCCTCTACCCATGTGACTAAAAAGGAAACTTTTGGTAGTTTTGGTCATTCAGCATCTCTCAGGAAGTCAAGGGTGTAACTGTCATATACTGTACAGATGTTTGCTGCCATCAAAGAGTGTCCTAAGAAATCAACCTTTGATTAACCTGCCCTCTAGTCCTTGGCAGAGGATAGCAGTAAACCTGTGTGAACGAAGCGTCCACAATTAGTTAAAACTTTGAATACCCCACCCAACAAGGCAGGTATTTAAATGTTCAAATAACTGCCTGGTGATGAGGGAACCAGACTTGACTTGTCATTTTTTAAGCCATGTTATGCAAAGAGAATAGCATGTGAAATGTATAATAAAAAGAAGAACCCGTTTGTAGACCAAGCCAGCCTGTCAAATCAAACCATCAAAAAACCAAGCCTGCATCACAGACCTAGATCTAGTGACAGAACGCTTGTAGTAGATTGCTATCTAAAATCTGCAGATCTTTCTGTTGAATCCTGCAGTCACAGATTCTGTGCAGATCTGCATGTTGTCTATGACATGGTTACTTTTCCAGTTCAAAAACTTTATATAGATAATGGAGCTTTTGTCAGATAATACTGTTAAAGTGTTTTTAAAATTGCGTTGTACAAAAAAAGTGGCTGGCAAAGCCTGGCATTAACTATTCATTGTTAAATCATTTTTTTACACTTGTCTAAGACAAAACAAATAACACCAGATGTAGAATGACTCACCAAGTGTTGTTTTCTGTATATCTGCTTTCCTGTATAATTAATCAGCTGTTTCATCAAACAAATATGTCACATGACCACATTATCAGTGCATTAACCATAAAACATTTTACTTAAAGAAGCAGGATTCATATGCACTTTACGTTGTGCTGTGTATCATGGTTCTTGTGTGTCGCTAAGACCAAATTTGCTTATGGTAGAAGACCAGGTTCTCACTTTTGGCTGGGACACAGCTGCATTCACACTTATAGCAACAAACAAAACAGTCAGCTTTTGTTTCTTCACACACATTTTTCTCTCTCTCGCTCTTTTGCAGCACTGCACAAACTGAATGCATCAAGTTGTCATATGAGCACTATATGTATCACACACTAACGTTCAATCAGAGATGCATGTGTCTCTTAGATTCATACAAATTAGGGTTCAAAACTTTCAGGCTATATGGTCATTCCAAACAGAAGTGCAAAAAAAGGTTTTAAAAATGACAATTATTTATGATAATGCATGTTCTTATACATGTTTTTTAAAAGATAATTATGCCTATTTCTTTGCAAAAGTTATGTAAATTTAGCCAGCATTAGTTAACTACTTTAGTCAACATGAACTAAGACAAATAAACAATACTTCTACAGCATTTTTTAATCTTAGTTGAAGTTAAATTCAACACTGAATAATGCATTATTAAAATCAAAAGTTGTGTTTGTTAACATTAGTTAATGCACTGTGAATTAACATTAAACAATGAATGTCTATTTTTATTAATTAAACGAAATGTTCATTATGTATTAACTAACATTAACAAAGCTCATTGTTTATTCATATTCAACATTAACTGATGGAACCTCATTGTAAAGTTTTACCAGTATATCTTTTGAAAAATATATATAAAGATTTAAGTTTGTTTATTTATTTAGATAGTTAGATAGCTTAGTTAGTTGGTTAGTTGGTGCAGACAGAGTTTGGATCAGAGTATGTGAGCAGAGCGGAGTGGGAGCGGAGCGCGGAGTGGAGCGGTGTGATTTTGAACGGAGCGATGAGCGGATTTTTAAAAACCCGGAGCGTTGTGGTTTTCACTCCCTCCAAGAGCGCTCCACTACCGCTCCATCATCTGTACAATTCATGCCAACGACCCGTAAAATAACTGCATATTTAGCAAGAACTCACATGTTAAACATAGTCAACTAGCTTGATATAGATCGAACACTTAGATCAGAAAGAATGTGAAGATTATAATGACTGCAATATACACGAGCGGGAGGTTTAAGAGGATAGTTTTCTCCTTCTAGATACTGAATATTTTTGGATGAAAGCATGATTTAAAAATGTACAACACTTATTTACACATGCAGTTGCTATCTCAATAATGGATTCAATCAAATGTAATCTTACAGCGCTGCTTCATCTGTATCCGATTTCAAATGAGCAGAAATCTGTAGGAAATGCAGCGATCCGTAGATAAAATAACTGACAAAAATGAACTATTATTTTTATCCTTTACAAACAAAATTTGCATTGAAAAAAGCAGATGATACTTTTTAATGCTGACAACCATTACGTAATAAGCTGGATAGGAATGTGGTAGGATAGTTTGCGCACTAGTGGTCCAAAAAACCACAAAACTTCTCTCCTAGTATTTTATTTCGTTTTATTTTATTGTAATATATGTTATGTGATATTTCAAAACATACTGAAATACTTTAGCCGTAAATTTCCTCGGAGCGAAGGTGGAGCGGTGTTCCTGATCAGCTGAGTGAGGAGTGGAGCGGGGAGTGGGAAATGGCAAACCCGGAGCGGAGTGATTATTGAATGCTTGGAACGCAGAGGGGAAATTGTTGCCGCTCCACTCCGTTCACATCCTCTGGTTTGGATCTAGACCAGTGTTATTTCAGTATCATTGATATACTGTTATAGTTTTTATTAAAATTTTAAAGTTGATTTTAATTTAATATTTTCAGTTTTCTTTTATTTGTCTATACAGTGTAAAAAAAAAAAAGTTTTAGAACTGTTTCAGTTTTAGTTATTTTTGTCAAGTTAAGCTAGAAGAAAATAAGAAATATTTCCTCAACAACTAGCGAAAATAAAATGCTTAGATTTTGTTTTATTTCAATTTTTTTTTTTTTTTTGTGGTTTTAGTTTTAGAAGCTCATACATATATAATTTTTATCAAATAATATACAGTGCACAGCATAAATGAGTACACTCCCTCTAAAACGTAACAAATTCAGCAATAACTCTTTACTTAGATGACATGTTAGGGTTCTTTAATTGGAGATATAATGTTCTAACAAGACTGCTTGATCAGTTACCAAAGAAGAATGTCAAACTTATTTAACAAAATAAGATTTTCTTATCAAAGTAATAAAATGTTGTGTTGCAAAAATGAGTACAACCTCCTGAAAGTTACTAAATTAAAAAAAAAAAAAAAGTGCCAAGTGTTGGTTTAGTGATAGCGATAGCCCACTGAATCATACTCAGACTTAATGCTGGCAGCAATGGAACCACTTGGGAGAAAACTGCCAGGTGACTTATTACTTAGCATAAAAGAGGATACAAGAGAAATACCAAATTATTGTTTTAAGTGTAAAAATATAGCAGAAGTTGCACCGACATTCAAAACAATGGACTTGTGACAATGCTCCTGAAATAATCAGGTCTTCACTTTAAGTTTTCATTTAGTGATGAGTGAGTTTTTGCTAGAAAAAGAGCAGGAAAAGTACCATGCAAGTGTCTCAGAGCCGGCAAAAGCTATGAAAAGAGTGGCACTTTATCTCACAGAGTACGACGCAGCCTGCAGTAGTGACATACATGGTTGTTGTCACCACTAGAATTACCTACTGTAGCCAAAGCACAGTAAACTCATTTAACCTCTTCCAAGGCCCATATTTACAAAATATAGACTTCTGGGAATCCATACTCTGGTCTCAAGAGATCATCTTCAGATCCAAAAGCATCCAAAATGTTCTGGTGTTGCTAGAGGAGGAGTACAGTGAGAAGTGCCTGATACCCACAGTGACGTTCAGTGGTAGTAAAGCTCTTATATTGGGATTTATGAGTGCTGAAGGTGTGAGGGAGTTGTGCTTTATCAATGCTGTCATTAATTTACACACCACTGTGTGATGTAATACAAAAACTTGAAACAGAAGATGCTACCCTCCTCTCATTCCCTGCATCTTAACACTCTTGAGCAGCTGTGGGGGATTCTGTAGAGACAAGCTGAGCAAAACACCCTATTAAAGACCAGGGCATTTAAGAAGGTCATCCTCCAGGACTTAAACAGGACAGATGTGAAAATCTGTCATGAACTTGTACACTCAGTGCCAAGAAGGGTCAGAGCAGTATACTATACTGGAGGACATACTAAATACTAGAATATTATACATTTGCTGATTTAAATCTAGGGTGTATTCATTTCTGCAATCCTTCTTTTAAACAAAATTGGCTAATTTACTTATCTTATAGAAAATATTGGCATATATTTCATTGTTTTTATTAGGTATACGTTTAATACATTTAATTTTTGCCATCTTTCCATGAATTATATTAGTGATCATTAAGAAAATACATCTGTTGAAAGGGGGTGTACTCATTTATGCTGTGCACTGTATATCTGTTTTTTTTTTTTTTTTGTCACTACATAATTCCCATACTTCCATTTGTGTTGTTTGTTTAATGAGGTTACTTTTATTTTAAAATGTGAAAGAAGTACATGTGTTTAAATGGTATTAAAATGTATCAAGTGTCATTTTAACTGAAAATGAGACCAGTAAACAATCTGTGTTCAACAGAATTTTCCAAAACACTTAATTACAGTGTAACTGCAGTCAACAGTATCTGTGGCATGTTGTCGAGTACCACAGAAAATCTTTTCATGTTCAAAAAAAAAACAAAAAAAGTTTGTGCAAGTCATGCTTTTAAGTTAAACTTCCTTCCTGGTACAAGTCACCATGATTTAAAATAAAGCATTGCACAGATAAGACTATAGTAAATGATTACCCCAAATCTCAGGCTTGCTCATATAATGCATATAGTTATGGTTATGATAATTATGTATATTTGCGGCACAATTGCCCCATAGAGTTCAGTTGTCTCTTCACTTGCAGTTCAGTCTCCATGACAACCATCATTCGAGGGATCTGTGCTTTGGACAGATCTGGGTCTCTGTGGATCTGTGAATGATAAAGCAAAACCTCATTCCTCAGCTGAAAATTTGATCATGTGCTATAAACTCATCAGTGCATTATGCAAATCCCTGCATAATAAAAGAGATCACTCAAGGGGCCTGGGATGATACTCATAACTTCCTGTTGTGGCAAAACAAACACATTTATAAGTCATCAGTGATTAAATGTGAGGATCACTGCAGGCCATAAAGTAATCATATGCCTCACTTTGAAGTTATGATTATGAAGTGCTGTTTTTCGTTCTAGCATATGTTCACATTTGCATCTAGCAAATCTAGATACACTGGTGAATCTTTCTAGAAGTTTACTAGCGCCTTTAAACAATTCTGCAATTTAAAAAAAACTCTATTTAAAGAGACGAGCAATTGCGACATAATTATAGCGTAACTGAACAGAAATCACGCCTCTTATTGACAGTTCTGTCTCCATGACAACCATTGTGTAATTTGTATATGCCCTTGATACGCGGCTTTGCTGCTAGCTAATAAAAGTATGCTCCCTGTTTGAACTGCCATTCTATAAACTCTAAATAATGGTTACGGTAAGTGTTCGGGTTATGAAATAACACTAATTAGACTGTGGGTTACAATACCTAATTGTACATGATTACTTTATTGTTGTCATGGTGAAGCACAGGAAATGAAACTACCTAATTACGTGTTATTTGCGCTTCAATTACATATGTTGCTCTAACATTTTTAATTGCTGAGTAGATCTATGTTTCCAGTCTTTCACAATCAAATACTTTTATCGAGAGAAATAAAGTGCAAAAAAGTCCATAGAATAAGTGCATGTATTTGAAATACATATACGTTTATCCACCTTATTTTTCCCGTAAGAGCGGGCACGGATATTTTTAAACAAAAAAATGTATAAAACAGCTTGTTTTGCAGCTTGATATTGCAAACGGGTGTGTCTTACCATATTATTTTAATGTATTATCTTCATTATGAACACACTGGTTTCTAGTGCAAACATTTTTACTGTTTTCTGCACGTTGTAACCGGAAGTCTCATAGGCTTACTTCCACATTGAAGAATAAGGTGGATAAACTGTGGCTGCGTCCGAAAGCTCTAAAATGCTGCCTTCGGAGGCAGCATTCCAAGGCAGGAAGGCATCAAGGCACTTCCGAATTCTAATTCTGCTTCACGTCCTGTCTCCCAACCGCTCAACTGATGACGCCATCTCCACTGCACTCCACTTAGCACTCACACATCTGGACAAAAAAGACTCATACGTCCGAATGCTGTTCATAGACTTCAGTTCAGCATTTAACACCATAATCCCCCAACAGCTCACACAAAAACTGGTCCAGCTTGGGCTCAACACCTCACTGTGTAACTGGCTGTTGGATTTCCTCACCGGAAGACCACAAGCAGTACGGGTCGGCAGTAACACTTCCAGCACCATCATTCTTAACACGGGGGCCCCTCAGGGATGTGTGCTGAGCCCCCTCCTCTTCACTCTGCTGACCCACGACTGCACACCATCACACAGCTCCAACCTCTTCATCAAGTTTGCGGACGACACTACTGTGGTGGGTCTCATTAGCAAAAGGGATGAGGCCGACTACAGAAGCGAGGTGAGCCGCCTGGCTGTGTGGAGCAAAGACAACAATCTCTCTCTGAACGTGGAGAAAACGGAGATTGTTGTTGACTTCAGGAGAGCGCACACTCAGCATGCTCCTCTGACCATCAACGGTGCGTCTGTGGAGAGAGTGAGTAGCACCAAGTTCCTGGGTGTGCACATCACTGAGGATCTCTCCTGGACGAACAACACCTCTGCACTGGCTAAGAAATCACAGCAGCGTCTCTACTTCCTCCGCAAACTGAGAAGAGCAAGAGCACCAGCCCCCATCATATACACCTTCTACAGAGGCACCATCGAGAGCATCCTGACGAGCTGCATCACTGTGTGGTTTGGAGCCTGCAATGCCTCCTGCCAAAAAACTCTCCAACGCATAGTGAAAGCAGCTGAGAGGATCATTGGTGTCCCTCTTCCCTCCCTCCATGACATTTACAGCACCCGTCTCACCAAAAAAGCCCTCTGTATAGCAGCTGATCCCTTCCACCCTATGCAAAGCTTCTTCAGCCTGCTGCCATCAGGGAGGAGACTGCGGAGTCTCCAGGCCAGGACCAGCAGACTGAAGGACAGCTTCTTCCATCAGGCTGTCAGGAAGCTAAACTCTCTCCCAGCTCTGCCCCCACTCCCCTCTCCTGCCCCACGATATTCCTGATCTGGGACACACACAAACACTCACGCACTTACACTTACACTCACTCACACACACACCCCCCACCGACCGGCACCAGTCACTTTGTGTAGTATTGGTGCTCCGCTAACTACCTCATACTACTCAATTACTACCCTCAGACTACCTCTAAAGACTATGTCACTTTATGTCACTTTATTACAAAGTGACTGTCACTTTATTACAATCATAAGCTCTTTTTGCACGATATTTCTATATATTATATGTATAATTGTATTTATTTGCATCTTTAAAATTGTACTTTTTGTATTTAAATGTTACGTGTATGCACCTAGGGTCTGAGAGTAACGCAATTTCAATTCTCTGTATGTCTGGCACATATGGCAAAATTGACAATAAAGTTGACTTTGACTTTTGACTTTGACTTTCCCACAATCCTGTGCGTGTGCGTCATATAAGCTATATAAAGATATTCTGGTGAAATTAGACTTGTTACTTTATATAATAGATGAGATCTTGACCATGATATACTTTATGAATCGTAATAGTGTAAAAAGCATAATAAATAATATTGTTTGTAATAATAGTATTTAATAAAATGTTTAAAGGGTTCAAATGAGTAGTGAATAAGAATAATATTTACAATACACTACCAATAATAACGAAACGGCCACTAATAACAATGACCTGTTCTGCAATATTACTTGCATCAGTGCTTTTATTTTTTTAAGCAAAAAGTAGCTGCCATTCTCAGACGTCTTCTCCAACGCACGGACCTTCGGTGGGTAATGACATTGAGGTCTTTATGGTATTCACCCCATGAGGCCTTGCGTCAAAAGTGGGATGGTCTTCCGGTTCAAAGGAAATAAGTGGGACGTGACACTCATTAATTCAACAGTTGACAGGGGTGACGAGCAAATGAAGCCTCGTGAAGCACCGAGACTTTCTCTGTCTGTTTCCGGAAAAGATTGAAAGCTTCGAGAGTGTCGAAAACAGTG
This sequence comes from Cirrhinus mrigala, assembly GCA_036247105.1. Lineage (NCBI taxonomy): Eukaryota > Metazoa > Chordata > Actinopteri > Cypriniformes > Cyprinidae > Cirrhinus > Cirrhinus mrigala. Next base: position 11,513,832 of record CM070025.1, read on the forward strand.
CGATCTGGTGGATAGTAAAAAATAAAGCAGCCAAAAGCCTGTGAAGCTCCGTCGGAAGAAGCATCACCACAATTTCCATAGATCGATCCATGTTATGTGCACAAATAAAAGCCTAACTGTGTGTGTTTGTTTGTTGAATTTCTGACTCTGATAAATTAATTTACCAATTGAACAGTGCCATGAAATGCTAGTACGAATATCAATATGATGTAATAGAATAATAATGTACACATATATATTAATTGCATATGGCATATATTTAATTTTCCTGAAATAATTTGTATTCTTCATATTACTTGTATGACTAGGTATTTAAAAATGTATTTATTAAATAGGTCCCGATGAAAATGTACTCGCAAAGTAAGATCTGTGGGTTGAACATTAGGACTCGCAAAGTGAATCGCACACATGACTCCACAGAAAGTGAGGCTTCTACGAAAGGGATTTCTATGTTAACAGGCCTCGAATCCAGGCTTCATCTGGCATGCCCTTTAACACAATCTCTGATGTCTCAGTTCAAATGTCATTTCACTAGTTGACAGTCATTTAAGATTTAGCGATCCAAACTTGCTAATAATGTGGGAACACAAATTCAAAAAGCATATGTTGTCCATAAGAACGTAATAACATCTCCCATAAAGGTGTGCATCTTTACAAAGTAAACAATGGTCTAAAAAAACAATTAGCCTCTTCGTTAATTAGCACACAAAATACCATTGGTATCCACCTTATTTTTGTCGCAAGCGTGGGAACGGACGTTTGTAAATTTAATGTGTCTGGCTTCCGGTCTCATCCGCGTCCAGCTATGTTTATCTGTACAAAACAGCTCGTTTTGCTGCTTGATATTGCAAATTGGTGTGTCCTACCATATTATTTTAATGTATTATCTTAATTATGAACACAATAGTTTGTAGTGCAAACTGTTTTACCGTTTACAGCACTTCAATATTCTTCTCGTTATTTCTCTACGGCAGATTATGAACAGGAAATCTAACACATTACCAGAAAACAGCTTACTTCCGCACTGAAAAATAAGGTGGATACTACGTCCGCCGCCTCACCGGAAGCTGTACCCACGTTCGTTTTTACAGTAGCGCCCCCCGGAAACTTGTGGATACAATCGTTTTTCTACAAAATCTACAACTTAACCGTTAGGTAACCTAGCAACGGCATCACCAGCTGCTGCCTCTGAAGTCTGTCCGAAACAGTTTCTAGAGTTGCATTTGCAGCCTTCGAAGTCGCTGCAGCAAGTCAGCTGACTAGGCTTTCGGACGCAGCCTGTAAATAATTTAATGCCTTTGCATGGATAATACGAAATCAAGTAATCCATAAAAAGTAACTAATCTGATTGAAACAGACCTTCCTGAAAACTCTGAAGGACTCCCTTCTGAGGTTTGGCTCCAGTATAATGCATAAATGCAAAAAAAGACTAATAGGTAATATGTCTAACGATAAATATTCATTCAACGTGTGTCTACCTATGCGTTTTTAGCCATCTGAAAAAAAAAATGTCCGGCGCTCTTTTGAAAACAGCCAGCTGGTGGCGCTTGAGAACATTTGGTTCGGCACAGCGTTTTTTCCAGCTGAGACGCTTTGGTTGCTTTGATCCACGACAGTAACGTATTAGGCCCCGATCACACTGAACGCGTTTTGTACGTCTGAAAACGCGAGGCGCACCGCACTGCCTTTTTGGTGATTTTTTTTTTTTTTTTAAAAAAGACCAGTGCGTTGCGATTTTTTATGTTGCTAGGCAACCATCAAATCAGTCGTCCTGTCAATCTAATCAAAGGATTATAACGCGTGAGCTGTAAAATCTTTGGGTTTTAGCTGTCATATCAGCAAAAACCTTACAAAATACAGCTCCGAGTAACCCGCGATAGACACTAAAAGTTTCTCCTCCATCACTGCAGTCTCTGGACTTTTTAAGCAACGGTAAAACTTTCGTCACCACAACGGACATTCATTCGATTGGACAACGGGAAAAAACGCGATGACGTCGGGCGCTTTTCTGCTCAGAGTTGCTTTTTTTCAACCTCAGGCGCTCAGAGCGCTCCGGCAAAAACAGCGCGCATAAGGCTCACTGCCAATAGAAAACAATTTAAAAAAAGGCGCCTCTCACTGCAAAAACGCGTTCTGTCTGATCGAGGCCTTTCTAGTATCTCATTTTGAAAAATATCATTGAACATAAAATTTAAGTAACCAGCAATATTAACTTCTCGAGTGTTGTTCGGTTGTTGTACAAGTAGGTTGGTTAGTGGTTAAAGGAGAAGTTCACTTCCAGAACAAAAATTTACAGATAATTTACTCACCCTTTTTTCATCCAAGATGTTCATGTCTTTCTTTCTTCATTCGTAAAGAAATATGTTTCTTGAGAAAAACATTTCAGGATTTCTCTCCATATAGTGGACTTCAATGGTGCCCCCAAGTATGAACTTCCAAAATACAGTTTAAATGCAGCTTCAAATGACTCTAAATGATCCCAGCTGAGGAAGAAGGGTCTTATCTAGTGAAACGATCGGCCATTTTTGAAACAAATTGACATTTTATATACTTTTTAACCTGAAATGCTTGTCTTGTCTCGTCTCTGCGATGCGCATGCGTAGTCTGTGTAATCCGAGTTAGGGTAGGTCGAAAAAACTCCCATCTCGTTTTCTTCTTCAATGTCAAAATTGTTCTACATCTGTGTTTCATATATATATATATATATATATATATATATATATAATATATATATATATATGTATATATTTTGTAAAGGACATTCGATCTTCTTTGCATGTTCACTTTGTAAACAAACGATTGCGGTTAAAAAGTATATAAATTGTCAATTTGTTTTGAAAATGGCTGATTTTTTTGTTAGATATAAGACACTTCTTCCTCTTCTGGGATCGTTTAGAGCCATTTGAAGCTGCATTTTGGAAGTACAAACTTGGGGGCACCGTTGAAGTCCACTATATGGAGATAATTCCTGAAATGTTTTCCTCAAGAAACATAATTTCTTATCGACTGAAGAAAGAATGACATGAACATCTTGGATGAAAAGAGGGTGAGTAGATTATCTGTAAATTCTTGTTCCGGAAATGAACTACTCCTTTAAGGCTAGAAGGGAGACAGCTGTGGCTAATGGGCATTCACACATCAGTCTAGCGGACTTTTTGCCACACTGTACAACAATTATACTTATACTGTTTTTGTATTATAGTAAGGGCTACGTTTAGGTTTGGTTTGGTTTGGTGTAGGTGTAGACGTTAATAAAACACAATCTATAGGTAGAACATTTAATTTCATTGTTAGTTTCCGGTCCCCCATTGATTGGACGGCTGGGTGAAAAGTGACAGTGAACAGTGCTGCCTGTTACCCAAAAAAAAAAAAAAAAAGACAGGGCAAACTTGTGAATTATTATTTGTGAATTATAATTCAGTGTCATCAGTTTGCCAAAAAGAACACAGAACTATTTGTATGTGGTAGAATTTTCCTGAATGTGTATTGTGTGGTTTTATATACAAAAATATTAATTTATCTGAAACATACAATAACGTTTCATCATGAAAAAACCTTAACGTTCTAAAATGAATTTGTTGAATTAGTAATTATTCTTCTCACATTTAGTAATAAAAAAAAATGGACAAGTGACTCCAAATAAGTTTATTTAATGGAAACCAGTCAGCATAATGTCATTTCAGTGTATCTCTAAAAGAGTCCAAACCACTTTTCTCAAAAATCACAAGTGTTACATATAAACATGTACATTAAGCCAGCGGTTGTTATGAACTGCATAAATGCCACGCTATGTTAGCAGCCACTTCTATCACAAAGTAAATAGACCATCTTTAAGCAAAAATAATCTGATTAAAATGTTTAAAAATGTAAATTTCCAGTCTGAGAAATGTTAAAAATGTTATTAAGGTTCTCTCAATCTACACACATCACATCTAGTTTTAATGAGCAAACTTCTACATTTCTGTAAAATGCATTTAAATTCGGAACATTATAAGAAATCTAAGGGAATGATCATCTCATACTATCCTCTATCATGCAAGCAGCCGGATGCTCTCAGATCCCAGTGATTGTTGTTCTACATAATTAGTGCTTTATCAGTCTGCATTTAGAGCCATTTTCTCATGGAGAGATTGACAGATTATAAACTGTGTAACAATAAGAAACTTTATCATCAAAGTGCAAACAAAATAAATAGATTGAAGCGTTTTACTTTTACCAACTTGTGGACTATCTACACTGACCTTCCCTCTGGTGTCACGTGATCCTTTTGTATGAAACACGCAAAGTAGATGAAAGTAATCACAAATATGCCCCTCATAAAACAGCATTATGTAATGCAGCTTCTGAGTTTGAAACAAATCTGTGGAGCGAGGCATTAACAGCAAGTCGGGTAACCCAATTTTCCAGAATATTTCCATTGCAAAAACTCCTGTTAGGGTATTTGGATTAAGATTGATCCTGTTACTGAAACCCAAAATAACATTAGGTTCAAAATTATAGAAATAAATATAATAACCCAAAGCATACTTGGTCGTCAAATACATTACATCACTTTAAATACTGCTTGAAAAAAGGGAACTTTGTCAAATGGCAATTTGTACCATCACAATAACAAACGATTCAGCTTGGCAAAGTGAACTGGAATGAGAACTACGAGAACTCGCAATGTTCATATTGCTTGGAGAACAGGGACAATAAAGTGCAAAATTCGTGAATTGCAAACAGCCTGACATCTAGTGGTTAACTGGCAGAAGTGCAGTAAACCCTCAACCAGTTTTGCCAAAACAATGACACATGGAGTAGAGCAGTGAGGGACAGGGTGACGGGTTACACTATCAGGCTCAGCTCTAGCCTCCCAAAGGAGTATTCAGACTGTACTCATGCAGAGCAGTAGTGTTTTCTCCACAATCCACATACTGGTACATCTCCTGAGACACCTGCTCAGCATGGCCAAAGTACACAGTAGTGACGGTTACCCTGCAAACCAACAAGCCAAGTTAGTAACAAGTAAACCAAGTACATTAAAGTTTACTCAAAAATGAAAATTCTGTCATTAATTACCCACTCTCATTTCAAACCCGTAGGACCTTCATTTATCTTCGGAACACAAATTAAGATATTTTAGATTAAATCTGACAGCTTTCTGACTGTACAGAAAATTAATTGGTTCATATAATTAAGGTTGAACCACAGATGTCACATGGACTATTTTACTACCTTTCTGGGCCTTGAACGTGGTTGTTACATTGCTGTCTATGCAGGGACACAAAGCTCTGGGATTTCATCCAAAATATCTAAATTTGTGTTTCGAAGATGAACAAAGGTCTTACAGTTTTGGAAAGAGATGAGGGTGAGTAATTAATGACAGAATTTTCATTTTTGGGTAAACCATCCCTTTAAAGTACAACATACGTGTTTAGCACAATACTTACTGCATCATAACCACAATGTTGTGCACTTTGATGCTCTGCAGGGTACAGTAGTCACTGGAAAACAGAGTAAATCTGTTTATTTATAAATGTTTATTTATGTTTTTCATGTATGAAAAGTGCGAAAACTTACTACATATAGCTCATTTCATCCGCAATAGTGGTGGGCACCATGTAGTCAATCTGGAAAAAAAAAAGAAGATTTACAAAAGTATGATGAATGTTTATATATATGCTGAAACATACCTATTTTTAACTGCTAGTTCAAGTAAAGCTCTACCTGCTTCATATCCAGAGGGCCAATAGTGGTTATGTTGCTAATGCGTGTTTTTCCAATCACAGTCTTGGAAAACTGCACCTGGGCTGTGATGTTGGCCACGTCCACTGAGTAATAGTTGTTGTTTGTGATATTCAGTGAGTTCTTTAAAAAAAAAAAAAAAAGACAAACAGAATAAGCTGAATTATCAAAGCTAAAGTACAACTTCAAAAGACACAGAATATTTAATAAATAACAGAACAGAAAAGAATCTTTAGTAGAAAATCAAATAACAGAGAATACAATTAATTAAAGCATGAATGGAGAATCAGAATCTTTAGAAACAAACTGAACGGAATCTTTGGTAGAAAATTAAATTGAATAGAATCTCTTTGAGAATCAAATACAACAAAACCTTTTACATAGACGTGAATAGAATAAAATTGGATATAAAGTGAATTTAATTGAATCTTTAATTGAGAACTGAATAGACCAGAATATTCAATAGAGAATGACAAGATGTCTTCCCAAATCCTCACATTTTCTTCTCATTTTTATTTGTTGGCAAAGATGTCATTAGATTTTCACAGTTTTAAACATTAAAAACTAGCGTTCAAAATTATCGTCTTATTTTCAGTGGTGAAAAATTGTTGTCGATGAAAAGTATTTGTCAATTAAATGAAGTCTCCACATTACAGGCACTTGGAGTTGACAGATTTCTTAAAAAAAAAAAAAAAAAAAAAAAAAACAGTGTATGATGAGCACAGACTCTTCACACTATGAATCCATCCAGTCAAATATATTTGATATTTTGAACATTTTAAAACACATATTGTTTTGATTTGACACGCATCTGGTTTCATCTGAGGCGCATGTTTCTGCTCAAGCTTCTTGTGTTCGTAACAACCTGAAAGCCTGTTAGTGTGATCCACACTTGTTTTTTAGTGTGTGAAGCCAATTTTTTTATCTGCAACCATTTTAAAATGTTAAAAGGCAAACATATGATACCTAGTGTTTAAAAAAAAATCTGTTCAGCATAGCATATTCCAGCCATAAAGGAGAAGTTCACTTCCAGAACAAAAATTTACAGATAATTTACTCACCCCCAAGATGTTCATGTCTTTCTTTCTTCAGTCATAAAGAAATTATGTTTTTTGAGGAAAACATTTCAGAAATGTTCTCCATATAGTGGACTTCTGTGGTGCCCATGAGTTCGAACTTCCAAAATGCAGTTTAAATGCAGCTTCAAAGAGCTCTAAAGAATCCCAGCCAAGAAAGAAGGGTCTTATCTAGCTAAATGATTGGTTATTTTCTAAAAAAAATGACAAAAAAGGTAAAACAGCAATGTAGGACGATTTTGAAGTTGGAGGAGAAAATGAGACTTTATTGACCTGGATTACAGAATGTGCATGCACATCGCAGAGCTAGACAAGATGAGCGTTTGAGGTTAAAAAGTATATAAATTGTCTTTTTATTTTTTTTTTTTTTTTTTTTAGAAAATAACTGATTGTTACGCTAGATAAGACCCTTCTTCCTCAGCTGGGATCATTTAGAGCCCTTTTAAGCTGCATTTAAACTGCATTTTGGAAGTTCAAACTCGTAGGCACCATAGAAGTCCACTATATGGAGAACATTTCTGAAATGTTTTCCTCAAAAAACATAATTTCTTTTTGACTGAAGAAAGAAAGACATGAACATCTTGGATGACAAGGGGGTGGATACATTATCTGTAATTTGTTCTGGAAGTTAACTTCTTCTTTAAATGACAACAGAATTTTCTTAAAAGGGATCTCTTAAATTTCCTTCTAAAGCAGATACACTATAACACTTTTAAAAACATTATCTGTGATCAGTTTTAATTGCTCTGCAGGAACTTACAGTGACATTGAGATACACAATGCGTTTGCTCTTGTCATAGGACACGTAGACCGACTTCACTCCCACATAGTCGACATCAATGGAACGTGGGAAAAGGAAGAAGACAGCCAGGCTAGAGAGCAGCAGACACACAATGACCGAAGCAGTCACGTACAGTTTGCTGTGAGACATAAATAACACAGATTTAGTCACAGAGCTCAATCATTATTCTAGAACATAAAACAAATACAAGATGTTTAATAACTGACTGATTTAATAAAACACATCAGGATAAAAATCTTTCAAGGTTTCTTACGTTCTCCTTGGTCTCAGTCTCTGGTCACTGTATGGGATCAGGGCCACCAGCTGATTTTCTTGGCCTGCATAAACATGTCACATGGTGTACATTTTCAGTGGGAGATGACATTTGGGTTACTTTTAAAACATTTCAATTAACAGGAACGCTCTAGACAAAGTGTTCTAAACTGAGTTCAGAAATGTACCTCGCGGGATCCTTCCAGTGCCTTGGCATGTGGGGCAGGTGACGCTGTCTCGGCCAGTGAACTCCACGTAAGGGAACTGAGACACGTCTCCCCCGTTCTTACTTTCTTCAGTCTGCATGGCGCTGTACCCGGGCGATGAGGTTAGGCTGTCCTTACACTCATCGTGACAGGTATGCTTCGGCAAGTGGGAAAGAGCCTTCCCCATTTTTTACACTTGGTGATGAAAGCAAAGTTTTGATATGGGAGCAAATGCTAATTATAGTATAAAACCAAGCTTTAAATGGCTAGAAAAATACTGTGCATATCCAGTACCACCAAAACAATTTAGAACAGAATATTTAATAAATAATAGAACTGAATCTTTTGTAGAAAATCAAATAAAATAGAATATTTAACAAAGCATGCAATAGAATGAAAAAGTGAATAGAGAATCATAATCTTTAGAATCAAATAGAACCTCTTTGAGAATCAAACACAACACACTTTTACAAAGAAGCGAATAGAATGAAATAGAACCTCCACTCAGTAATGAAACATAACAGAATCTTTAACAGAGAAATGAACAGAACAGCATCTTTAAATAAGAACCCAAAAGACCAGAATATTTAATAGAAAATCAAACAGAATGGAATTGTGAATAGAGAATCCGAATAGAATACCTAATAGAGAAAAGCATGATCTTTAACAGAGAATCGATATAACGGAATCTTGAATAGAGAAAAGAACCGAACAGAGTCTTTAACACAGAATTAAATACACTAGAATATCTTTGATAATAAAATGCAGAGAACAGATAACGTTAAATAAATAGAATCCTAAACTGAGAACCCAGATATTTAAAAGAGAATCAATTAGAATAGAATCTTCAGCAGAGAATCGAATAGAACAGACCTTTAACGGAGAATTGGATAGAACAAGTATTCGAACAGACCAAAATCTATTATTTATTTAAAATATTATATAACATATATATATATATCTTTAATACGTAGAGAATGAAATCGAAGATAAATACTGAGGAGACATTAAGACACGAGCACAGCTGAGATTCCGTAGGGAAAAAAAGATGTGAAACCTAGCCACACTTCATACCGTTAAACGGATGACTTTATCTTCTAGAAAACATGGCTGAGACGGTCATGAGCGTAAAGTGGAAATGAAAAATGACAGAAGGCCATCGGTAGGCCTGGACACATGGGCTCCTAGGCGAGCGTCGCTATTTGCTAATGACCGGTTGGCTAAAAACAAAGCTAAGGTAAAGACGTAGCGGGCTAGTTTGCTCGGAAACAGTTAATAATTGCAATGCCTAAGATTAAAAATGGTTTGCTTCATACCAAATATGAATATTTATGTAAACGATGTTGTTCTTACCTAAATGGATCAATGTTAGTGAGCGCTTCTGTGGTCATGCAGTTGTCGTTTATCTTTTGCATTGACATGCGCAGTGCGTCGTCTCTCAGACTGGACACAAAATACTACAGCGAAGGCTTAAGCTCATGAATATTAATTATTAATACGCCATCAGACTGTAACCCACATATCAACGTTTGTCTTTCAGCAAGTCAGCAAGGCCTACTGAACGAACGACGAATAACGTAATTAAAATTAATAAGCAAATCCTTCGGCTTAGTTGGATTGTATGATTAACAGGACTGTGATAAGACTAATCATACGAAAACAAATGTGAGAAACAATAATGCTGTTTACTTCTAACAGCTAAATGTTTGATTGACTTTCCCCATTAAAATAACAAAAATTAACATGTAATATAAGACTCTAGTCTTTAATGCTTGCAATGGCAAAAAATTGATTTGCAAATTAACAAAACTATAACAACGTACGTAAATGCATTTGTATGATATGTAGACATTATAATTGTACATAACTAAATGCAGAGCTCATTGTATGTGTGTGTCCACCACAATGCCCTTGGCCTAAATAAGTTTGAAGTCCCCTTAATGTATGGCAAACACAGCATACATGGGCACATACACGTTCTAATACCTTTACATTACAGTTTTCAAACACTTAGAATAAGAGTTCACTTAAACGTAGGTAACTTAGCTTGGTAATGTCTCAAAAATTAAGTTATATTTTACCAATAAGAATATTAAACCAAATATTAGGATGAAATCGAATTATTGGCAAAGATAGCTAAAAAATGACATTGAAAATAGAACACTTTTAATAAGTTAAAAGTTAGCTGTGATGAATTACAATGTATTTATGATATTTATTTATTTGGGCATATTAATCACATTTATTTGTTTGTTTATTTTTGGTATATTACTTAGCAGACACTTTAGTGATCTGTGACCTTGTGTTTTAGGATTAATGGAATTATATATTGAATTATAAGAATTTAAGAATTACAGAATTATAGTCAGGTACCAGTTGCATAAAAGTTAGTAATCTATTTTTATTTGTATGTTTTTCTTCTAGACTGGTCATAAATTTGTAAAGTCAGTTACATAAATAAGTAGATCTGTCTAATTTGATTTTGAAAAGTAAGACTGATTACCACTTAATTAACTACTAGTTGGTCTAACTAGTTCTAAAGACATAGTCTTAACATAGTGGCTATGTTTATACAACTGGCCCCAGCTCTGTAGATTCTGAACAGGAACACTCCCTGCAGTGGCTTTACACATAGTTTTCTTTTTGGCACTATCATGGCAAGCTGTTTTAGCTTAAAATATTCCCAGCATTACTTGACAGAATTCTCTCTACATATCTCTCTAACTGCCAATACATTTCAAAACATTTCTTTAAAGTGTTTTTTTTGTTTGTTTTTTTTTAACTAGTAATAATAATAAAGCTCTGTAATTGCATTTTTACTAGTAAGAATTAAATTAGAGAGCTCTATAACTGGAATTCATACTAGCAAAAATAGAGTTTGAGAGCTCTCTGTTTGAAATTCTTACTAGTAATAAAATCAGTTGTAGAGCTCCCAAATTGTAATTCTTACTAGCAGGGGCAGTTCTAGGGTGAGTGGATATCCAGGGCTTAGCCCAGAGACATGCATATATGTGTCAGAACGTACCAAATATACTTAAAATATATATGTTTAAATTAGACTTTGGCTAAGTGCCTTTATTTATTTTTTAAAAAGCCAAGCGTAATTAAGCATGCAGGACTCTATACACTTTTTTAACACTTGTAAATGCATTTACACTGCACATATTGCATAAATAATGTTGTGAGATTGATGTTTTAAATATAAAATGGGATATAGAAAAATGAAAAGATAGAAAAAATAGAATGATACTTTTAAATATGAAACTAAAATTGCCAGTTGGTGAAAGCAAGCCACTGTCTTAATGAGTCCTTGAATCATTTACTCAATCAATTCTTTCAAAACGGCTGATTCATTCAGAAACAAGATAAGAATAAGAAACTTTTTATTAATGGATCAGTGAATCATTAACTCACCTGTTTCATTCAAAAATGCAAATTCATTCAGTAAGGAAACTGCTTTGTGTTGATAGACATTCTCATCATGGCTTTTTCAGCCACCTTAGCCCACCCCTAGCGCCGCCCCTGCTTGCCAGTAAAAATTTAATCGTAGAGTTATGTAATTAAAAATGAATGGAAGTCAATGGAGACAAGACTAGTAAAAATTCATTTGTGGAGCTCTCTAATTGGAATTGTTACTAGTAAGCAGTGTTGTCAAAAGTACCAACTTCGGTACCAGTCGGTACTGAAAATTTAAAAACATCCATTTCCCGCTCACATTTGAGCACTGTTGAGCCAATTCTTAAACAAAATTGCTGATTCATCACTTCACGCTTCTCACCGAGCACTCACACAGAAGCACAACAGGAGCGGTTGAAAGTAGAGCCCTGCACGGGCCTCAAATTTAGGCCCTAGCCCAGCCCCGACCCGAGACGCTCAGGCCCTTGCCCAGCCCATGTCCGACAGCTTATCATAATTACTGACCCAAGCCCGTCTTTTTTCCCCCCTTCTGCCAAAACAGCTTATACTACTGTTTTCAGCCATTCCATTTTGTAATGGCAAAGTGATTATATTTCGTTTCGTTTTTTTATTAAATTAGTTTCGAAAAAAACGTTTGGAGCATTTTTTGTTCATTAATATAAGTTTTTGTTTTTTTAAAGTAATGACCAAGTAGCCAGCGGCAGACAGTGAGCTGAGCATAGCCTGTTTGATCATGCCTTACAGACATGATAAATATATCTATAGAAAGCTTTAAATTAGTACTTAACGAAATAAAACATTTCGAAAACAAAAAGCTGTGTGGGTTAATGCAATCTGTGATCACGTGCAGAAGGCAAAAGCATTCAATGGGTTTTGTATGCGCGCTATTTTTTCCAATTTTACTTTCACTTTCGAAGGAACACGTTCAGCAAGGAGGGGAGAGGTGGTGAAGGGGGGCACAGTGACTCAGGGTGGCAAGGGCCACAAATACATACGTTAAGAAAACTGAGGGGGCACAAATTCTTTCTGAGGGGGCAATGCACCTATGTCCCTTGGCGCGTCTAATGATGATCTGCAACTTTATCCTTGTGACACTGACTAGTTTCTTAAAGGGGTCATCGGATGCCCATTTTCCAGAAGTTGATATGATTCTTTAGGGTCTTAATGAAAAGTCTCTAATATACTTTGATTAAAAATTCTCAATGGTTTTGTAAAATAACACCCTTTTTACCTTGCCAAAATCAGCTCTGCAAAAATCATCTCATTCTAAGGGGTTGTTCCTTTAAATGCAAATGAGCTCTGCTCACCACACCCCTCTCTTCTCTGTGTGGAAAGACGGTGTTGTTTACATTAGCCGCATTTAGCCGCTACACTTCCTAACTACCACGTTATAAGGAAAGGCGATCGCAAAGATTCATAAAATAACGCTTATACTCACTTCTGCTGTAAGTGAAGCTGGATCATGAATGATTTGCGTGAACATAGATGGATATATGTAGATCGGGAGGCGCATTCCATTCACAAACAAACGTAATCCACTGCATCTTCAGCGGCTCAGATGTCGGCATTAAATGACGACCACTATGTTCATTATTACATCCAGCAACACAACACCTCAATCGCTCAATCGGAGATATTCTTGTCTAACTTACATCCCTGCTCTAGCATAAAAACATGGAAAGTTACTGGACTGTGACATCTGGTCTAAGGTATGAGCTCATGTCAATCAACTATTGTGGGAGCGGCATCTGTCGGTGTGACGGCACACCGTCTGAGAACGGCTCGATTTGAAAAAGGGGATATTATTTTTACAGATTAATTAAAAGCCACTGCATGGATTTTTATCATTATAGGGTAGATTTGTACATGCACTGCCAACACACATTAATGTTCAAACAGCATGAAAAAGTGAACTTAGCATCCGATGACCCCTTTAATAAATAAATTCATAAATTAATACCTTACTATTTCCCCCTGATACATTCATGCCGACCCGAGACCAACATCAATATCACTTTAAGCTTTAAATAATATTGCGTAGGCGATGTATAATATTTATAAAATAATCATTCTAACAATATTTCACACAGTAGCCTATGTGTGCTCTGCACGTATATGGGCACAATAGAAGCAGACAAGCTAAACGAGCCCGAGTCCGACCCGAGCCCAATTGTTAAAAAAAAAAATGGCCCGAGTCTGGCCCGAATAGACTCAGCATCAGGTCCCGACGGGCTTGCAGACCTCTACTTGAAAGCCACGTCTGTCAGCGGATCCCTACATCCTCACATAGATGGATCCGCTGACAGACGTGGCTTTCAAACGCTCCCGTTGTGCTTCTGTGCGAGCGCCAGGTGAGAAGCGTTAAGTGCTGATCATTGTAGCCAATCACAGTCATATTTGTTGAGCCATGAACAATATAGCCAATCAGCGATGTTTAAGAATCGGCTCAACGGGGCTCGAATGTGAGCGGCAAATGGACTTTACAAAATAAATAAATAAATAAAAATTCAGTACTGACTGGTACCGAAGTCGGTACTTTTGACAACACTACTAGTAAGAATTTAATTAGAGAGCTCTTTAACTGGAATTCTTAGTAGTCAAAGTTGAACTAGAGAGCTCTCTGTTCATAATTGTTACTAGTAAGTGTTGAATTAGAGAGCTCTTTAATTGGCATTGTTACTAGCAAGAACTGAATTGTAGAGCTCTGCAATTTAATTCTTGCTAGTAAAAAATGTACGACGGTGATTTGGCTGGTAATATTTTCGGATAAAACGGCTTGCCATACACTATCACCCAATATAACCAATGAACGAGAGGGCTTCAGGACAGAAAATGAACATTTTCTCCGTGATAAGCAAACACATCTTCACAAGGTCAAATTAATAGACTCCGGAAAGACTAGTAGCAGGCAACATTAACAGTAGCTGCAGAAGGGAGGGTAGGAAGGGAGGGAGATTCCATCCGGTCCAGCAGTGATTTCTCATCCTCCCCGCTTACGTCTTTGACTCCGCCTCTCCACTGCCCTGCCTCGAGCCAGAGTCTCACTGCCCCTCTCCAGAGCAGCGGACGGAGCCCACCACCATTCGCCGCTGCTGCTGCTGCTGTTGCTGTTGTGCCGTGCTGATCTACTGATATAATGGCTTCCGATGGTATGGATGAACGATCCCCGCTGTTGTCAGCACCGAACTCGGGGAATGTCACGCCCACCGCTCCACCGTACCTGCAGGATTCGAGCCCGAGAGGTAAATGTGGATTGTGATTGACGTAGGAGTGCTGAATCATTTAGGGCGTATAGTAGTGAGCGCTGATCTGTAGCAGCCTACAGCCCGTTTAATATGATACATTGTCTGTAGACGACAAGGAATAACAACTCAGATGGTCGTGCCAGAAGAACGGGCCTCAATCTGCCTGATATTGCCATCGCAGCCTCATGTGATGGGTACACAATGCTGCATTCTTGGACAAGGAGACATTGTGTCGAATTTTAAGCTAGTTAGTAGCCAAACAATATGTTTTATCGGCTATTAAACGACGGTCGAATGACACCGGCTCAGCTGGCTGCAAATTTGTATGGATATTTCGAGGTCGCTGCATCTAAGATGAGGCAGTTGACATTTCGCTCACTGGAGATGTTTTGCTTACATTCATAGACCTCTATAAGTGCCAGTTACTATTTTATAGGCCCATACCACATTATACATACTCTATAAGCATATTAAACATTCTAAGTCATAAAAACACTTGTTTACACCGACATAAGACGCATTGCTAATAGTAAACAACAAAGAGGATGCACAATACACTATGTAAATATCAACATTTTGGTTTTCAGATAGACTGTAAAGATTGTGCAGTTTTTGTTTTTGAAAGAATGTTGTATATAAATTCTTAGCTTGCTACAGTAATACTGGTGACACTTTATTTTAGTGTCATTGTTACATGTAGCTTCTTAAAGAAACAACTGTAAATTATACATAATTACAAGCAACTAATCCTAACTCTTTAAGTGCATGTTGTTAATTAATGTTACTCAGTACTTATTGTGTAGTTACACTGTAATGAGAACACCTTAAAATAAGATTTAACCATAAAATATTTTTTCAGGGGTTGTTAGCAGAACTGCATAAAGCATAGTGGTCAATCAATATGGGGTTTTCATTGATTGATTTACAGACTTTTGCTTTCATTTCCTCTAATCATGAATAATTGGTTGTGTATTTGATTGCTAGGCTGTAATGAGTCATCAAATCCAAGTGAGGATGCCAAAAATTGAACAGACAGTTTCATCTTTTACAAGTCTGAATAGGAAGCATAGCACATTTGGTGGCATATTTTACTTACTATGGACATTTCTTCACATATTTAATAGTAAAACCACTTTTGTGAGGTGAACTGAAGAAATGAGGGCCCTGTGAACTGAAGATTTTCAAACCAATTAATAAATAAGAGCCCCAAAGACTCTTTGGGGAAATTTGGGTATCAGATTTCCACATGGACCCACTAAACAGATGTAGTTAGTTAATAGGGTTTTTCATTTACCGATATAGATAACTAGACGGAAGGAGCCAATATAATACTGACATACAGCCTATGTGATATAAGCTAATACTATTTACTTCCCGCAGTTTTGAAATTCATTTTCATATTTGAAAACAAAGGAATGACTTGCTTCCCAGACTTACAGCCTGTAATCTCAAAATGAACAAATGTCTCTTGTCTACACAGTCTGTCAACCCATATTTGCTCTTTTGTAAATCTACCCATATTGCACTCCCTGATTAGCAGAAAAAGATTTACATTTTTACTGTAATCATCCGCTTACACTTCATCTCGTTATTCAAAATGGCTTTATTACCATACCATGATCAGGTGATGTGGACGGCGTTAACTGTGTGTGCTAATGTACTCGAGCATTATTATCTGGCCTAGTATTTCAAACCCCTGGATTACGGTTTCTTTGGCTGTTTCTGACCATGAACGTTCACTCACTGAGTCTAGGAGAGGGATTAGCTTGTCCTGTTGGGGGAGGAACTGCTGAGCTGGACTGGAGTCTGTGCACAACATAGTATGCTGAGACTGATATTTATTCTGCAGTTGCATTTGGAAGCCAAAGCTACATTTATTGGAAACACCTGTGTGCATCAGAGCTTACAAGTGTAGAACTGTGACAGTCTGCAAGCCTTTAACAGTGCTTTGTGCTGTTAGACTGAGTAGAACAAAGGAAAAGAAAGAGCTTTGACCTTGTCTGCATGACATTCACTAAATGGGTTTTATTTTAGTGATATGCGTCCAGCCCTCCAAGGCGGAAACCAGAACGACTATTGCACTCTGCGCTGGTGATGTCATGTCATTTCTGCAAGGACCTTGTAAGATAAACACATATTAGTTGAGTGGAACTCTTGAAGGTTTAGCTGTAGGCTAGGGATGGGCAGGAGGACTGGATCAACCCTGGGCGATTAATGAAATTTCGTTGTCAAATACAATTTTGGCCATAAATATCAGTGCAAAATAATGTAGCTTTGCACATTATTCATACAGCTGCAGATTATGGATTAAGGGAAAAAGCTAGAACATGTTTACTGATTTATAAACGCTCTCATATTCACTGTAGTCAATGCATGCTAATCTCTGCTTCACATGGGGTGTTCAACCCCTCTCTGATTTTAAACATGATAGTAAGACGGACAGAGAGCGAGTTGCAACAACAGCTGTCTGCAGGTTCCAGGGTAGGGAAAAGGCCTCTCATCTTACAATCAGTGTGGGATGGTGTCAGAGAAATGAGACCTGTGCTTCCATCTGCCCCTGGAGAGACGCTATATGCTATATTAGTGTGTGGGGTATAAGGATATCTGCTTATAAACTGTCAACATGAACCCCCTACTACAATATACACGACTGCATGAATGCATCCCAGCAGGAACTTCATTTATAAAGACTAATTTTTATGGCCTATTGAAAACAATGCAGATTGTTTTGAACTTAAAGGCTAATAATGTTTTGTTTAATACTCTAAACACTGTCTAATTGCATTGCATTGTTTGTTTGATCCTGACCAGCCTGACACAGCAACGCTGAACCAATGGAGCGAGTTTGGGGTGGACTGTTTATTTGATTATTTATGACGTTTGGTTTGGTGTTGCTAGTGGTACAGAAATGACACACTTCACTTCACAACACAGCTGTCTTTTTGCCCATGGGTATGTAGGTTCAAGCAGGTTCAGTTTGCACCATGTTCTGATCCTTATCTTTTCTTATCTCTTCTGCAGAAAGCACATTAAACAACATGGAAACAAAGAAGCAAACCTTCCAAACAAGAAAGAGTAGTAACATAAGCTGTCAGTTAGAGAATGGCACCTAAAAAGCACTGGAGAGCAGTTTCATGACAACGTTAAAGGGTTAGTTCACACAAAAATGTAAATTCTGTTATTAATTACTCACCCTCATGTCGTTTCAAACCCGTGAGACCTTCGTTAATCTTCAAAACACAAATTAAGATTTTTTTGATGAAATCTGAGAGCTTTCTAATCCGACAGCAATACACTTCCAAGTTCAAGATCCGGAAAGGTAGTAAGGACATTGTTAAAACAGTCCATGTGACATCAGTGGTTCAACCGTAATTTAATAAAGCTACGAGAATACTTTTTGTGCACAAAGAAAACAAAAATAATGACTTTATTCTACAATTTCTTCTTTTCCGTGTCAGACGCACATTCACAAGAGTACCAACAACACGTGTGTGGTGCTGCTGATGCATGAGCCGGTGACAGAATGACAGAATTTTAATTTCTGGGTGAACTATCTCTTTAAAGTTATACTACAGGAAGGAATACATATTCATCGTAGGACTGACAGCTGAAGTTCTTGATGTCATCGGCGATGACTTGCAGGTAGCACTGGCCAATAGGTTTACATAACGTCTGCCAAACTAGTTTAACAGGATGGTTTGCTGTTAAAACGAAATGCATAGATGGGCAGATTAGCCTCTTTTAGCCGTTTCAGCCTTTAGTGTTTTTTAAAAGATAAAGACACTTTAAGATTTTGTTTTTAAAGAAATGAATACTTTTATTCAGCAATGATGCATTGCATTGATCAAAAGTGACAGTTAAGACATTTATAATGTTGCAAGAGATTTCTGTTTTAAATAAATGCTGTTCTTTTGAACTTTTGAAAACAGAATGTATCATGGTCTTCAGAAAAATATCCGTTTTCAACATTGATAATAATAATAAATATTTCTGAAGACAAAATTCAGCTTTGCATCACATGAATAACATTTAAAATAAATTAAAATAGAAAACAGTTATTTTAAATTGTAATAATATTTCATAATATCACTGTTTTACTGTATTTTTAATCAAACAAATGCAGCATAAGACATCTTTCAAAAACATTACAAAATTTTCTACTCAATTACTTCATTTTAGTGATATTTGAAACAGTGTCATATAATAATATTTGGAGTAAAATTAAAAATGCAAAAACAAACAATCAAATCAGAACTATTGAACAAGTTTTTTCACAACCTAGTTTTCCATTATTGTAGGGTACAACAGGGCTAAAGGCACACCTCAAGAAAAACTGCTTTTCACTGCGCCTAAAAAGTATATTTGCAGAAAAAAATACATATGTTTGTATTGAACATTTATGGAGCAACAGATTTTAAATCATACAATCATTAATTTTGCATTAATTTTGCATGGGGCAAAAGGCACACAGTATTGATACAAATACTTGTTGTTTTTTTTTTTTTTTAAATGATGTTTAAGTTAATAGTTGTTCAAAACAATCACTTTAGCAAAGTTTGTACTATTGTTGAAAAATAAATGAATTATTTTTATGTCATTAAAATATGTTAGTATAAAATATATTTTAAAATACAGAAACAAAACCATTTTAAAAAATAAAGATTTACAGTAGTAACAACAAATTATCTCAAAGTCTCAAAATATATGCATTAATTTTAGCGTTTCTCATTTGCTACTTAAATCTACAACATTTTTAAAAACATTAAATATTAGATCAAGAATCAACTTTGAGCTGCTGCCCGCAATCACATCAAGGATCAGACAAATTTTCACGTGCATCTTGAAAAGCGAATGTTTTGGAAAGTGATACGCCAGGTTTTTGTGCCATCTAGTGGTTTAGAGGAAAATAATATCAAAGGCACTTTTAACCCCGGGGTGCCTTTAGTCCCATTGTACCCTATATATTTTAGAGCTTGTTCTTTAAGTATTAGTATCAAAACAGTGTGACTTTATTAAGCCTCAAGGTCTTTTTAAGGACAACATCTGAACTACTTTTTACATATGATAAAATATCTCAGTTCTCTGATCAAGCATGTGTGTTTGGTATCTTGCAGCAGCACACCGAGAGATGGATGATCCCCGACAGCTGAGGGAGGTCATGAGGCCAGAGCTGCTGTCAGTTGTTTTTGCTGTGGTATCACATGTTCAATATGGCTGCAGTATGACTGTGTCATTGGCCAGCATGATTTCAAAAATGAGAAGTGACAGACAGCAGGAGGAACATTTCTTAATTTCACTGAGAATAAGCAGTGGCTGAGCTCTGGATTTAATACTGAAGACAAGGGGAGACTGAGTGCAGGGTTTGGCTGATGGCCCAGCTTCTGTACAATAGATGTGAGAGAGTAATTGAAAGTGTGAGTAGGATGCACTTATTGCGAAACACAATGAATCTGCATTTTTGGGTTCGTCGAATGGGACTGAAAAGCGAGACACATTTATAATAGAAGTATTACATGTAATAGTGGATTCTACCTTTGAAAACGAGACGGCCTGTCTAGACGCAGTTGTAGTGTTTGATTCATTTCTGAGGTTTTATGATTAAAAAAAAAGGATTATGATTGCTTATTACACGGCTCTCTAGAATACCTCATTTTGATTGGTAAATCAAAGTATTTTTTTTTAATGACCGCTAAATTGCTGACCTTTATTTCAGGAAAACAAATTAATACATAACTGTGCTAGTTTCATCTCTCTATTATTGTTCTGTGGTCTCTTTCTTCTCACATAATGACATAATTTGAATTCATATCAATACTTCATGCATTTATTTATGTATTTGATAAATAGCCTTGTAATAATGTGGAATAATACATGGAGTAATGCAACTGAGCTCGTCATTATGGCAAAATAAACCTCTTATGGGTGATGCAAAACCTGATCACCCTGTCTGGGTTTGTTTTGCAATAATGACTGGCTAACTGTACATTATTACCTTGCCCTAACTGGTAGTTTTTGCAATATCTTGCACTACTCAAGTTAGCTTGTACAAATCTGTAACAAACAATACACTCCTAAAAATAAAGGTTCTTTATTGCCATCTTTAGTTCTAGCAAGAACCTTTAAGATCCATGGAACTTTTCCATTGCACAGAAGTTTCTTTATGGAACTTGGATGGAAACGGGTTCTTCACACTAAGAAAAATTGGTTATTTTAAGAGCTGTTCACTGAAAGATTCTTTGAAGAACAAAAAATGGTTCTTCTATGGCATCACTGCCCCTTTTGAAACCTATTATTTTAAGAGTGTAGTATCATCATGCATCACTGACAGACTGCATGCTGGTTTCGGTCACTTTGCAGCTGAATTACCTCCGCCCTACACAGCCATTGCCAGTCCAGATGCAGGGGGAGTTCCAGTCATTAACTGTCGAGTGTGCCAATCTCTTATAACTCTGGATGGCAAGCTCCATCAGCACGTGGTGAAGTGCACCGTCTGCAATGAGGCCACGGTAAGAGACCCCCAACTGCGGCTTCAGCTTAGTCATGCATGGCTTTAGTCCTTCATCTGGCTTGTTCCTATTTTACAAGGGATGGGCAGTCTGTATCACAAGTTAAAGGATTAGTTCACTTCAGAATTAAAATTTCCTGATAATTTACTCACCCCTTTATCATCCAAGATGTTCATGTCTTTTATTCTTTAGGAAAACATTCCAGGATTTTTTGTCTAAATAGTGGACTTCAATGGGGATCAATGGGTTGAAGGTCCTAATTACAGTTTCAGCGCAGCCTCAAAGGGCTCTACATGATCCCAGCCAAGGAATAAGGATCTTATCTAGCAATATTTATATACTTTTTAACCACAAATGCTCATCTTGCACTAGCTCGACTTCATGCATTGCATAGTCACGATGGAAAGGTCAAGCGTGACGTATGCGGAAGTACCGTGTACCGTGGTTAAGAAGTATATAAATTTCAATTTTTTTGGAAAATTACTGATTGTTTCACTAGATAAGACCCTTATTCCTTGGCTGGGATTGTGTAGAGCCCTTTGAAGATGCATTGAAACTGCAATTTGGACCTTCAACCCGTTGATCCCCATTGAAGTCCACTATATAGAGAAAAATCCTGGAATGTTTTCCTCAAAAACCTTAATTTTAGCATTTATATTAACATACAAGTTATGATATAGTTTAACAACCAAAAACAACTAAACTTTGGTTTAGTAAGCATCATCTTGACTTGTTTGTGACATTTCCACTCTGCTGAATACTGATGTCTTTGCTGCTTCATATTCAGATTCAAGAAAGTTAGTTACGCTAACATTTGCCGCTGTTGATAACACAATTTTGAATCTGGACGTGAATGTAGGCTAGACACAAGCTTTAGTGGAGGTGAAGTGTACCAGTGAATAATGGTTCAATTTAGGCCACAATATAGTCCTCACAGCCTCATAGATCCTTCAAGTAATTGTGTTTGGGATGAAGGATCCATGAACATAGCCATAAGTGTTGTGTGCTCAAGAGGGTTGAATTGCAGTGTAATTGAATTGTCTGCATAAGAAACACTTCATGTGAATGGTGGATGCTTATTCTGAACTGCAGAGTCACCTGATTCACATAACAGCAAAAATCATGATGTTTTAGAGAGGACATTTCATCTTGTTCAATACCATAGATGAATATAGACCTCATTTTGATTATAGACTATACTTTGTCTCATCTTGTTTGATTTTAAAAGGCTTTAAGAGTTCTACTTCATATTGGATTAGTGTATATACTGTACGTGTTGCATTACATTAAGCCTTTGGCTTGATTGGTTCAGAATCAGATTTCATAAATTCCTATGCAGACCTGACCTCAATAAGATGTATTAAAAGGTTGCTCTGTCTAGATTCATTAAGTCCCCATAATAGAAGTTTTACATAAAAAGTTGTTGGTTTCTTTCAGAAGAATGTTTAAACAAGAGCAGTTGAGCAAGGCATTATATGTGACCCAAAATCAGTCATAAGGATCAATTTTTACATCATCTGAAAACTGAATAAATAAATTTCCAGTTGATGTATGATGTATGGTTTGTTAGGGTAGGATAATATTTGGCCAAGATACAACTATTTGAAAATCTGGAATCTGAGAGTGCAAAAAAATCTAAATATTGAGAAATTCACCTGTGAAAGTTGTCTAAAGTTGCTAAGTTTTGATATATTTACAATAAAAAAAAATAAATGAAAAAAAACGAAATATCTTTATGGAACATAATCTTTACTAAATATCCTAATGATTTTTGGCATAAAAGAAAAATCGATAATTTTGACCCATACAGTGTATTGTTGGCTATTGCTACAAATATACCCGTGCTACTTAAGACTGGTTTTGTGGTTCAGGGCCACATATTATTATTATTATTAGCATTATTGTATTTTTTATTTTGTTTTTATTATCTTGCATATTGCATGGTCACGTCTGAAACTTGATGTCTCTTTTATTTCAACAGCCTATAAAAAATCCACCAACAGGAAAGAAGTATGTTAGATGTCCTTGCAACTGCCTGCTAATCTGTAAAGACACGTCTAGAAGGATAGGATGCCCTCGGCCCAACTGGTAAGTGTTAAAGACACACTTCAGAGGGTCATTTGTTCGGTATGTGTTATGGGATCTGCAACAGTTTATTACTGCGGATGTGCATTACAATAAATGCTCAAACAAGCAGTGATGTTTTGAGTTTATAGGGCTATGGGATTTGCAATTGGTAATGCTTTTACAAAGCTGTCTGAATTATTTATAGAATTATTGTGGTGAAAGAACAGCTGTGAGAATTGTGAGAAATCATGTAAAGATCTTAACTTTGTAAAGCATGTCATATAAAATAATAGTCAGAAAAATGTCATTTTTAAAGTGAAAAATCTGATTTAACCTTTACCTAAAATATAAGGTAAAAGTTTGCATATGTGGCTTTGTTGAGTATCATATTAATATATCAGGCTTTTATGGCTCATATAGTATAATATATATTGTGAATGGTGTCAGTAAGTAATTTATTGTTGTTGTTTTTTTTTTAAATAATAAGGCCCAAACTGAACAAAATATGCAATTTGGCCCGGTTGCTGATACTTTTATGGCCAAAAAGTACGATTAAATTTGGATCATTTTTAATGTAAATCAGTGAGATTTTTATAATAGTATAACAGACTGCTTACATAAAATGCATATAAATATCAGTCATCACTCTATATCTCACAGCATTCTGTCTTAGATGGTATTTAAATGCTTAGTTTTATGATCAAAGCTTTGTAGTTTTTGTTGTGAGGACAAAAGATATAATGCAATAAAATACAATGATCAGTGAGAGATGAACAAATAAATGTCCCTCAAAAGCCTAATGTAGCATATTTGATATTCACAGTATAACATGATTTTAGTGAAAAAAAAAAATTAATCTATAGATGATTCTATCAAGTACACTTCAGTCCAGTAAGTGTTCAACATGAAATATTATTAACAATATAACAATTGTTAAGGGTTTTATGATTTTCAGCTGAAAGACATGAGTACCACAACCTTTTTTTACAATTACACCAGGCCTTTTATTTTCTTACAAGCGACATCAGATGCAAAATCACTTTTACATGGTGTTTGCATATAAATGTGTCTTAGCAGTGTGCAGACACAACCACCCTACAATGATAAAAAATACATTCACTCCTTTTTATTAATCCCCAAAAAACTTAAATGGTCTCAATTATGAAGTCGTTTAGATTTTCTGAGCAGTATGATGTCATATTGCTTAAGCCCCACCCACTAACGCTGACAGGCTGTCGTATATTAGCATATTTCAGCCCGCAGCCAGTTTGCTGTCTGCTATTTTCTCTGCGCTCGAGCAGCTGAAACAACAATCATGTCTCGTAAGCAATGCAGGTGTTTTGTATTTGGATGTAAAAGTGAACAAGAGTCTTAATTTTCTCCCGACATGAGGACGCAGTGGATTAGTTTTGTTTTCGATGGTAACGCGCCACACAAATACACAAAAAAATAGGTCAGGGTGAGTAGATGCACTTAAGAGACATGCACTAAAATGTCTAGCTGTGAACAGAGCTGTTTTTGACAAGGTAAAAGAGTGTGGTTTTACACGACCATTGAGAAATTTTAACCAAAGTATGTTGCAGACTTTTCATGAAGACCCTAAAGAATCATACCAACTTCTGGAAAATGGGCATCTGATGTCACCTTTAAGATGTATGAACTATTAATCAGATGACAGACGACGTAGTAGATTGCGTACAGTGGGGTTTTCAACACGGTTTTGATCATGTTGATATTTAAATAAGATACAGACTTAATAGTGTTATAATATGTAGAAAGTGGAAAAACTGACATTGTTTTTATGGGCCCCCAGCAGACGGATCATCAACCTGAGTCCTGTGATGGTGATCCCAGAGGAGCAGCCGGCCCAGCCAGCTCTGCCAGTCCAGCCTGAGGGCATGCGCGTGGTCTGCGGCCACTGCGGCAACACATTCCTTGTACGGTCTCACATTTTTGTATTAATATTTCATCTTTGACCTACAGTCATGTTTCTTGCAGTGTCAGTATGTGCAAAGCAGAGAAGATGTGTGAATGCATTTACACTGCCATTCAAAAGTTTGAGGTCAGTAAGGTCACCATGGCTGCATTTATTTGAAGTAATATTGCAAAATATTTATACAATTTAAACAGCTCTTTTCTATTTGAATATATTGTAAAATGTAATTTATTTCTGTGATGGCAAAGCTGGATTTTCAGCATCATTACTCCAGTCTTCAGTGTCACATGATCTTTCAGAAATCATTCTAAAATGCTGATTTGCTGCTCAGGAAACATTTATTATTATCAGTGTTGAAAACAGTTGTGCTCCTTAATACAGTATTTTTGTAGAAACCGTGATACATTCTTTGATGAATGAGCAACATTGTAACATTACAGATGTCTTTACTGCTATTTTCAATTTAATGCGTCCTTGCAGAATAACAGCATTCATTTTTATCTTTTAAAGGGGTCATATTCTGAAAAGAACATTATTTTGTGTATTTGGTGAAATGCAATGTGTTTATGCGGTTTAAGGTTCAAAAAACACATTATTTTCCACATATTGTACATTATTGTTGCTCCTCTCTGCCCTGCCTTTCTGAAACGTGTAGATTTTTACAAAGCTCATCCTTCTGAAAACCGCGGTGTGCTTTGATTAGCCAGCTATCCAGTGCATTGTGATTGGCTGAATACCTCAAGCATATGACAGAAATGTTAAAACAAAACAAAAAAACCCATTATAAATAAGGCATCTGTTGCATCCAGTGGAGACGCTGTGTAGCATCGAGTCACGTCGAGTCGCGCCTAGCTGCATAAACATAACACCATGCATTTGTGATCGTAGAAACGACAAACAAGCACTACTCAAAACTCGCATTTTAATAGTCGGTAGCAAATTCTTTAAATATGAAAGTGTACTTACAGACTGTGAGTCAGAAATGCCAGACTGTCCTTGCAAAGTTGGAATTGCCCCACTTTATAGTGTGCACAGTTACTCTCCCAGGTTCAGAAAACAATCCTTCATAAAATGTGCTGCACACACTCGAATGTTTGCATTGTACTGTTTTGGAACAGTGTTGTAAAAATAACTTAACCACTGATTTCTAGTTGTGTACTCATATGGAAGGCCAAACAAAGTACTTTCACTTTCGCAATGAAACACACAGCATCTCCACAACAGGGCAGCGGCTGCAACAATACTACAGTGAGAATAACAGTTAAGCATTCTTTCTTTGCGTATACATTTAGGCGGTATTATGCAAATCTTCCCACACCATGACGTAGATGTGGGGCGTGTATGAATGAGCTGTTTTAGGAAGGCGTGGCTGAGTCTTAAATTTTATAATGAATACCTCTTTATGTTTGAGACTTTAATCTTTGCAACTTCACAGATCTTATATATGCACAAACAGCTTGTAACATTCCCAAGACAAAGGAAAACATGAAATCCTACTGACCTCCTTTTGAAGGGTAGTGTACATGTGGTGTAGAGTTTCTCTAGTGCACATGTTCTTAGTGTCCTGTGATGCCCCTGCTGTGTAGGGCAGCGATGATGAGGATGATGAGTGCTCCCAGCCTTCCTCAGGCCTGGCTATTCGCGGCCCCTCTGATCTTTTCAAGGTCCTAATGCACTGCCCCCTTTTCAGTTGGTGGAACTGACAGAATGACTAAACTAAACTTCCAAAAACTAATTAGAAATAATAATAAAAAATCACATGATTCCAGGGCTGCAGACTGTTTAAAATGTTGCAAATAATATTAAAACATTTAATTTATTAAATTTATATTTTATTACTTTATTTTACTACACAACAGTAATTTAAAATATAGGAAAGATTTACACACATTCATTACAAGTTTTGTCAGGTTTCGTCACATTAGAGTTTGTCAACTCAACAAAGAATTCTTGGCAAGTAAAATAAAAATTTCTTGACAGTTTATTACCCCCATGTCATCCAAGATGTTCATGCCTTTCTTTTTTCAGTCGAAAAGAAATTAAAGTTTTTGAGGAAAACATTCCAGCATTTTTCTCCATGTAGTGGACTTTAATTGGAGCCAATGGGTTGAAGGTCCAAATTGCAGTTTCAATGCAGCTTCAAAGGGCTCTTTACGACCCCAGCTGAGGAATAAGTTTATTATCTGATTAAACGATCGGCCATTTTCTAAAAAAAAATATGCTCAATTTTTTATATCGTCCTATCCACCTTATTTTTCAATGCGGAAGTAAGCTGTTTTCTGGTAATGTGTAAGATGTCCGGTTCATAATCCGCCATAGGGAAATAACGAGAAGAATATCGAAGTGCAGTAAACGGTAAAAAAGTTTGCTCTACAAATCAGTGTGTTCATAATTAAGATAATACATTAAAACAATATGATATGACACCAGTTTCCAATATCAAGCAGCAAAACGAGCTTTTTGTGCAGCTAAAAATAGCTGGAAGTGGATGAAACCAGAAGCTGGACACAAAAAATGTACAAATAGCTGCACCCACTCTCATGGGAAAAATAAGGTGGATAGTCAGCCTGTGAGAACGCCGATACGCGATACTATCGTGCTAATTGATTTAGTTATTTACTTTCATTGCCGGCAAATAAACCAACACCAGACCAGCATAAGACTGTAAGAGCAGCCTAATGTTTTCAATATGACTTAATTTGTGTTTAACATAAAAACAATTTAATAGAAATATTGTAAGTTACTAATACTTACATTTCCTTAGTTAGCAGCTACAGAAAACGAGCAAAGAACATTTACATTATCAAAGAACATCATCACTGACTAGCCTAGCCTAGCGCGAGTTTATGCACTTTAAAAACACTCCCGATACCATTAGTCAATACAATAGTTACATCACTGTATGATAAATTTCTTACCCCTTATTTACACTGCACATACCTGCGGTGCTAAGGGGGACCGTTTCCCCCAAAACGAGTTACTGTGCCCTGTTTTCCATCCTCTTCCCTCCTTGCTGAACAGGATCGATTTCAAAAGTGAAAGTAATACGGAAAAACAGAGCGCATTAAAAAGGGATTGCGCGCTTTCGCGAGCATCAGCAGCTGCACGCAAAAACAGATTGCACGTTTTCCCACCCGAAACACCCCCTCCTGCTCAACGTGCCTTTGTGTTTATACCAGCCACCTCGCGGCAAGTTTCTGAAGCATGTCAGAAGAAGCTCTCTTCACTGCATCGCTAAAGTTAGACGCCTAGTCTATTTTTGACGGATAATAATAATAATCGTCTTGTTATCCTCGAAGGCACCAGCAACAGGCGATATCTTTGACTATCGTCGATTCACGATACCAGCGGCGTCGCTAGGGCTAATCATTCGGGGCTCGAGCCCCGAAAGATTTTTCTCTAGCCCCGAATGTTTTTGTATCGCCCTACGATTTCCGAGAAATTCACGGAATTTGTCAAAGTTTGAATGAATTAATCAAAAGCCATTCATTACACTTCAATCAAATCACAATATGGACTAGTATCTGTAAATATTACGCCGCAAAATACCAGAGATGTGGACTCGAGTCACATGACTCGAGACTCGACTCGGACTCGAGTCGCAAATTTGAGGACTTGTGACTTGACTTGACATAATAAAGGAAGACTTGCGACTCGACTTAGACTTTGACAACAATGACTCGAGACTTGACTTGGACTTGAGCCCTGTGACTCGGCTGTGACTCGGAAGTCTTTATGGCTTATCTTATATTTAATTACAAAAAAAATGTATAGTCACACTGGTATGATTCACGCAGCTTTTGGCACTGAGCCAAAGACACTAAGCGAGCGCTTCTTAGTGTTTTCATCCACATAATCTTCCAGAAGAAATAGATGAAAGCGTGCTGTATATCCGACAGGTTACTACATCGCACATATAGCTCCTAAACCAAGCCATCAACTGTGATCATTATCAACTTGTTTAACACACAAAATACATTTACCTACATATATTTGTTTATCTGCATGGCTACAGTTTTACCGTGAATAATTTTGCATGCCTCATTTCTTAAACCATGAACGGTGTGATGCCAGACATGTTCGGTTTGGCTACTTGTGGCCAAGAGACATTTAACATTTAAACTTGAAATATTAACTCATCCCATAAAATCATTACAATAATAAAATTTTATTTTGAATAAAGAAAAACAAAGACTAAAATAGATTATAACTGATATTGCACACGATCGTCTCCGTGACAGCATGAAATCTGAATAATTTGTTGAAGGAATAGCCTGTATAAGAACATAAAATAATATAGAACTATAATAAAACACATCCCATCCAATCTTTTAAATCCATTCACGTTGGTTTCTTATTTTTTGTTTAACATTTGTATATATTATAACCAGTGGTGTAGTGGTGCCTGAAGTGGGTACGTTTCATTTATTCCCTGACTCTTCGCAATCTCTGATAAAATCGGTCGGGTTTTCCCTGTATTAGAGCCATTTAAACTTACCATTTGAACGCATTCGTTTACTGGATCCTTGGACTGAAAAGTTTACAGGGGTTTACCGGTTTCAGAAGTTTCTGCATCTTTTTATTTGTAAGGTATTGTTTTCGTTATAATGTACTTATTCAAATCAGTAATCAATAAAGAAGATAAAGAAGTGTATACGCCGTATACTGTACTTGCGTATACCCTCCACTACACCACTGATTATAACTATTCTTATATATTTACTTTTCCGCTTCATTTCATGTATCTCTTTGCTCAGTAATTAACGTTCTGTATCAACGTATCAGTTTAGGACTTACAAATATTTTGTAAATATTATAAATTATACCCGTCAATCATTTCAATAAAGCTATGTTCTGTAGACCTAATGGTACGTCAGTAGGTGGCGATAAATGAGCGTCTGTACTACGTATTAGCAAGCTATTAAATAATTGACTCAGTTGATTCATTAAAATCACTGATTCATTAACAAATGAAACAGGGGACTTAAATTACTCATTCACATAGGCCTATATGTCTTTACAAACAATGATTCATTCCTCAATGAAACACCACAAATGATTATATCTTTATATTATACTTACTATAGACTATTATTGATATTAAATTTACTGTAGTAATTAATACAGAGACACTAATTTGGGCAAATAGCACTAATGACTTGTTTACGACTTGATGCTTAAAGCGGAGGACTTGCGACTCGACTTGGACTTGCCCGCCTTGACTCGGGACTTGACTTGGGACTTGTCCGTCTTGACTCAGGACTTGACTCGAGACTTGAATGTAAAGACTCGAGACTTACTTGTGACTTGCAAAACAATGACTTGGTCCCACCTCTGCAAAATACCATTTAAAAATAAATCCTGCATGTTCTGCGTATCTCTTTATGAATGAATGTTGCAGGCGCACTCGCGATTTCCTTTACTATACACACTGAAGCACGCGTGATGCTCCCGTGATTTCAGCCATAAAAAAAATGCATGAACAACATCTCCAGAACTGCTATATATATATATATATATATATATATATATATATATATATATATTCTATTGAATGTACGTACCTACATTACTACTACTACTGTTGAAAAATTAATAAAGCTTTGTTAAACAATATTTCTTCCATCTTTTAAATTTTAATAGTACATCCTTTATTTGCTAAAAATAAAAATTAATTTTCTTTAATTAAAAGATACATTTATATTTTTTGCCTTTATTTGATAACCAGAAAAATTTAAATACACAACACAAAATTTCATAAGGCTGTTGTAGAAATAAATAAAAGTTGTTTTATGCATTCAAATAAGCAGACATGCTAAAACAAATTAAAACATAGGTGAGAAAAACATTTCATAGGGCTTAACTTAACTTTTAATAAATTGAAGTTAAATTTTATAAGTTTCATTGTTTAAATTAATTAGACATTTTTTATTAAAATAAAATTAAATAAATTAAAAATTTGACCATTAAAAAGGAGTCCAGAAACGAAGGATCCAGGTTCACCCACCTGTGTCTAACAAAATGTTACTTAAGTATGATGTGACCCATCCACCACCACTAGCCCCTGTTTTGGCATTAGTCCCGGATGTATTCAAATCCTAGAAATGCCCCTGCATGATACTATTGTTTATCGGCATAACCCTACTTCACGCTTTACATAATCACGTTGGAAAGGTCACACACTTTTAGTTCCAACTTAATAATTGTCCGACATTGTTGTTTTTCCTTTTTTTTTGTAAAGGGCGTTCGACTTTCTTTGCATGTTTGCTTTGTAAACCAGGGTTGGTACTTACATCACACATGAGCTATCCAACGTGACAGCGTAATGTGTGAAGTGAAGCTAGCGCAAGATGAGCATTTGTAGTTAAAAAAAAATATATATATATATATATGAAGAGTTCAGATGCAAAAGCCTCTAAATCCATCTGATGTATAGGTTTGTATAGGTTTCTATATAAGTACTGGTACTTCTGATTGGGCTGAGGCTGGAATTTAGCGAGTTGGAAGTAAAAGTATTTGATGGACGTATAATATGTGTCAGGAGCATTCACTCAGTATCATTATCTCATTTTTGACCGAGATGGCTTTTAGCTGGTTTTGCATCTGAACTCTTCATATATATATATATATATTTAGAAAATTACAGATGGTTTTACTAGATAAGACCCTTATTCCACGGCTAGGATCGTGTAGAGCCCCTGGAAGCTGCATTGAAAATGCAGTTTGGACCCTCAACCTGTTGATCTCCATTTAAATCCACTATATGGAGAAAAATCCTGGAATGTTTTCCTCAAAAAAACTTGATTTCATTTTGATAGAGAGACATGAACTTCTTGACTATCAATTCTTTAATTTGTCAACTTAAAAAAGTATTTTGGCTGGTAAATGTTTCATTTATGTCATATATTTTTGTCTGAAGCCCTGTGACTCATATGATCATAACTCCTTGTGGCCTACAGAGGCAAGATGCAGCAACAGAAAAATTAGGTTGATGTGTTTTTTTGTGAAATTATCTGTTATAATCTGAAATAATTCTTGTTTTTAACTGCTTTTTGCTTTTGCACAGGGTTAAATCCACTAATTCACCTAATTTATTCCCTTGTACACGTAAATTTAATCACTGAAATCTCCAAAAGATTTGCTAGTTATTTGAATGGTTTATCAGTAGCCATTTATACTAATATTTGAATGTTATGCACTAACTGCTGGAATCAAGTTTGGTGTTGATTTTAAAATGATTTGTGCTGCTTTGCCATGCTGTGTGATTTGCTTACTGTAGAAGTAACCTCCTTCTCAACTCTCCTTGTTTTTGCAGTGGATGGAGCTCCGATTCAATACACTGGCCAAGTGCCCACATTGCAAAAAAATGTAAGTTGCCGTCATTTGTCATAATATTTATACGTCAAAAATGTGATGTCTGTGGCAGTACTCCACCAGTGATGTGCCGTTCTCAGGAGAAATGTCATAAATCTCAATGTGTGATGTGTGTTACTAGCCGGAGGTCAGGCTTGAGTTTATGCTGGCCGGTTTGTGGAAATGAAAGTAAATAAACCCCAGCGAGTTCCAGTTAGAGAGGGAGGCAATGTGATGCCAGTCTGCCAGTCACCTGAGAAAGCGAGTGCATCATGCTGACATACTGAAACATGAGCCCTGCACACTAGTGACGCTGCGAGGGAGACTTATGACAACAGATGTTGCGGCACACATGAATGGAGCCGAGAGTCTCCCAAAGCAAATCACTGATTTCCACTTGAATGCAGAGCGTTTGAAAGAGATACAAGCAGCAGAAGGATAGAAATTAAGCACCTTAAGCTATCTGACTCATTGTGATTCCAGAAGAATGTTTGAAAATCCCATCACATGAGAGGCATGTGAACGGTCATGGTAAGACTTAATGGCTCTCAGACAGGAAAAAGAACAGACCATGTGACTACTAGAGTTTGTAGGGCTGCTGGCCGAAGGCTATGTGCTGAACCAAGTGAGATCTGTCTTGGATCTCAAAGGCTTGGTACAGCAAACAAATGTCCCATATTTAAAAATTATACTTCTAATCAACTTAGACCACACCATACTTAATCTGTATTTTTTTTAGATATAAGCCAAACATAGGCCATATTAGACAAATAGAACTTAATGGAGGTTTTTAAAACTTCATTTCACTATAAACAAAAGCTAAATTATCTATAATATGAAAGTAGAATTTTTACTTAAAATAAAACAAAAAATATTTCATTAGTCAGTGTTTAATTTGGTTTATTTACTATAAATAAAGATAATTTCAAAAGACGTTAATGTTATTTTTAAAATATGCATCATATTTTCTGTTATGTACTATTAAAAAATTACTAAAACAGTCAGTAAAGCGCTAGCCAGTATTCTGAAGTCAAGCAAAAATGCTAAACCTGAAACCATGATTTTAAGTTAGACCAATATAAAAATATTTACTTCAAATAAATGACACAGTCCATTTATATATCTATATATATTTTTTTCAGTTAACTGTAGCTTACTTTCAGCCTAGTTTGGATATTTGTTTTTTTAGCTTGTCCTGTGTAGGGTTGCAAGCCAAGCACTGACTAACTGCTATAAAACCATTATACCTCTGTACTGAGAGACTAAAACAGCCCAATAAAACAGCCGCATTAGGTGTGTGGTCAGCAGTGTTGTCAAGTCCGAAGTTTTCCCGCAGAATTGGGCTACTTTAACGCTGTTGCCATGGGTTATATGTCATATTTAGCCACTGAAATACAAATTCACCAGAGGATCCCCGACAAAAAAATATGTTTTATGCCCTGGAACGCAATTTTTAATGGGGGATTTTGTTGTAAAAAAAACCTGGCAACCCTGGTGGTCAGTTTAAAGGTTTGTGGTCTGTTAAAAGCAGCACTAGTACTAAGCACATGTGCTATCTTTGTCTTCAGATCCTCTGTAGGTAGTGCTCTACCCAGAAGGCGCTGCTGTGCCTACATTACAGTAGGAATGATCTGTATTTTCATTGGTATCGGTTTAACGGTGAGTATTATTTAGTATAGTTCATAGTCATAGTAATACATTTTGTACTATCCAAATGTTGGGGTCAGTAAGTTTTTTCTTTAAAGAAATGTATACTTTTATTCAGCAAGGATGCAAATAAACTTTCAAACTTTCTATTCATTGTAGAAAGTTAAAAAATAAAATGCATTATAGTTTCCACATAAATACAGAACAACAGTTTTCAACATTTAATAAGAAGAAGAAATGTTTCTTGAGCAGCAAATCATCAAATTAGAATGATTTCTGTAGGATCATGTGACACTGAAGTCTGGAGTAATGATGCTGAAAATTCAGCTTTGACATCACAGAAATAAGTTATGGTTTAAAATATATAAAAATATAAAAGTTATTTTAAAAAGCATTATAATAATATTTTATAATATCACTGTTTTAGTTTATTTTGGTCAAATAAATGCAGCCTTGGTGAGCGTAAGAGATTAAAAAAATCTTACTGACCCCAGACTTGAACACACACACACACACACACACACACACATACATAATTTAATATACTTTAAAATATAATTTATTTCTGTGATGCAAAGCTGAATTTTCAGCACCATTACTCCTGTCTTCAGTGTCACATGATCCTTCAGAAATCATTCTAACATGCTGATTTATTATCAATGTTGAATTTTTTTTTTTTTGGAACCTGTGTTACTTTTTTTCAGGATTCTTTGATTAATAAAACGTTAAAAAGAACAGCATTTATTTAAAATAGAAATCTTTTGTAACAATATACATTACTGTTCAAAGTTTGGGGTCAGTAATTTTTTTAAAGAAATTGTTTAAAAGAAATTAATACTTTTATTCAGCAAGGATGTGTTAAATTGATTAAAAAAATGATAGAAAAAAATATTGTTAGGAAAGATTTTGAATAAATGCTGTTCTTTTTAACTTTATTCATTAAAAGAATCAAAGAAAAAAGTATCACAGGTTCCAAAAAAATATTAAGCAGCACAACTATTTCCAACATTGATAATAAATCAGCATATCAGAATGATTTTTGAAGGATCAGGTGACATTGAAGACTGGAGTAATGACTGATGAAAATGCAGCTTTACATCACAGAAATAAATTATATTTTATATTAAAATAGAAAAGTGTTATTTTAAAATGCAATAATATTTCATAATATGATTAATTAATAATATTAATAATTAATTAATAATAATAATAATTTTTCTGTGTTTTTGATCGAATACGTTTGAATATATATATTTTTTATCTATTTTAAGGAGTTTATTAGTATAAAATCATAATCATTTTCATCAAATTATAAAATTTATATTTTGTCTATATGACATTATCATTTTTTATTATGTACATTTTTAGGAAGAGCAAATTCTGATAATTTCATATCTAAAAGGGTAAAGCATATTTTCCTTTTAACTTCAGCTCTTCCATCCATGTTTTATTGTAACAAAAATTATACAAAACTAAATGGATGATGGAAAAAAAATGAAAACAAAAATAAAACATACCCATAATCAACAAGTAGATGAAATTATACAATATATGATTTGTTTTAGAAAGTCAGAAAATATAATTTATTCATATTAGCTGTGTCTCAATGAAACTGCACCTGTCATGTGATTGCCCACCACGATTTGATGGGAAGTTCTCCACAGGAGTTGCACTACATGGCAGTATGGATAAAAACAAAAAACCTTCCTGGATACACTTAGTGATTTAATTACACTTAGCAATTTTCCTGGAAACACAGTGGAAAATTATGTATTTTTCACTGTCATGAAGTCACAGTTTTCTTTAGTAACACATTTATTTCAGTCAGGCTTGTAATTTACATCAGGGTCAGATGATCATTCTCACAGTTTGATTTAAACCGTATATTATGTTGCAGTTCCTAAAAAAGTCACCATCCAACCAACGAGTAACACTCAAATTAGCACTTGGCAGGAGTTCATTTTGGACTCTGGATATGAAACTATTAAACTATGTTTGTTAGCTCATCACACCACCGCTTTGTTTTTCCTCTCAGGTGGGAACTCAGGACTTCGCCAGGCGTTACCACGCTACTTACGTGTCCTGGGCCTTCGCGTATCTCCTGGGCCTCATCTGCCTGGTACGGGCCTGCTACTGGGGAGCGATTAAAGTCAGCTATCCAGAGAACACCTTTGCGTAGACAAAGCGTCCATCCTTAAAGTCCTTAGTGTTTGATTTCTCTTGATTTGAACAGGTTAACTGTTACAAGAACATAAGAATCCAGGGGGTTTAGGTACCTGCAGATGTTTCGGATTGAGTTATTGATTAGCTCTGATGTAACCGATTTGAACCCGCAATATGATGACTGGAGGAATTAAAGTGAAATCAGTGATTCTAAAACTAGACAAATAATACAAATAATCCATTCGTGGTACACCTCTTGGATTTGTCATGGTGGGTGGATATCGAAAACATGTTTTACGTACTGCATTTTGTTACCAACTTGACCAAAAGAGATCATCTTTTATGAACAATTTGCCCATTGCACTACAATTTTATGCAATTCTTCTGTTGTGTTGCTGCTAGTCACTACAGCCGTTATGAGCTGAGAGATGTTATGTGTTCAGAGAGCCTGCCAGCACCCACGGTGGCACTATCTGTCATGTTCAGATATATTTAACTGTTCTTAAAATCCTGTGCCAACTTTTTTTTGTTGTTCAGTGTCCGTTAGGGGATCTCCCTCTGATGAAATTTAGCAGTATTTCCAAACCCATTTTGGCCGCTCCAACTCACTGTGAGCAATAATCATGCATTTTTTGTGGCTTTAAAAGAAACACTGCATGTACACAGTCTCTGGACCTCTAAAACAAAATTCTGGGTTCAATGCAACTTAAGCTCATTCGACAGCACTTGTGATGTAATATATGCCGTTGATTAGTACAAAAAAATAATTTTGTTTTAAAAAAAAAAGCAAATCTGGGTTACATTAAGACAGTGGAGGTGAATGAGACCAACTCATAAAGGTTAAATATCTGTCATTTAATGGTATAGCTGCAAAATGTAAATAATATGAGATTTTATATGTGAAAAAGTGACACTACCGTTCAGAAGTTTAGGGTCGGTAATATTTTAATGTCTCTGAAAGAAATCTCTTATGCTCACCAAGGCTACGTTTGTTTAAACAAATAAGAACAGTATGAATATTCTAAAATAATATTAGAATTTAATGTATAATAATAACATAATGCTTCTATTTGAATATATTTTAAAATGTAATTTATTGCTGTGATGCAATGCTGAATTTTCAGCATCAAATGTCAAATGAAACCAGTTGTGCTGCTTAATATTTTTGTTAAAACATACAGTTTGTTTCAATTTTCAATAAATAAATAATTAATAAGGAATTAATGCAAGTGCATTTCTAAAATTATTCCTTTTAAAGGGTTACTCCACCTCTAAATGAAAATTTCGTCATTAATCACTTACCCCCATGTCGTTCCAAACCTGTAAAAGCATCGTTCGTCTTCGCAACACAAGATATTTTGGATGAAAACCGGGAGGTTTGTTACTGTCCTATTGACCACCAAGTAAATAACACTGTCAAGACCCAGAAAAGTATGAAAGGCATTGTCAGAATAGTCCATTTGCCATCAGTGGTTCAATCTGAATTTTATGAAGCGACGAGAATACTTTTTGTACGCAAAGTAAATAAAAATAAGGCATTTTAAACAATTCGTCTCATCTGCGTCACCGTAGCACCATTTTGGAGAATATCCGCTGAACGCAAACTGCGTACGTCTTCTACGTTCTTTACGCTTTGATTTGAATGAAAACAGCATATCCGTGAGGTGCGGCGGACACAGATCAGCGTGCGCAGTTTGCGTCCAGCGGATATTCTCCAAAATGGCGCTTCAGTAACGCAGATGAGACGAATTGTTGAATGAAGTTATTTTTATTTTCTTTGCGTACAAAATGTATTCTTATTGCTTCATATGTTCTTGGCAGTCAATGGGACAGTCACAAGCCTCCCGGTTTTCATCCAAAATATCTTAAATTGTGTACCGAAGACGAACAAAGATCTTACAGGTTTGGAACGACATGGGGGTAAGCGATTGATTACAAAATTTTCATTTTGGGATGGAGTAACCCTTTAATTACTCGAAAAATTGGCCTCAGTCACTTCCATTGTAAGCCTTACTGTGACCTTGATTTTTGCTGAAAACTGTTAAAAGTCGAAATATATATATATATATATATATATATATATATAATATATATATATATATATATATATATATTTGGCCAAAAATGCTTGATCTTGTATTGAACTTGGAATATTCCTTTAATTTTACTCACTGATCAGTAATAATGACACTTATGAATGGGAAATGACGTGCATGATTTTGATTTGATTCTTTTGTACTCAGAAAGTGTTTTGTTAGTCTGTTACTGACAGGACACAGTGGAAGTGTTAACGCCATGTGTCTAGTGCTCCTTCCTGTGTGTAGAATGTAAACGCCCCACTGCTACCTGCCTAACTCCACAACTCACCACAACCTTGCTAGTATTGCTGTAGCTTACCTTTACAGTAGTTCTGTATTTTGTC
This sequence comes from Cirrhinus mrigala, assembly GCA_036247105.1. NCBI lineage: Eukaryota > Metazoa > Chordata > Actinopteri > Cypriniformes > Cyprinidae > Cirrhinus > Cirrhinus mrigala. The sequence goes on from CM070025.1 coordinate 11,552,651, forward strand.
AAGACAAATGGAGATAACTATACTATCTAAACTTGTTCTGAATGTGACAAGCCAGTGAAGTCCTTGTACATAGGAAACTGAGCACACAAAGTCTGTAGTTCAAGGTGGAATATGGCTTGGGTCTTTTTAAAACAATAATTTCTCAATAAAATGCTAAAATATTTCTTGTCCTTTGATTGTCTGATGCTTCGTGCCGGCTTGATTTGAAACGTCTTTTTTATCACTAATATGTTATTTTGCATTTCACAAAAGCCTCCTGATTTTCTTTCATTTGGCACAATGTGTCATTTGGATGAATAAGGTGCGCTTTGCTTTGTAACAAGCGGCATCGTTAGTATTTCTGATAAGAATATTCTTGTCTCTGCTGTCACACAGGCTTGTTAATTAAAGATTCAGGAATGCTCTGTGTGTCTGTTTAATGCAGGCACATGACATAATTCAGTAAGAAGCCGACAGCACACCGTCTCTCAAAGGTCAAGCTGACATTACAGTGAACATGGTTACCTATAGCAGCAGACAACAGGGCCCCACATGTCACTTGTTATTCACATGCACTGATTGGACCTCTTTGCCCCCAAATAAGTAATTATTACACAGTTGTGATCAAAAGTTTACATACTCCTTGAAGAATCTGCAAAATGTTCATTATTTTGCCAAAATGTATGTGGGATCATAGACAATGCAGATGTATCTTCTGTAGGCAGTACTAAATGAAAAAAATAAAAAAAATAAATATATATATATATATATATATATATAAATGGGGGGAAAATGGATAATACTATGTTGTTACCTGAATGATCCACAGCTGTTTTTTGTTTAATGTGAGTTTTTCATAAGTCCCTTGTTTGTCCTTAAAAGTGAAAGTGCCCGCTGTTCTTTAGAAAAATCCTTCACGTCCCACAAATTCTTTGGTTTTCCAGCCTTTTTGTGTATTTGAACCAACAATGCTTTGCAACAATGACAGTATGATTTTGAGATCCATCTTTTCACACTAAGGACAAATGAGAGACTCAAATGCAACTACTACAGAAGGTTCAAATGCTCACTGATGCTCCAGAAGGAAACACAATGCCAGGGGGTAAAAAACTTTTTGAATTTGAACATCAGGGTAAATTTAACTTATTTTGTCTTCTGGGAAACATGTAACTATCTTCTGTAGCCTCTGAAGGGCATTACGAAATGAAAAAATAGGATATTTAGGCAAAATAAGAAAAATGTACACATCTCCATTCTGTTTAAAAGTCTTCACCCCCCAGCTCTTAATGCATCATTTTTCCGTGAGCATTTGAACCTTCTGTAATAGTTGCATATGAGTCCCTCAGTTGTCCTTAGTGTGAAAAGATGTAAACGTCTTTTATGTGAAATATTTTATTCAGGTCAGTACTAAATAAATAATAACATGCATTTTGTATAATCCCTCTTATTTTGGTAAAATAATGAACATTTTAATGATTCTGAAAGGGGGATGTAAACTTTTGACCTCAACTGTATATACAGATAGATAGATAGATAGATAGATAGATAGATCTATCAGGGGTGCCTCTTCAAAATATTCAAAAGCAATGCCAATATTACAAATATAATATTAAAAAGTGGTTAACACTTTATTTTAAGGTATAAATACATAATACAGAGTAAAAGTTATGGAACAGCCTGTAATTACAGTTTGTAATTATGTAGATGTTATAGGCAGCTACTGTTACACAGATGTAACAGGCCGAGTCTGTTACACAGCTGCATATGTAACCAAAAGATTGTTACATATGTGTTGCACACTTTATACAACATAATTAAAAATGTAAGTACACAGACATAAGCCACTTAAAATAAAATGCATCATGACTGTACTTGTGTGCTTCATGTGTATCTACACTGTACACCTTATCCAGCTGCACCTTAGTTTGATTTAACCCACCAGTGCACAGCTTTAAATACATGTAATACTTTTCTAATTACATTATAATTACATAATATTACATAAACATAAGCTACTTAAAATAAAGTGCATCATGATTGTACTTAAGTGTGCTTCATGTGTATCGACATCTTATCCAGCTGCACCTTAGTTTGATTTAACCCACCAGTACACAGCTTTAAATACATGTAATGCTTTTCTAATACATTACAATTGCATAATATACAAGTAACTGTGTAACAGACTCGGCCTGTTACATATGTGTAACAGTAGCTGCCTATTGCATCTACATAATGGACTACTTGCACTGAGCCTCATGATGCATGATCCCGTTTTGAAATCTTATGGCTCAGTTATTTCCGGTTATGCACATTCGTAATCATCTAGTTGACTTAAACGCCTAATAAAATGAGATTTCGCCGGATGTTTTCAAATTCAGAACTCAACAGAACGTGAAGTTTTAATCCAACATAAACCGATCTGAGAAAGCGGTGGCTTGTAATCATACGTGATTATTCACCACAGGGTGTCAGTGCTCTATGGTGGCCTAATCGCGACACTGCAGTTTGTGAGATCTGATGAATAAGATCATAATGAACCTTTATTTATCTGTAATAAATATGTTAGTATTCTGTGTCATGGAAATATGCAGTATGGGCTCGGATTAAGAGCACCAACGCACACAAACAAATTAGCAATGGTTTTACTACAAATAAAACCAAAAGTTGCAATTGAAGTTAAACCATATAACCACAAATTAACTCTACTACACTGTCCATAGTTTAAAGGAGAACTCCACTTCTAGAACAACAATTTACAAATAATTTACTCACCCCCTTGTCATCCAAGATGTTCATGTCTTTCTGTCTTCAGTCGTAAAGAAATTATGGTTTTTGAGGAAAACATTTCAGGATTTTTCTTCATATAATGGACTTCAATGGTGCCCCGATTTTGAACTTCCAAAAATGTAGATTAAATGCAGCTTCAAAGGGCTCTAAACGATCCCAGCCGAGGAAGAAGGGTCTTATCTAGCGAAACGATCTGTCATTTTTTTTATTTTTCTTTTGTATAATTTTTAAGCACAAAAGCTGGTGTAGCACAGACTCTTACCATGTAACTTAGTTACATGTTAAGTACATTTTGTTTCATGTAAGTACAAGGGCTACTAAGTACTTAATTAGGTAATTACTCTGTATTATGAACACCTTAAAATAAAGTGTTACCAAAAAAAATTGCAACACTTCCATAGCGATATGATTGGATGTGACTGGTTATGTTCGGCTGTTATTGGTTCATCTTGTGTTCGTGTGTGTTCGCAAATCAGTCTGAATGAACAATGTAATGGCGTTAACGCTGTTAATGGGAAGACTAATTTTAAAAAGTAGACAACATGGTATTAAGCATTATCTGTGGGAGTTTTTAGTGAGTAATAAGCTTGGTGAAGTTTGAAGTAAATCTCCATGTCTCCATGTGACCTATATTTACCAAGCTTTGATGACTGCTGATCAGACAAATTCAAAAATAGTTTGAATAGTTGTTTAAAATTATTACTGCTTGAGTTATTATTTTGGAATAAATGTAAAATGTTTGAGATTCATACTTTGCTTTAACAAACAGGGGTGCGTTTCCCAAAACCAACTATGGTCGCAAGCTCCGTCGTTACTAATAGAGTTCAATGGACCTAACCACCATAGTTAGCTAACGATGCTTTTGGGAAACGCACCCCAGAATATCAATTACATCTTTAATGTAACATATGAAAAAAAAAAAAAAAAAAAAAAAAAAATGTCATTTTCTGATAGTGTAAGTAATATTTATTTAACCAAGAAAATGTGACTGTGAAATTTACACTTACTTAAAAAAAAACAAAAAAAAGCCTTGATTTTGCCTCCTTATTTCAGAATGCCACCGCACACCACTGAATTGTGCTATCCATATTATTAGATTTTTAAATACTGTATATTTATGTATATTTTTAGAAAAACAGTTTTTGTTCATTTATTATGCCAATATATTTATGTCCTTTCCATCCACTGGATGGCAGTGTTGATTCTTGAGAGATGGACACAGCACTTAATGAGTCATCTGGCTCTGGGAAATAGTCTGGCTCAATCAGTTCTGTCTCTCAGTGGACCAAGAAGAGCTTTCATATGCTGTCTTCATCTTCAAACTCCATATTAAATGTAGAAAAATCCTAAGAGACACTCAATGAAAAATAACCCAGTACATCTGCTTAGAAACTTTATTAACCACTTGATACAACCTCCACTTGGTAAAATTTCAGACGAAAATTGTGGTTGGTCACATAATAATGTCAACATCATAATGTTCATTCTGAGCTGACAAACTACATAAAATACAATAAAAGAAGTATATCTTGTCAAAGAAATGGTCATGTCAGGAGCGATGACGTCACAAGAACTGCTACGTGAGGAGACACAGACCTGTGCTACAGACAGACTGACAGCACTCAACACTGTACTGTCACGGCACAGATGAACACGTATCTTATGCAACTCTGATGGGATTGGAGTGCTAGATCTCATTGCTTTATTTGATATTCTCTACAGTTTACACTACTCCTATAGAGCTAAGAATGTAACAACATGGAAAGCAAGAGCTAGTCACTATGACTATACAGCAAATATGAACACAATGTGTTCCTGATCACAGGGATACAGATGTCAGTCCAGGCTTGTGTGGTTCTCATAATGTCTGCTGTCATCTAATGCGGGTTGACGGATTCTAATTATTGTTGAGGACCCACCATGATGCTGCGGAAAGAAATTCGTAAGCATAATTTTTATTATGTATTTTTATAAACGTACACTCCCAGTCAAAAGTTTTGGAACAGTAAGATTTTTAATGTTTTTAAAGAAGTCTCCTCTGCTCACCAAGCCTGCATTTATTTGATCCAAACGACGGCAAAAGCATTAACATTGCTAAATATTTTAACTAGTTAAAATAACTATAACTTTCTATGTGAATATATTTTTAAATGTAATTTATTACTGTGATCAAAGCTACATTTTCAGCATCATTACTACAGTCTTCGGTATCACATGATCCTTCAGAAATCATTCTAATAAGCTGATTTGCTGTTAAAAAAAAACAATATTATTAATATTATTATCAACATTTAAAACAGCTGAGTACATTTTTTTCAAGATTCTTTGATGAACAGAAAGATCGAAAGATCAGCGTTTATCTTAAAGTAAAAAGCTTTTGAAACATTATACACTATACCATTCAAAAATGATAGAATTATAGAAAGCGGGATTATCAAAATTGGTACTGTCAAACGATTAATCGCGATTAATCGCATCCAAAAAGTTTTTGTTGACATAATATATGTGTGTGTGCTGTGTATATATGAATACACACACATACAGTATATGTCTCAAAAGAAATTCCATGTATTTCCCTGTATATATTTATATTAATATAATTTACATTATATGTAAATATATTTAATATATGAACATTTTTCTTAAATATATACATGCATGTTTGTGTATTTATATATACATAATAAATACACACAGTACACACACATATTATGTGAACAAAAACTTATTTTGGATGCAATTAATCGCGATTAATCGTTTGACAGCACTATAATACTTTTATTTAGCAAGGATGCTTTAAATTGATCAAAAGTGATGATAAAGACATTTATAATGTTACAAAAGATTTCTATTTCAGATAAATGCTGTTCTTCTGAACTAATAATAATAATAATAATAATAAATGTTTTTGAGCAGCAAATCAGAGTACTAGAATGATTTCTGAAGGATTATGTGACTGGAGTAATGATGCTAAAAATTAAGTTTTGAAATCACAGGAATAAATTACATTTTAAAAGATATTCAAACAGAAAACAGTTATTTTAAATAGTCAATATATTTCAAAATTTTACTGCTTTGCTGTACTTTGGATCAAATAAACACAGGCTTGGTGAGCAAAAGAGACTTCTTAAAAAGTCTTACTTTTCAAAAACTTATGACTGGTAGTGTAAATATTTTTAAATATAAAATTGATTATATAAATTAAATAATGTATTATAGTTTACCTGGAACCAGCATAGTTGTCATAAGCTCTGGCGTCTCTAAGAAATCCACATTGCCTCTCTGGAAGGTTTTGCTGTAATTGGTCTGCAGATGACTATAAATAGAAAACAAATAGGCTTTTCGTCCAGTTACTGCAATTTCTTAATTGCAATAAGGAATCTTTAAAGGGGTGCTATTATGCTTTTTCACTTTTGAATTTTAGCCAGTCTGTGTTTGGGCATAAAAAAGATTGACAAAGTTACAAATCTCAAAGTCCACTCCAAATGGAGATATTTCGTTTTTAAAAAATCTCTTTTCAAGAACTACAACGAATGGCTCCTTTGGATTACAGTGTTTGTTTTCCACATGCAATTATGTCTCAATGCAGTCTATCAGAATATCATTAAATTAAATCCCGCCTACGGAAATTCGAATTGTTGGAGGGTGGGTAGGGATGAGGTGGGGGATTAGCCTGACTTTAGCAATGCAGCGCGGAGAGCCGCTTCAACCAGCCGCAGCGCAGCGGGTATAAACACAAGCATTGACTAGAGTGGCCGCTTCAGAGCATTAACGTGCCACAGACGTGTGCAGTACAGGGGGTCGAAACACATGCCGAAGCCGCGATCTACTCTGGTTGCTGCGTCGGAGCCGTAACGCGCCGCAAACGTCTGCAGAGTGTGGTAAGAGATTTATTCATCATTTATTCATCATTCATCATAAAATGCGTAAACTTGCACTAGAATAGGCTAATCAGTGATGATGTTCTTTGATAATGTTAGGCTGCTTTTAGCCTAATGCTGGAGCTGGTTTCGGGCAATAAACTAAGTATGTAAATAATTAAATAAATTAGCACAATAATATCATGTATTAGCAATCTCGCAGGCTAACAATAGGACCCAACACTTCTGTATTATTTACTCACCCTCCATGCATCCTAGGTGTAAATGACTAAATGATGAATGCAATTGGAGTTATAATGAAATTTATTCTGGCACTTCCAAGCTTTAGAATGGGATAGACGGGTGTTTCTCTTCATCAGTCCAAAACAAGTCCAGTAATGTGCATCCATCCATAATAAAAATTGCCTCACATGGCCCCGGGGGGTCAATAAAGTCCTCCTGTAGCGAATCGATGCGTTTTTGTAAGAAAAAATATCCATATTTAAAACAGAAGAATCTCTTTAATCTAGCTTGCACTAACAGTTGCGTACGGAACTTGCTTCTTTGATAAGGGGTGTGGCAGTACGGAAACACTGTCTAAGCTCTTCGCCAATTGCAACGCAGTGGGACAGCTAACCAGCTAATCACAACACATTTTGCTTTTCGGAAGGCGGGCCTTCATTAAACCCGGAACTAATCGAGCCATTTGTGCCAGCCTGGGAGAAATGTATTGTAATAATGTGAATTATGTTAAAAATAATCAACCACCAAGCATGAAAGCATGTTCTAGTACACCCCCAAAACAAAATCAAGACTTTGTAAAAGAGCATAATAGGACCCCTTTAAGATTATATTAATATTAAAGCTTGTGAGAAGTGGTTTAAATCAGCAGAAATGAGGGAGTGACTTACTTTTTCCACACGTTGCTTTGTTCCCAGAACTCATACAGTATGAAACGGGATTCATTGGCAAGCCGCTGAACTGCAACACTGCCGAGAGAGCAGAGCTGGTAAGATTACTATTAAACGTGTTTGCTTAAACTGCTTCGAAATGACTTCTAATGAGAGAATTAACATGTGGGTATAGCTCTAATTCTGTGTTGTTCAAATGGTTTCATACTTGGAACAAAATGAGGGTGAGTAAATGATGTCAGCAATATAATTTTTGAGTGAACCATTCCTTTCATGAACAAATAATGAGAACATTGGGAAGACATCAAATCCTTTAGTGTTTTTGTCAGTGAGTCATTTGAGCTGAAGAGCTTGAAGCAAGTCAATTATTTAATAATCCAACACAGAACTCTTCATCCAAGCCTTTCCCACTGTTAATTAGCCACTTAGTAAAAAGCTTATGATTAAACCAAACAAATGGTCCACCTTTATTAGACAATGTTCCAGAGAAATCAGCTGCTACTTAATGTGATCACTGACATTTTTGTGATGTCTGAGTTAAAAGTCAAACCTGGACTGAGGGCTTGTAAACACACGGCCACATGCTCACAGCACGATGCGATTCATTCACGCACCGCTGTAAGCTTGCTGACGTTACACAGGCTCTGCCACGTGAGTCTTATCTTTAATATCTCTAGGTTTAATAGGATTATAACTGTAATAATTACAGGTATTTCTCCGACACCACTCATGCAGAAAATAATAGCCTCCAGCTGTGAAACGAAACATCTAATTCATCGAATTCAAACACATGGATGTGAATACTGATCGTTTGGAGAACCGGCCTAGACTGAACCCTCACAAACAAAGCTGTATGCAAATACACCAGACATTCACCCAGATGCAGCGGCGGTGTGAACTCACTGGAGGCAGCCGGTCTGGGCGCTGGCGCAGTCGATATACTGCCGGAGAGCCAGACGAAACTCTTCCACTTCCTCCTCCAGCACTGAGAGCTGCCTCTGTACGATCAGGATGTGCTGGGAGGGAGGTCACAGAAGAGAGCAACAGTCAGAAAACATGATTCATATGGGATCTGAACCATGGGTTATTTATAAAAGTGGGCAAAACTGTTCCTGGATCAGTTTTCTCTTGCAGTACATGATGTACTAAGACCTGATTAAAGATCTTGTTCTGATAACATGTCTGATTATTTTTTAAATATTCCCTATCAAATATAGAGATAATATGCAAAGTAACAACAAGCTACAAATGAGTCTGGAATAAAAAGACAAGGTGAGAGGGTTGAGAGGCACTGTAAAAATTATTAGAAAATATTGGTAAGGTCGGTACGTTTTTTAATATTTTTTAAAGTCTCTTTATGAACACCAGGGCTGCATTTATTTGGTCAAAAACAGTAAAATTGTGCAATATTATTACAATTTATAATAACTGTTTTCTATTTCAGTATGTTTAGAGATGTAATTTATTTCTCATGGCAAGGCTGAATTTTCAGCATCATTACTCCAGTCTTCAGTGTCACATGATCCTTCAGAAATCATTCCAATATGCTGATTTGCTGATCAAGAAACATTTATTATTATCAATGTTGAAAACGGTTGTGCTGCATGTTTCCAGGCATTGTTTCCAGGATTTTTGATGAATATATATTTCAAAAACAGCATTCATTTAAACTGAAATCTATTTTACACAGTATAAATGTCCTTACTGTTTTAATCAAATTAATGCATCCTTGGTGAATGAATATTAATTTCTTAAAGAAAAAAGAAAATTTACCAATCACAAACTTTTTAATGTGCGTGTGTACTAGTGCTGTCAAATGATTAATTGTGATTAATCACATCCAAAATAAAAGCGTTTATTTACATATATATAAATACACACACATACAGTATATATCTGTTACATTCATGTCGGTGTATGTCTTTGGTTTCTCCCATTGTCTCCCCCCGTCTATCTGTCTGCTTTGGTTTTACCCTCGTTAGCGTTATTCCCTTCACCTGTTTGCATCAATTAGTTCACCTTTATAAGCCTGTTTGTTTCTTGAGTTCCCTGTCGGTCTTTAACGTTTGTTTGGTTCTACGTGTGTGGATATTCCTGCTTGTGCTACCTGAAGTTTATATTAAATATTGTTGCCTGTTATCTCGTCTCTCGTCTCGTTCCGTCCAGCACGCAGCTACTACGTAACAGAAAGACCGACCTAAAACAGTTTTTTCGGCGTTTTTCCCTGCTTTATTTTCCGTTTTTTCTCAGTGTTTGTTTTGATTTTTCTTCATGGATCCCGCCGTTCAGGTCATCCTCCTGGAGCAGGGGAATCGCTCTCTCGAGGACCACACCAGAGACTTTGTGCATCTCGTACCACTCACGCACTACCCGGACAGCTGCCTGTGCACGTTCTACCGTGCGGGACTGAACACCACCATCAAGGCGCAGCTGTCCGGGGATGGTCCTCGAGAGAGCATTGCCGATTACATTGTGTGGGTGCTGGTGTCCAGCAGATCTTCGTTGACCACGGAGTATGACACCAGCCCCACTCAAGACCCAGAACCCAGCCAACCATCACCCCGACACACGGAGTTTGAGCCCGAGCCCACCGCAGATGACGAGCCAGAGCCACGAGCGACAGAGCAAAGGATCGCCACAGAGCCAGAGCCCAACACGTCCGACCAGGTGCGAGAGCCGGCTACAACTACCGCAACGGTGGAGTGCTGCGTGGAGCAAGAGAGGGCTATGGAGAGCCCTGCCCACTGCACCACCGCTGGGGGTGAGCTTGAACTGAACTCTGGGGACTTGATTGACTTTACTGAAGTTCTGGACACTAACTCTGGAGATTTAATAGACTTTTCTACGGAAATACCTACCTGTCATGATCTACCTGTCGGTATGGAATTCCCACCCACCCCCCCTCTTCTGTCTGTCTGGTCACCGCTGTCCCCTGACAGCCCCTCTGCTCACCCTCAGCCCACTACTTGTGCAGTGGGCTCGCCGCGCGTCTGCCGGCTTCCATCGGCGTCATGGCTGGAGGATCCCTCAGCTCCGCCTCCAGCCTCAGAGTCCAGAACTCCGCCTCGGCCCTCCGACCCTGCGGCTCCACCACGGCTCTCAGCTCCCTCGTCTCCACCGTCGGCCCACCAGCTCCACCGGGCTCCCTCGTCCCTCCGGCTCCGCCTTGGTCGGTCGTCGTCCCGTCATCGCCTCGGGACTCCTCCAGCTTTGCCTCGTCGCTCCATCCCACCGGCTCTGTTGGGCTCCTCCCTCCCTCCGGCACAGCCTCCATCCTCTGTCGCTCCGGCTCCGCCGCGGACCTCCGGATCTCCGCCTCCTGCCTTGGCCCTCCGGATCCTCGGTGTCGCCCTGGATCTTCGGCTCTCCGTCTCCGCCTCGGGCTCCTCCGCCAGCTGCTCCGCCTCTGTCGGTCGGCCCCCTGGAGTCGTCAGCCCTTCCTCCACCATGGCTCCTCCCTCCATCGGCTCCACCGTGGGTCATCATGGCTGCGGTCTGGGTCTCCCTCTGCTTCTCCTGCTCTGGGTCCCTCCTGTTTCCTCCTTGGCTCCTTCCACCTTCGTCACCCCCCCTGGACTATGTTATGTTGATTTGATCTGTCTGTCCGGCCATTGCCTCCTGTACCGCCCACCTACTCTCTTGTGTTTTAGTTTTATTTTTTTTTTTTTTTTTTGTATTTTGTACGGCGCTAGTCGCGCCTATTCGGAGGGGGGCGTTATGTTACATTCATGTCGGTGTATGTCTTTGGTTTCTCCCATTGTCTCCCCCCGTCTATCTGTCTGCTTTGGTTTTACCCTCGTTAGCGTTATTCCCTTCACCTGTTTGCATCAATTAGTTCACCTTTATAAGCCTGTTTGTTTCTTGAGTTCCCTGTCGGTCTTTAACGTTTGTTTGGTTCTACGTGTGTGGATATTCCTGCTTGTGCTACCTGAAGTTTATATTAAATATTGTTGCCTGTTATCTCGTCTCTCGTCTCGTTCCGTCCAGCACACAGCTACTACGTAACAATATCTTGAAAATATTTACATGTATATATTTATTCATATAACTGATACTATATATATATTTTTTAATATATAAACATAACATGTTTCTTACGTTTATACATGCATGTCTTGTATGTATTTATATATATATATATTATTTAAACAAAAACATTAATTTTGGATGCGATTAATCGTTTGACAGTACTAGTGTGGTATTCCCTACATTATGAGGACCAGATGTCCCCAGAATGTTTTGTGTGAGGAGTGCAATAAAGACAAAAAAATTATATATTTTCTGGAATTTTGTCTATAACAATAATTAGAAGATATTTTGCTGAGTGTGTTTTTGTGCTGGTGCTTTTGTTGTGGACTACTGACTACCAAAGCTTTTGATTTTCTTCATATTCTGTGCAGTGATTAGTTTGCAGGAGTAACATAAATTAACTTTTCCAATAAGTTCAAATTGATTTTTAACTTTTATGGGTATTTTTACCTTTACAAGGCATTTTTTTTCCTAACCTAATTAAATGTATGCATCATCTTTTTCTGACATGTAATAAATAAATTAAAATTGTAAGACATTATAGGGCTGCTACCAATCAGATGAAATCAGTATCAACAAAATTTGTTTGCATTGCAGAGGTGGCACAGAATCTGCATCTGAAGTGGCATTTAGATGCATTTACACAGACTGTTTAATGCAGGACAATGCATTTAACCATCAGTTACAAATGCATAATTAACTTTTTAGTATTTTAAAAAATAAATGTTAAATACTTTGAAAACTCGAAATGATTTGGGGGAACAAAAAAGGACAACATACTTTAAATCTATACGTAAAATTGTGGTGGTAAAAAACACTGCATGAGTCACTGAGTCATTCATTTAAACAATTCCTTCAAACTGCTAATTGATTCAGTAACGAAACACAGTCATGTGTCGCTCAGAGATGCAAAACAGTTCTGCTGTGGCTGTTTGGAGCTATTTTCATTGAAAAATACAGCAAAAACATCTAGAATGCAAGTCACTTAAAGGAGTCATCGGATGCAAAGTTCACTTTTACACGTTGTTTGAATATTAATGTGTGTTGGCAGTGTATGTACACATGTACCCTATAATGATAAAAATCCATGCAGTGGTTTTTAATTAATCTGTAAAAATAATATCCTCTTTTTCAAATCGAGCCATTCTCAGATGCCTCCCACGATAGTTGATTGACATGAGCGTCTTACCTCAGATCAGCTGTAACAGTCTGACCTGAATTGTTTCGATGTTGGAGCAGGGATGTAAGTTAGACAAGAATATCTCTGATTGAACAGTTGAGGTGTTGTGTTGCTGGATGTAATAATGAACGTAGTGGTCGTCATTTACTCCCGACATCTGAGCCGCTGAAGATGCAGTGGATTACGTTTGTTTGTGAATGGAATGCGCCTCCTGATCTACATATATCCATCTATGTTCGCACGAATCATTCGCCATCCAGCTTCACGTACGGCAGAAGTGAGTATAAGAGTTTTTTTTAATGAATCTTTGCAATCGCCTTTCCTAATAACATGCTAGTTAGCAAGTTTAGTGGCAAAACGCGGCTAAATGCAGCTAAAGTAAACAGGCTCGTCACTCCTCAGAGCTCATTAACATTTAAAGCAACCTCGACCAGAACAGGATAGTTTTGCAGAGATGGTTTTGGCAAGGTAAAAAGGGTGTTGTTTTACACTACCATTGAGAATTTTTAACCGAAGTATATTATAGACTTTTCATTAAGACCCTAAAGAATCATATCAACTTGTGGAAAATGGGCATCCAATGACCACTTTAATATTAAACTATACACGATTTGATTTGAGTATATCGCAAAAACCAAACAAAAACACACACAGAGAGTACGCATTCACTACATGATGTTAGACTACTGTGCTTGCACATTTAGAGTTCACACTTTTACTGCGTGATTTAATCTATCAAAATACATTTAGAATCCCCAAAAATTCAAGATAAGGGGGTGAAATGCCCCCGTATGACTTTTATATACAGTATCTTTTAGTTAACCCTTTCACACGTGAGTTTAAAATATTCTATCTGAGCCCCCAGGGTGAGTTTTTTTAGAATTTTTTAGACCGTTATTTTAGAATTTATCGCCTTATTGTTTCCATGGCGACGCGTCGTGTTTGTCACGTGACACAACGCAGCCACAATAGCGCTGTATGACACATGTATCACTTTTATAACTTTTTTCCTTTTTTATTATTAATATTCACAAACGTGCTCACTGTATTATGAAATATCTGATATTCCGATTTTGAAATATGCGCAAGTAAATGTATTTGGAGGTTTAAACACTTTTATAATGACCGCGTTAGTTGATCTATACCGGGTGATGGGCGCCGCCATGTTAGTTAGCGCTGAATCCGAGCTGTGGGGTTTACAAGACGCAAATTCATCCTCTCCTCCCGAGAAACATTAAAGTAAGTCTCTGGTGAGCTGGGAGAAAAGCAGAGTAAACTTTATAGTTACCTACACAATGTGTATATGATATCAATAAAACGTCATCAGATAACATTTTGTAAGGATCGTTATTGCCGCTTCAATAGACATCGGCGTGTATTTTGCAAACTATAAATGCATCCTTTTACTAGGACTTATGTGTATTTAAATGTCTGGAACCTAAAATAAGCATTATATGGTTGAAAACACTGAATAGTTGCGATAACATGACAAGCGCTCAGCGCATCTGATCTGGTTTAGCGCCAGCCAAAGCCCAAAGCAGATTTGAATTCAACAGTTGACCACGTGATGCGCTGAATGTTCGAATCACACCGGTGTGGTCGTACACGTGAGTATCACATTAAAAGTGAGGTTATTCTCCAATATCAGCCCAGTTGCAAATATGATACTGATTTGATGAACAGCTCAATAAACAAGAAGTTAACCAATAATTACGATATTATCGTGGACCATATACATTGCAATGCATACCCCTAGGTAGGGTTAGGGTAAGGGGACAGAAAATACAGTTTGTACAGTGCAATAACATGGAATGTCCCCATAATGATAGGAATACCAGTGTGTGTGAATCCACTGAATCCAAGGGGATCATGCAGGGGTTGATGGGGCCGGATTAAAACATAAAATTCCCACCTATGGTGCTGTGACTCAGATCGGTATAAGAATAAAGAGAATAAACCCCTCAGGTCTCGAGGTAAAGCCATGAAGACGCACGTCATAATAGCTGCTTTTTATAAAAAAGCTTGTTGACAGGTATATGGGAGCTGACGAGAACAGGAACTGAGAGTTCACACCCTGCGGCACATGGTGACCTCTCCAAAGGCCCTGTGCTATTGCCATTTCTCATCTTTCACAACTTAGACATAAACAGAGGAAACTGCATTTTGCTTGTGCAATGCATCCCAAACTATTATATTCCCATATTTATCAGCTACAACTAAACGTAATGTCAAGAAGAAAGAGTGTCCTTTATAAGTATCCTCAAATCAAGGAGATCTGTTCTGAACATAATCACTCCTATTAACATAAAGCACAGCTGAAACAAGACGTGAATACTAAATGAGCATGAACAAAGCGATGAAATATTACAGATGCATTAGCAATGCTGAAATTGTTATTCAAAGCATACAGTTTGTGCTAGTGAATGTCACAGTTTAGATAACCGACAAATGACAAATTGATGAGAGACTATTTAACTTCAGCCATGAAATAGAGTTTCATAGACCATGAAGAGATAAATGCTCCCTCATTTGGATGTATGAGAATGTGACACAAATGGTCAGACCTGAAATATCACTCATTATAAACTGACTGCTACAAATCCCAGAAAGATCACACATTTGCTTGTTCGAAGGATGTTTGCAAGGTGCTCATAAAAGCCTTGTGAAATAGGATGGGAGTCTTATTTGAAAAAGGAACTACTCATTTCTGTGTAATTTTATGCTTCGGCATGTCCAATATCATGTTGTGTTGTGTCTCTGATGGCAGTCACGCATTAATGTGTTTACAGCCGGTCCCCGCAGGGGTCCGGGTCCCACTCTTTTCCTGTCGTTCACAAGCACAGAGTCACAGACGCACAAACTGCCTATTTAAAGTCTGTCAACAGCCTCGGTAAAAAGCTCTCCCAAAGTAGTGTGCAAAAGATGGCAGAGCCAAATGAGAGAGGTAGAGTGATAGACGGAGAAAAAAGGAAATCAAAACGAATAACTTGGAACTAGTTTTTCGATCCCTGCTGTTTCCTAGACGACAGGCGTCTGTGGTCTCTGTGAATGATTTTCTGAGAATGCATTGACAGACAGGGTGACCATAAATGACTTACTGATTTGGTGGAGCTTTCTAAGACCTCTTCTTCCACCGGCTCCAAACGCAGTTCCTATGAAAGAAAGACGTGTTTCTGTTTGAATCTCATAACAATAGATGACATTTTAGCCCAAAATTAACATAAAATTATATTTTGCATTTAAAAAAAATGAAACCTGTCTTTAGGACAATCATTTTTTGCATGACTATAAAGTATTTTACCTCAAAATTCATATTACCTTAATGCAAAAAATATCTTTTTTTTAAGCAATGCAACAATCTCATTCTCATTATTGTAATGCAAAATAAATAAATAAAATAAAATAAAATAAAAATCTCAGTCTCATTACTGTAATGCATCTATGCATTTTGTGTGTTTATTTCCATTATTCTTGAGTTATTTTCATTAAAGTCTCATTATTGTAATGCAATTTTTTTAATCAGCATTAATTAAAGCGAGTATAATCATTACTACCGAGTTAGTAATGTAGCAAGTTCCAATTACTACAGAATATTATTTACTATTTTATAATACGACAGTATGACTGAGACATGTTCTTGACGGGTTTCGTTACATTTATGAATTGTAATGTTAGAAGGAAGAGTGATGAGAGACAGAAAGCATTATGATGAGAAAGACAGAAATCATTTGTGTAGCCTGTTGCCTTTTTCTCGAGACGGTCGATCAGCTTTTGCAGTCTGTTGACCTGAGTAATCCATTGATTGTCCTCTTCATACAGACCTGCAGAAACACACATTTCAGCACATTTCAGCTCTCTCTCTTGCTTTCTTGCCATATGGAGGCGCTTACTCTGACTGAATGTAAATGAATTGTAATTAAATGAATTGTATTGGGAGTGTTTATTTTGGCAGCATGTTTTATGACATGCTCTCTAAAAGATTGCTTATTAATTTGATCATCTCCTTATCAAATTT
Organism: Cirrhinus mrigala; assembly: GCA_036247105.1. Lineage (NCBI taxonomy): Eukaryota > Metazoa > Chordata > Actinopteri > Cypriniformes > Cyprinidae > Cirrhinus > Cirrhinus mrigala. The sequence continues at coordinate 11,569,412 of CM070025.1, forward strand.
TCTATCAGGAATGAACTCAAGATGCTTTTCACCTAATTAAGATCCTATGAAATCTGTTTTATTTTCTTTTCCCAAATTCCATTTTTTTTTCATTTCATCTTTTAATTTTTCTGGATTCAGATTCTTTCTGTTTTCATTTTCTAGGCTCTGTTTTAATACTTAAATTGAAAAGTATTAATCAAAAAGCATGTCTAATGAATTAAAATCTTGAAACGTACAAAATTTAATAGCAATTCATTTAACAAAAATGTAAAAAAAAACAAACATGAAACCTGTATTACTTTTTCTCAAATTCAGTTTTATTTTGACCTAATTCGTTTTAATGAAAATGGTTTAATTAAATTTTGAATAATCAAATGCATCTCTCATGAACTGATTTTTATTTGAAAATATATATATAATTTATTATTATTATTATTATTATTATTATTATTATTATTTTTATTTTTTTTTTTCCAGAGATACTGTGTTGGGTATTTACATTTTTCTGGTAAATAAATGCTGGTAAACATTTTTTTCAGGTAAATATTCATTTAAAAAATAATGTTTTAATAAGAATTTTATTACAAGTAGTGGTACTATCATTATATTAAGCAATATATTTCTGTCATAGTTTCTTCAAGTTAAACCTAACTTTTATTTTGACAGGTTGCTGTGAAGACTTTTAAGTTTCTGTTTGTATATGATACTGCGATAGCTTCTCTCAAAGAAACGGTTAAATGCTCATAAAGTGACTCTCAGAGCAGTTCTAGAGATTTGATGTTTATGTACTTAAATAATGGGTTGGAATTTTGATTTAAGTGTACTGACCTACTTTTGATTTATTCATCCAAAATTTGGCAAATTCTGTGACATTCTATGTTATACAGTAAATTCAAACTAGACCTTATATAATATCTAACAAATCAATAAAATGAAAAAAAAAAAAAAGATAAAAACATCAAATATCCATATTAATACAATAATCCAATATTTTAGTTCCCTTTAAAAGGTTCTAGAGTCGACTGTCACCTTCTTTCTCTGGAGTCTCTCCCATAGTCTTTCTTCACAATCCCTCCTACCTAAACTTCTTCCCAGATCTGCTGTCAGCTGCATGCCCCCTGGGTGTGCGTATGTGCCCTTTTCTTTCTCCAGAGCACTGAGGCTCAGAATAATCACCTGAATTGACAAGGTTCAGAAGTGGGTTGTTTGGAGACAAGCTGTTATTCCTTTGAAGTCTTCGATTAGATCTCCTTCCTGACCACTGAATGGGCAGAACCTCTGGCTTCACAGGCCCCTGTCTGTGATTGAGACAGCACACACACAAACACACAATGCAGATGCTCAGGAATGAGAGTAATATTGTTTTTTCTCATATGCTCCTCTCATTATTAGCTTTTGATTACTCTGCCCAGGGCATGGAAGATTGAAAATAACTATAACCATCACATATGGCCAATGGATAAATATCCTTCAATAATTTAACACCCACCAGAAACAATAATTTGCAGAATATAATTTATTTAACACTTTATACAACAGATTGGATTTAAAGCAAGCAGCTTTACAGTATTAAACACGGAAAACAGTGTCAGTGTCGCTTTCAATGAGAATTACAACTTCATTTTTACATATGCAACAGTTGAGGTCAAAAGTTTACATACACCTTGCAGTATCTGCAAAATGTTAATCATTTTATCAAAATAAGAGAGAATATACAAAAATTGCATGTTATTTTTTATTTAGTACTGACCTGAATACCTGAATAAAATATTTCTCACAACAGATGTTTACATATAGTCTACAAGAGAAAATAATAGTTTGTTAATTACCCCGTTCAAAATTTTTCATACACTTGTTTCATAATACTGTGTTGTTACCTGGATGATCCACGGCTGTGTTGTTTGTTTAGTGATAGTTGTTCATGAGTCTCTTGTTTGTCCTGAACAGTTAAACTACCCCCTGTTCTTCAGAAAAATCCTTCAGGTCCCCCAAATTCTTTGTTTTTTTCAGCCTTTTTGTGTATTTGAACCTTTTCCAACAGTGACTGTATGATTTTGAGATCCATCTTTTCAAACTGAGGACAGCTGAGGGATTCATATGTTCAGAACAAGAGACTCATGAACAAACTATCACTATACAAAAAATGTGGATCATTCAAGTAACAGAACCGTATTTAAAGTGTATGTAAACATTTGAATGGGGTCATTTTTATAAATTCAACTATTATTTTCTGTTGTGGACTATATGTAAACGACTTTTGTGAGAAATATCTTATTAAGATCAGTACTAAATAAAAATAACATGCATTTTGTATGATACCACTTATTTTGGTAAAATAATTAACATTTTGCAAATTCTGCAAGGTGTATGTAAACTTTTGACTTCAACTGTAGTGTTCATGTTTTTACTCACATCCGACCTTGACGGACAGAACAAAAGAAATTAACCTGATTTGCGTAATCGCCATGGTTCACCCGGAGTAGACTTTTCTGGAAAGTTCACTATGATAAGCCATTTCAAACTCCTGAAATCCCTTTTTTAGTCTGATTTTGTTTGAAATTATATCACACAATTGATTCTTCGATTCTGCTTAAAGTATATCGGGGCATTTTAGACTAGACAACTGGAGCCTAAAACAGCACGTTCTCAAAGAAGAATCTGCTCTTCACTTCTGACTTTCAGGCAGTTATGGTGCCATGACCCAGATTGAGTTTCTTGCTCAAACCTTTTCAGCTAAACTATAATTTGGTGAGTGTTACTCCATGCAAAATATCTCTACAGAGAATTCCTACAATTGAGAAATGTGGACGTCACTCTTAAAAATAACGCTTCATTGGCATTGATGGTTCCATAAAGAACTGTCAACATCCATGGAATCTTTCAATTGCACAAAAGATTCTTTAAAAGGTTCTTCAGATTTGTAAAATGTTCTTCACACAAAGAAAAAATGGCTCTTTAAAGAACTGATCTCTGGAAGGTTCTTTGGGGAACCGAAAGTGGTTTTTCTATGGCATCATTTTGAAAACCCCTTTTATTTTTAAGAGTGTAACTACTTTTTTTCTGGAGAGACAGTGAGTTCAGATAGTTTTAAAAGAATTAATAGACTCAATAGTGACTGAATCAGTCAGATTTGACCAAAAAAATATAGTATTATATGGGATTCAGAAAAGCTTTGGCCTTTTAAGAATGCAAAAAACGTACTTGGGGCATGAATCAGAAAGAAAGGCTTCAGCAAGGAATTTAATTTATCCATGGCACAAGAACAAGCTCAATGTATTGCAAAGCCAGAAGAAAAAAACTAAAAATTGCACTCAAATATCATGTCTTACTGAAAAGTTCGGCTAAAATAAAGTCTCGATCAAAAATGCTTTAGAAGAGCAACAATCAAATTCACAGTTCTTCTGTAAACAAGAGGAAATTGGTAATGCATTGGTGGATGAATTGAGCTGAATTGAGGTTGACAATGGTCCATCTGAAACTAGATATAATCATTAAAAGAACTGTAGATACTGAAGCAATAAAGAATATCTCAGAGTTTGCTATCACCACATTGTGTTCTTCATATTCCTCAGTTTAAGAGCATGTTTTAAAATAACAAAAGCTCTCTCTTGTTCCTATCTGAACAGTGTTACTTTGCACCTTATAGTGCCACGGTGTCCTGAGTGGATGCTTAACAGCTTGTCCGAAGATGGTATAATTGCAAGTCTATCCACCTTATTTTTGTCGTAAGAGTGCGAGCGGCCATTTGTAAATTTAATGTGTCTGGCTTCCGGTCTCATCTGCATCCAGCTATGTTTATCTGTACAAAACAGCTTGTTTTCCTGCTTGATATTGCATATTGGTGTGTCTTACAATATTATTTTAATGTATTATCTTAATTTTGAACACAATAGTTTGTAGTGCAAACTGTTTTACCGTTTACGGCACTTCAATATTCTTCTCGTTATATCTCTATGGCAGATTATGAACAGGAAGTCTAACACATTACCAGAAAACAGCTTACTGGATAGGTTTATTTGACCTACTAATAGCACCTCCCCTCAGCAAGCTACATGATTTGAATTATCATTCATGTTCGTAGCACAAACAGCGTTGCATTAGTTACATACCTAAATGTATACTTACTATTATGGGTTTCTTGAAATGTTTAACCCATCTAGGGATACGCGGTATACCGGTATACATTATATTTCAAACGGTTTGATATCATCATTTTGCCCAGTTCAGTATTTCATACGCTGCTGTTCCGAAGTTCACCTGTAGGCGGCAGTACTTCCTGCGAAACCGGTAAACGTGACAACAGAAAAACGATGAAATCCATCAACGCGCCCGAAAGTAGTAAATAAAGACAACAGTAGAAGTGAAATATTGCATTATTTTGCATACAAAACAGATGATAAAGGTGAACGAACTGACCTTACTGCACCTGGATGCAAGCGCTGCTATAAATCATGTGTTGCTACAGGAGGCAACACATCAAATATTGCCAAGCATGTAATTTGCTCATCCTGATCTTTTCCGTGAATTCAGAGATCGACAGGTGAGTGCATCATTCTTAAGTTCACTTTTAATTAACTTTTCTTAACGACAGATCAGAGGCGGACAGTATTTTTACTTAACTCAAGTAAATGTAAAAAGTATTTGTAGTTTATCAGTGTTTTTCTTTGGAAAATGTTTATTTTTACTACATTCCAAAGCATAATGTCATACTTTTTACTGGACTATATCTCATAGAAGTTGTTTGTTTTACCTTTAATACTTAAGAATATTAAAAACATAGTATTTTCTTGTACTCAAGTAAGTCTTTGAATTACTTTTGCTTGAGAAAAAGTAAGAAAGTAATAGATTTCTAATGTAATTAAGTATTAAGTGATATTTAATATTAAACATAGTGCAGTAAAAAGTACAGTATTATGCTTTGGAATGTTGTGAAGTAAAGTTTTCCAAAGAAAAACACTCTGATAAAGTACAGACACTTAAAAAGTACTTTTAAAGCTGAGTAAAAATACTTCACTACTGTCCGCCAGCTGATCAACGCATATACCTAAGCTGTGATACAGAATAAACACGAAAGCTCAAACGTGCGAACCATTTTAGTTCTGGTCACATAATATTGGCACATACATTTCAAACAATCAATTGAATTTGAATGAAGCAAGAGTTTTGCTATATTAATTTTAGCATAAATAAAATGAAGGGGATGTTTCTGCCGCGCCGCCGACCGCTGATGTGAAGCAGCCGAGAGAGAGATTTATATTTAATGCTTTTTCTTTGGCTATCTGAGTCTGAAATCTGAAAACAATCAGAGAGAGATAATAATGTGATTTTGAATACTTTGACTGTTAGAATAATATTTTAGAGTAAAGCAATTCATTAGGTACTGACCTAACAGTATTACAGCACATATTAATCTAGGTTAATAACTGAAGAGTTCAGATGCAAAACCAGATAAATCCATCTGACATCTTTCTTTAAAAAAGGCTCAGATGTATAGGTTTCTATGTAAGTACTGGTACTTCTGATTGGGCTGAGGGTGGTATTTTAGCGAGTTTGAAGAAAAAGTATTTGATGGACGTATAATATGTGTCAAGAGCATTCACTATCTCAGTATCATTATCTCATTTTTGACCGAGATGGCTTTTATCTGGTTTTGCATCTGAACTCTTCAATTATTTATAAATGGTAAATAAACTAATACATCTTTAGTATGTTAACATTTCTTACTAAATTGTTTTCAATGCATTTATCTTTTGAGGCTGGTTATTTGTCACCGATGATATCTATTTAGTATCCATACCAAGGTATTAGATTCTGGTATCGTACCGAAGCCAAAATTATGGTATCGGGCCATCCCTAAACCCATCATATAAGAAATAGTGATTCTTGCCTTTAAAAATGTGTTCTATTCTTACATTATGAAGGGCTTTTCACTGCAGGAAAAGCTAAAATGCCTATGCTAATATAATTCATACATTGCATCTAATTGAATTGCATTAGCAGAAACACAGTCTATTCAGATGCAAATGATGCTTCAACATTTTCACCCAGCATCAAAACGCAGTTCTTAAACATCACGACTACACTGATGCCTCTTTGATTGCACAAGACCTTTCTGCCCTCCTCCTCATGCTACCAATTAAAATGTACAAAATAAGTCAGCCGGTTTTTTACACGCTTGTCAGATTCTTCCAAAACAGGGAAGGGTTGCTTTGTAGACTGCTTTTGCTATTAGTAATTTTAATGTTGTATATATGAGATGCATTTCTTTTCAGTGGTTAAATGTTTGTTCTGTATAATAAATAAATAAGATATGATATGATATAGTTATTATTTATCTGCAAAATAAACCACTTTAGGATGACACCAGGTGTTATTTTGCCATAATGACCACCTGATTGTACAACAGCATGTCTTACTTTTATGAGGAAGTGATCGTGTGCCATCAAACACTCAAAAAGATGATGTTATGAACTGAATACCATTTTACTATTCAGTTGTGTGAGTGAAATATGATTATATGAAATCTAATTATATCTATTGTTCTCGAACAGCGGAGGAATGCTGCATCTATTTTAACTTTGAGACAATGAAATAAATGTAGGCAGGCAGGTGTCAAAATTAAAGCTCGGTTGGTTGCTCATTATCCCTAAAGACACTGTTGCACAACACGCGTCTTGAGGGTAGCTTACCCTCCGCGGTTAAAAATGGCTCACAACTGCATCAGCACACTGAATTCTCCAGCAAATGAATCAGCTTGAGTCACACAGGTGATTAAAACTCTGCTGGAGTCACATCCACAAACCTGCATGAACCCGTGGATCTCAAGTGACACACGCAGTGAAATGTTCTCTAGAGACCAGCGTCTTTTTATACAGGAATTTATATGAAAATGACATAATGTTAAAAACAAAAATGGAGGTGTATCAGCAGCAGTGCTGTTTCCTAATAGCTGATAATGGTCTACTTCGCACACATAGATGAAAGCGGCGCTGTGAATGGGGTGAGCGCTCCTGTGAGCTCTGGATTCAGATTTGAGCTCATCTCCCCTGTTTCATCCCTGTGTGCGGTGCTGCTCCTCAGAGAGCCTGACTCGACGCTTCAGACGGAATAGAGAATGGACCACGCTATTTCAATTTGTTCTGGCCACCAGCCACTTTCAGCACATCTAACGCAGTGGGAATCAATCCCACCTGACCGGCACACAATGAGCTGTCCGCATAACGCCAGCCTGCGCCATCTCAAAGCCTTTAGGCTCAAAATGTGTATACGCTTTCTAGAAAACACTAATGTTATGAAACTCCACACTGTCAAATGTGACACAAAAGCATGGTGACATAAGAGGTTACACGTGTGTAGCCATGTGAAAACGTGCACAGGTTTGCTCTGTGCTTGGAGAAATGATGAAAACGCTCCTTAAAGGGATTGTTCACTCAAAAATGGAAATTCTGTCATCATTTATTCATCCCAACGTTGTTCCAAACCCTGTATGATTTTATATTTTCTATAAAAGGAGAAAAGCTATGGAAACCCATTTCTGCCACTGAATTAAAAATTAAAAAAAAGGTAATTGCGACTTTTTATCTTGCAATTTCAAGTTCACATCTTGCAAATTTTTCTCATAATTGTGACATAAGCTTGCAATTGTGAGCTATAAAGAATTGCGAGAGATAAACTTGCAATTGCAGGAAAAAAAAATTGCAAGATTTAAACTCAATTGTGAGTTAAGTCAGTATTGTAAGATAAACTTACGATTCAAAATGTTAGATTGCTGTCTCCATGCCTAGACAATTAAGATCCAGCCCCAGATGCCAGATCCCGTCAAAAAATATCAGTTTGTCCAGTATCAGAACAACTCATCAGCAGAGTAGTCTAATACCCAAAACCTGTTAACAGGAGGTCTTGTCTGGTACCCAAAAATACCCAAAACACTATTAACAGTCTTCTATCAGCCAAGAAGTTGACTGAGGAAAAAGCCAGTGAAAGTGAAGAGCAGCAGCAGGAGATGAAGTAATGATGATAAAAGGAGCAGAGTTTATTGAATAGTCTTAGTTGCGCATGTCTCAGTGCTCAGACTTTGTCTGAAGAACACAAATCCAACAAGTATTGTTATACCAAACTGATTCACAACAAGAACATTTCAGTCTTTTTTTCCCCTCAGAATTGGCCTTTATAACTCACAATTGCAAGATGCAGTTCTGAGAAATTCGGAATTGTAAGTTTATATCATGCAACTCTGAGAAAAAAATCACACCAGGATACAAACTTGCATTTGCAAGAAAAAAAACTCGCAATTCTGACTTTATACTGTAATTTTATATCATGCAATTCTGAGAAAAAAAAAGTCAGATTTGCTAGTTTATATCACACAATTCTGAGAAAAAGTCAGAATTGGGAGTCTGTAATTCAGAGAAAAAAAAGACGCAACACACAATTGCGAGAAAAAACTGAGATTAAAAAAAAAAAAAAAATCACAATTACCTTTTTTATTTTTTTTTATAGAAAGGTGACACATTTCCAAGTAGATGATAAACATGGACTGCTATTCACTTGTAAAAAAAATGCACTTAATTGTAGTGAATGTGCATTTTTAGTGTATATTTCTTTAAAAAATTACTGTAATTGCAACTTTCATGAATGTTTTTAACAGATTAAATAATGTTATAATGTCAAAAAAGTTTTACTGTAAAGTACATTTTACATCATGTTTTAATCTTTGGTCAGTTGATTAATAGAGTGTTATTTAATATCACATTTAAGGTTAATATATTTTAAATGTAGTAAATGGCAACTACAACATTACAAAGTGTCATTAAAATAGGTTTAAAAACATTTAAACAGAAATGACATGAAAGCATATTTTACTTTACCATAAATGCTTGTCAGTTCATTCATCAGTACACTTTAACCATTAAATTCAGTAACAACAGAAATAATTAAATTAGATAAATTCAGATATAATTAAATGAATCCATTTTATATAGATGTTAACTTTTAAACTTAATTTCAGATAACATGCATATAAGTGTCTGAAAACATTACATTGTTAATACTTAAGTATATATTTTTTTTTAATTATTTTTTGTAATATGTGTGTAAGCTTTTTCTTTTTTTAAGAGTGTCTGTTTGGATCTTGATAGGTCCAAAAGTATTGTATTTAACAGAAAAGCATGAACATTCTGTCTAGCATTTCCTTTTGTATTCTCTGGAAGAAAGATAAAAAGGGTTTGTGCCGGCATGGGTAAATGATGAGTTTTAATCTGTGGTGAACTATCCCTTTAATTGTGTAAATATGTGTTCTGTCAAAACTCATCCAACCGAGATAAAGGTCAGAGGGGGCTAGGCTTGCCAGGAGTAGAGATATTCTGAGTGTGCTCATGGGATTGTGAGTGAGACTGCAGACTTGGTACATCTATATTAGCAGCGTCAAGATCTGTGATAGGCTGAAAATGACTTGTAAGGAATGGGAGATGGAGATATCAGGCTAAAGCCAATGCCACTATATACTAGATATAAAGACTTTTGCAACATGAAATAATTTAAAATGTCTTTGTACTAAATTTGTACTAAAATCAAGGGTGGTCAAAAGCATGATTGACCTCTTAATTGTCTGATATGGTTATCTAATGTAGTTCACCCAAAAATGAAAATTACCCCATGATTTAATCAACCTCAAGCCATCCTAAATGTATATAACTTTCTTCTTTCTGATAAATACAGTTGGAGTTATATTAAAAATTGTCCTAGCTCTTTCAAGCTTTATAATGGCAGTGAATGGCTGTTGAGACTTTGTACCTCAAGAAAGTGCATCCACCCATCATAAAAAGTTCTCCACACGGCTCCAGGGGTTAATAAAGGGGTTAATAAAGGCCTATACATTTTTTTGTTTCCCCTCATATAAGTCAGTGGCTACCAGTTATTGTTTGTTAACCAACATTATTTAAAATATCTTCTTTTATGTTTAACAAAATTTTCATTTTGAGGTGAACAGTTCCTTCAAATTTCATAAAGACTAGGGTAGAGTCACATATCTGTATACTGTATTAAGTAACAGATTTTTATACCAGCTGAAATTAAACACAGGAGGGGATTCAGGTCCCCCAAATAGTGTCTATAATTGCCTCTGTTTTTACTAATAACTGCAATATAAGCTGTATATTTTAGTGGTGCACTGTTATTAAGTTAAACACATCGTATCGCCTGCAGAGGCGATAATGAGGCAATTTAAATTTACCAATTAATTAGGATGCAACTGGCTATATCGGAGCCAGAGTATTTTTAAGAACAGACAGAAAAAGAAAAGGAAGCACTTCATTTTAAAACCCAACCTCAGCATCCTTCATTTCTTTAGGCCATCTGCTCCAGCTAATTTTCTTGAGATCATAAGGTGAGCGGAGCAGCACAGCTGCCGCACACTGAGAAGGAGGAGAGGTAGTGGGCACGTTGCGATGCACACGCAGCCATATACGGACTCAGACACGCAGCGCTCTGTAGCATGCAATCATCCAGGTGCTGGAACAAAACAGCTAATTTTGCATTCTAAATTCTGCGCTCTATAAGTAGCTGCTGACCCCCACGGTGGGCCACGCAGCAGACCCTCCTCAGCACACAAATGCAGTGAGTCAGAGACGCAGTGAGCTCAAAATGAGCTGCTAATCAAACGCAACACACATGCAGATGCACACACATGGTTTTGTTGATTCAGTGGCGGTTTAAACTGGCATTCATCCCCTTTCTGCACAAAAACAAAGGGCTGGGTCAATGGTCTGCTGGTCACCTGGTCTATTAACAGTTGATGCCCCTGATGATTTAGATATTCAATACCAAGGATGGCTGTGCACAGAATACTTTGCTTGAGTCAGTGCACAATCGCTGTCTACATGCATTTTCAACAGTGAAATGGCATGTTTAGATCTGTGGAGACTCTACATGTCCACTGGTGCAGAAGAAATACACTCAATATCACTAAAAATGCTAGAGGTTTGATGCTTTGGGATTGTGTGATTGCTCTTAGTACACAGTCAATAATGTCATCATACATACACTACAGGTCAAAGGTTCAAAATAAGTCTCTAATGCTCAACAAGCCTGCATTTATTTGCTCAAAAATACAGTAAAAACTGTAATATTGTGAAATATTATTACAGTTTAAAATAGTTACATTACAGTTTAAAATAGTTATTTGATTTTGTTTTAAAAATTATTCCTATTCAGTTTTACTCCAGTCTCAAATGTCACATCATCCTTCAGAAATCATTCTAATATGCTGATTTGCTGCTTAATTATTATTGATATTATGTTATTAATAATGGCTCTCAGTATTATCAGTGTTGAATTTTTTTTATTGGTAGTGTATCACGATTTTCATAAAAATATTAAGCAGCACAACTGTTTCCAGCTTTGATGATATTAATATGTATTTCTTGAGCAGCAAATCGGTATATTAGATTGATTTCTAAAGGATCATGTGACACTGAACAATGGAGTAATGATGCTGAAATAAATTACATTTTAAAATATATTCAAATAGAAAACAGTTATTTTACACTGTAATAATATTTCACAATATTACTGCTTTTGCTGTATTTTTAATCAAATAAATGCCTTGGTGAGCAGAAAAGATTCTTTTAACAACATATAATATTTAATTATTCCAATTTTTTCAGTAGAGTATGTATGATTACAGTTGGAAGAATGCATACTTTACAGTCGTGCTCATAAATTTACATACCCCTTGCAGAATATGCTAAATATGAATAATTTTACCAAAATAAGAGGGATCATGAAAACTGTATGTTATTTTTTTTATTTAGTACTGTCCTGAATAAACTATTTAACATAGTATATATGTACTACACAAGACAAAATAATAACTGAACTGAAAAATTACCCCGTTCAAAAGTTTACATACCCTTGAATCTTAATAATGTGTGTTGTTTCCTGAATGATTCAGGACTGTTTTTATCTTTTGTGGTAGTTGTTTAGAAGTCACCTGCTTGTCCTGAGCAGTTCATCTGCCTGCTGTTCTTTAGAAAAATCCTCCAGCTCCTGCACATTATTTGTGTTTTCCAGCATCTTGCATATTTTAACACTTTTCAAAAGTGACTGTATAAATTTGAGATCCATCTTTTCACACTGAGAAAAATTGAGGAACTCATACATAACTATTACAAAAGGTGAAAACATTTTCTGACGCTTCGGAAGGCAACACAATGCATTAAGAGTGTGAGGGTGTAAACTTTTGAACAGGATGATGAGGTGTAAATTTTTATTTTTTAATGATTTTTTTCCCCCATTTAGTATTGCACTTCAGAAGCTACATAAATATTTTCATGTCTCCCAGAAGACAATATATGTACAATTTACCCTGATCATCCAACACCAGGCAGCTAAACTGCTGCAGGACAAACAAAGGACTCGTGAACAACTGTGACAAAACATAAAATGGATTATCCAGGAAACAACACATAGTATTAAGATTCAAGAGTATGTAAACTTTTGAATGGATTCATTTTTATAAACTCAATTATTATTTTGTATTGTGGAGTATATGTAAACACCTGTTATGTGAAATAGCTTATTTAGCACAGTATTAAATAAAAAATAACATGCAATTTTCATGATCCATCTTATTTTGTTAAAATTATTAACATTTTACATATTCTGCAAGGGGTATGTAAACTTATGAGCACAACTGTATGTCCATCCCCAACATATGCATACAGTATCACTTAACTGTTTCATTATTAATGAAACAGTGTCACAGTCTAGACATAATGAAAACATCCAAATAGCATTTAAAACCTGAATTCAATACTACAATGTGATTTGCATAAAGTCAAACATATCTTAATGTTCTGACAATATCACCACTTGTTCTTCTGTCACAGACGTTCAGCTTCAAGACAATGAATTGAAAATATCCACTCATCTCCTGCTCCCTCCACATGTACTGTAGAAACTATGTAGCAAAATGCAAGCGTGTGTTTTGTGTGGCTTGCCTCTCCTGCCGGGTCTGTTCGGCTGTGGTCTCCATGGCACACTCAAGAGAGCTCTGGAGAGACTGCAGCTGACTGGTGGTCTCCTTCAACAGGAAACGTGTCACAAACTGCTCCAGATGCGTGGCCTCCTGATAGTCCTGCAGATTAAAGACAGAGAATTTATTGTCACAGCTGTTTTAGAATGAGCTTTAAACATACACTGGCCATTTAAACACACTAAAATATAATTGAATGTTACTTTGGTAACACTTTACAATAAGTACACACTTGTACGGTACTTAAATCATTCACAAATTATTAGTTTATAGTTAATTCATAGTTTATAAACTGTAGTTAGTTAATACATTAATAGACTCGATACAAATAATGAGTTATTCATTTATTATCATTGTAATTAACCAAATATTTATTGTTTTATTAGCTCATATGTAAAGATAGCAACTTAAAGGATTAGTTCACTTTCAGAACAAAAATTTACAGATAATGTACTCACCCTCTTGTCATTCAAGATGTTCATGTCTTTCTTTCTTCAGTTGTAAAGAAATTATGTTTTTTGAGGAAAACATTTCAGGATTTCTCTCCATATAGTGGACTTCTATGGTGTCCGAGAGTTTAAACTTCCAAAATGCAGTTTAAATGCAGTTTCAAAGGGCTCTACACAATCCCAGCCAAGAAAAAAAGGGTCTTATCTAGCGAAATGATTGGTTATTTTCTAAAAAAAAAATATATATATATATAATTTACATACTCTTTAACCTCAAACACTCCTCTTGTCTAGGTCTGCATTAACTGTTTTTACCTGTTCAAGGCAGTTAGGGTATGTCGAAAAACTCCCATCTCATTTTCTCCTCCAACCTCAAAATTGTCCCACATCCCTGTTTTACCTTTTTCTGTAAAGGGCGTTTGACTTTCCTTGCATGTTTACTTGCAAACACTGGGTCGGTACTTCTGCAGCGATTTAGGATGATTTTGAAGTTGGAGGAGAAAATGAGATGATAGTTTTCTGACCGACCCTAACTGTCTTGAACAGACCTTTTCACACAGACCTAAACAAGAGGAGCGTTTGAGGTTAGTAAGTATATAAATTGTAATTTTCTTTTTAGAAAATAACCGATCGTTTTGCTAGATAAGACCCTTGTTCCTTGGCTGGGATCGTTTAGAGCCCTTTGAAGCTGCATTGAAACTGCATTTTTGAAGTTCAAACTCGTGGGCACCATAGAAGTCCACTATATGGAGAGAAATCCTGAAATGTTTTCCTCAAAAAACAATTTCTTTATGACTGAAGAAAGAAAGACATGAACATCTTGGATGACAAGGGTTGTGAGTACATTATCTGTAAATTTTTGTTCTGGAAAAGAACTACTCCTTTATTAACTATAGTTCTCACTCTAGTCATATGTGGTATATGTGGTAAAGTAATATAATATATCATGTATATTGTAGTGTAATCTGGATAAATATTTCTTTAAAAAATATTATATATTATAATAATAACATATAATAATTAATATTATTATACAGTACCATTCAAAAGTCAGTAAGATTTTTTAATATTTTGGAAATAAGTCTCTTAAATGCTTACCAAGGCTGCATTTATTTATTTATTTATTTATTTAAAAAATTAAAAACTGTAATATTGTTAAATATTATTACAATATCAAATAACTGTTATAATATGTTTTGTTATAATATATTTTAAAATATTCAGTCAAAAAAATAATAATTTTTAGTCCTGTGATGGCAAAGCTAAATTTTCAGCATCATTACTCCAGTCTTCACATGATCCTTCAGAAATCATTCTAATATGCTGATTTGCTGCTCAAGAAACATTTATTTATGTTGAAAACAGTCGTGCAGCTTAATATTTCTGTGGAAACTGATTTTCAGGATTCTTTAATAAACATTAAGTTCAAAAGAACAGCATTTATTTTAAATAAAAATCTTTGTAACATTATAAATGTATCTATTTTCACTTTTGATCAATTTAATGCATCTTTGAGGAATAAAAAAAACGTACTGACCCCAAACTTTTGAAAGGATATACAGTACTGTGTTATTATCAGTATAGATTTAATAGGATAGTTCACCAAAAAATGAAAAATCTGTCATTACTTATTTACCCTCATGTCGTTACAAACCCGTAAGACCTTCAGTTCATCTACAGAACACAAATGAAGATATTTTTGATTAAATCCGAGAGCTTTCTGACCCTGCATAGACAGCAAAGCAACTGACACATTCAAGATCCAAAAAGGTAGTAAGAACATTGTTAAAATAATCCATGTGACATCAGCGGTTCAACCATAATATTATAAAGCTATGAGAATACTTTTTGTGCGGAAAGAAAACAAAAATAATGAGTCTATTCAACAATTTCTTCTCTTCAGTGTCAGTCTTCGACACACGTTCACAAGAGCATCACGCCGGCAGCAGCACCACACACATGCGTCATGATACGTTTGTGAAAGTGCGTCGAAGACTGACACGGAAGAAAAGAAACTGTTTAATTTTTGTTTTCTTTGCGCACAAATCTCGGATTTCATCAGAAATATCTCAATTTGTGTTCTGAAGATGAACAAATGTTTGGAATGACATGAGGGTGAGTAATTAATGACATATTTTCATTTTTGGGTAAACTATCCCTTTAACATTCATTCACAGTGGCAGGATGTAAAGTGACAGTCCCAAAGAAATTAAAACAAATACAAACAAAAAGCTCAGTGTAGGGTTTAGCATCCAGACAGCTCAATGAATGCATATGAGCCAGTCTAATACAACTATCTAAACCGAAACATTTCACTCTACGCTAAGTGTTTTTTGCAGGTACTTGCAATCCAGGTACGTGACTGAAACGTTTCATGCACCATGGCATTCAATTTAAGAACGTAACTATATCTTAAACTGGAGTGCCAGGAAGCCTCTTTATCTTTTTGTATGAGATTTTGTTTCACATCCGCAGTCTCGAAGGCAGGGCTGCATGGGTATGTTATTTGCACATGGTACTTCGGTTTTTCAGCGTTAGGAATCAACAGCCGCCTCTATAATTATGTCGCACGCCCAAAGCAACCGTGTTCTGTCACAAAGAAAAGCCATTATTAAAGCCGAGAACATCCCTCAGCTAACAGGACACATAATTCTTCTGAGCATCCAGTTATGAAACAGGTGCTGCACGACACGTCTATTATGAACTCGCTCAAGATGTTGACAGTCACAAATCCAACAGATCCACCAACACATGTGTATTTACAAAGAGGGCTAAACACACAGACCTTTACAATAACCTCAGCATGAATCACTGCAACCAAGAGCTGTATAACCTGAAGCAGCAAATATCACTAATTTTTACTTCCAGTGTCGGTGCTTGAGGCCAACATTTTACACGAGCCAAACACGTAACCGTGTATTCATGCAATCAGTACAAAGTGTCTGCAGAATGCAAATAACACCTAATAAATCACAATTAAATTCTTCAGAATAATCGTATTGGTTGTGAGTATAATACATGCACAGAGAGATATTTAATACCCTTTTTAAGACTTTTAACTGAAAATAAGCCAACCAATAAATACATGAATAAATAATATTCCATTGTTTGCAATGACAAGCTGTCATAAAAGTTCAAAGCTGATGTGTGATCCTCTAAACTGACTAAATGAGATACAGTTAGCAAATCATGTTACAAAGATGTCATTCATCTTTTGTAGATAAAATCAATCTGAAAACAACCTTTGTAATATTTGAGCTATAAATCTGTCATGAGTCCACCTGAAGGCAAAATATATTGGATGGATGATATGAGAGCTCACAGTACGATGTTCATAAGTGTGGTTGCTGTTTATAGAGTCCTCTCCTAAGGGGCAGAGACCACATGCATCACAGCAGCTGGTTTGCACACCCACTCGTGGCTTTATGCAATAAACACAACACAATTTGTTGCCACACATCATCACTAGCTGTTGTTGCTTATGATTAATGGAGCTCAGGCAGTAGAGATTATCAAGTGGTGTGAAGAGAGAGATCAAAGAAAATTCCTTTGTTAACACCTTGTTTTTTCCTGTCAGAATAAGATTAGCATGATTTGGCCACTTAAAATCAGTTTTTGCATTCATAATTATCTAAGAGCCTCTTAAAGGAGACCTATTATGGCCCTTTTTACAAGATGTAATATCAGTCCCAGGTCTCCCTGGAATGTGTCTGTGAGGTTTCAGCTCAAAATCTCAAAATACCCCATAGTTTTTGACTGGAAGCAGAAACATGTTTTCGTGCATGAGTCTTTGAATGCAAATGAGCTGCTGCTCCCCACCCTTTTTTCCAGAATAGGGCTTTTTTTCTCACCTTATGTTTTATTGTTATTGTTTTAGCATGTCTAATTATTTGAATGCATAAAAACAACTTTTATTTATTCTTACAGTAGCCTTATTAAATGTTTTTTCCCCTCAGAAATTCTCAGCGAGTGTCAAGCGTGCTTCAGTACAAGTAGTAAACAAAACTGAGCTTCTGTGCCATTCATTCATTCAGAACGGGAGACACACAGAACATGCTGGATTCATATTTAATTAGTATTTTGCGGCTTAATATTTACAGATACTAGTCCATATTGTGATTTGATTTGAAGGAGAAGTTCACTTCCAGAACAAAAATTTACAGATAATGTACTCACCCCCTTGTCATCCAAGATGTTCATGTCTTTCTTTCTTCAGTCGTAAAGAAATTATGTTTCTTGAGGAAAACATTTCAGAATTTTTCTCCATATAGTGGACTTTAATGATGCCCCCAGGTTTGAACTTCCAAAATGCAGTTTAAATGCAGCTTCAGAGGACTCTAAACGATCCCGGTAGAGGAAGAAGGGTCTTATCTAGCAAAATGCTCAGTCATTTTTGAAACAAATTGACAATTTATATACTTTTTAACCTCAAACGTTCGTCTTGTCTAGGTCTGCGTGAACTTGTGTTTTCCGATTCAAGACAGTTAGGGTATTTCGAAAAAGTCCCATCTCATTTTCTTTCTCAACATGCTTGAGGTTAAAAAGTAAATAAATTCTCAATTTGTTTAAAAAATGACCAATCTTTTTGCTAGATAAGACCCTTCTTCCTTGGCTGGAATTGTTTAGAGCCATTTTAAGCTGCATTTAAACTACATTTTGAAAGTTCGAACTTGGGGGCACTATTGAAGTCCACTATATGGAAAAAAAATTTGC
The DNA here is from genome assembly GCA_036247105.1 of Cirrhinus mrigala. Lineage (NCBI taxonomy): Eukaryota > Metazoa > Chordata > Actinopteri > Cypriniformes > Cyprinidae > Cirrhinus > Cirrhinus mrigala. The sequence continues at coordinate 11,587,589 of CM070025.1, forward strand.
GGATGTTTTCCTCAAGAAACATCATTTCTTATCGACTGAAGAAAGAAAGACATGAGCATCTTGGATGACAAGGGGGTGAGTAAGTTATCTGTAAATTTTTGTTGTGGAAGTGGACTTCTCCTTTAAGTCTAATTGCCTACTTTTGATTAATTAGTCCAAACTTTGATCAATTCCGTGACATTCCGTGTTAAACTGTAAATTCCGTTTTTATGGCTGAATTCCGTGATTCCGTCCACATTTTCACCATAATAATAATAATAGGGCCCTACTAAACTAAGTTCTCTTTTATGTCTTATTGCGCGTAAACTGTCAAATTCAGACAAGTTTGTGTTAAAAACACACATGCATTAAAAACAGTCAGTTATGTCTGTGAAGGTAGTCAGCTGGGAAAGAAATCACATGTTTATATTGCATCTGTGGCAGCAGTGTAATATACAGTAAATAAATCAATAAATCCACTGCTCTCGTCTCCTCTGAGGCTGGGGCTCTAAATAATGTTCTGTGTATCTCAAACTTTTGCCATGGTGTTAGAACTGGTTTGTCGCATGCAAAAACAAAATGACGGCACCGTGGGTGGAAACGTGCAGATTAAGGGGTGGTAATATTATAGTAAGATCCGAAGAGAAAGGAAAAGGTTTACCAAAACAATTACTAGGTTGTCCTTTTTCACTTTTTCTGGGTTGGTAGATGCACTGGGAACCCGATTATAACATATTTTATGATTAGTGGATAGTTCTGTAAATTGTAACCAGTGGAGGTTCAAAAACTACACAATTGTTTAAATATTTTAAGCACAGCACAGTTCTTTTCCATGTTGCACTATTTCTCTCTTTGAGGTTTAATATTGGGGATTGTGCTCTTGCCTCTAAATGAGTTGTGTGTTATTACACATGCTCTTTGAACATGACAAAACAGTATCAAATCAAAACAAAATTTTGGCTGAACAAAGACAGCACCTGCCAACGTCCCTAAACCTTTAAACCATGCAGTGATAAAACAATCAATCGCAATTTGCACCTCTCTCTCATCATCTTTAGAAGACGGCCACTTCTCATTGTGAGGATTTGTTTTTGCTGCTCTTTTGCTCACAGTAAAGCTGAAGGTTTCAGGATGTACAATAAAACACATAAGCAAATGCCAGTAGTCTTTGACAAAAATGTCCCATTGAACTCATTAATCTTCCTTCACTTCCTCTGTCTGCCTCACTAATCAAGCGGCATAATGAAATGACACAGCACTGCCCTTCATGCCAGCGACTCCATTTCTGAGACGCTCACATGCATTAAGTGGCATGTCTGTTGGGTTTGGAGTCAGCGCTTGCCTAATTCATTATCTGTGCGAGGCAGCAGACAGTCTCGGTTAAATGGCTCGGCGGGAACTGAAGCACGCAGTTCGTACCAGCGCAGTCAGTGTGGACTGTGCCCATTACTGACATCAGACGCATGGCAAGATAAATGCTGCTGTTCAGACCAGAATGTCAGTGCTGATAACCACCGACAACACTGCACATCTATGAGCAAGACTGCAGCCAAAAACTCAATCAGTACATCTGTGAGCAGATCTTCCTGTGTTTCACATGAGAGATTCACTGTATTAAAATCTCTTTTTTATGTGTTTTGAAATGTCTTTCATGAGTCTAATATACAAACTGTTTTGAAGATAATTATTGTGGTGCAATAACCAAGCACATTATAGTAATTTATTAAGGATAATTACTGTTACAATCACGTATTAACAAGTAATTATTGTCCATAAATCATAGCTGAAAGATGTCTCTATTAAATCTTTGTAGATGAACATTTAATGGAAATTGAGGCCAGTGTTGGGGAGTAACAACCCTAAAGTATCGGCTAATTTTATATACATTTTTCAGTATGTGACAGTAGTTAGTAGTGTAAAAAATAATGTCGTTTTTAGAAAAATGTTTTTGTGTATCACTATCCACCTTAGTGAAATGCTTAGACTGCCATTCAAAAGTTTGGGATCAGTAAGACTTGTAAATATTTTTTAAAGAAGTTATGTTTATCAAGACATAAAGACATGCATTTATTTGATCAAAAATACAAAAAAAAACAAAAAAAAAAAAACAGTAATATTGTGAAATGTTTTTACAATATAAAATAATGGTTTCTATTGTAATATACTTAAAAATGTATTTTATTCCTGTGATGCAAAACTGAATTTTTAGCCTCATTACGCCATTCCTAAGTGTCACATAATCCTTCAAAAATCATTCTAATATGCTGAATTATTATTAGAATTATCTATGTTGGCAACAGTTGTGCTTCCAAATATTTTTTTGGAACCTGTAATACTTTTTTTTAGGATTCTTTGATGAATACAAAAGTTAAAGGAAAACTTCCAGAACAACAGTTTACAAATAACTTACTCACCCCCTTGTCATCCAAGATGTTCATGTCTTTCTGTCTTCAGTCATAAAGAAATTATGTTTTTTGAGAAAAGCATTTTAGGATTTTTCTCCATATAATGGACTTCACTGGTGCCCCGATTTTGAACTTCCAAAATGCAGCTTCAAAGGGCTCTAAATGATCCCAGCCGAGGAAGAAGGGTCTTATCTAGCGAAACAATCTGTCGTTTTTTTCGAAAATAAAAATTTGTATACTTTTTAAGCACAAAAGCTTGTGTAGCACAGGCTCTGGGATGCGCGTCAGTGATGCTACTAATTAGTGGTGGATCGTTTTTGAATGATTCGTTCATTTTGAACGAATCTTTAATGTGACTCGGGAAGAACGAGTCGTCTCGGAGAGTGATTTGTTCAGTCGCGCATGCGCAACATCCTATTAGGTTCTATACTGAAATTAATTCACCTGTTTCAAGTCTTCGGGTTTTTCGAGTCATTCGTTCATGTTATGGGGCTGTCACGTGATGAACAAACGACTTAAACTCAGATAAGAGGTGAGGTGAGCTGATCATAGACTAAAGACCCAGGTAAACAATGAATTAATGTTTTCTGTTTCTTATAGCATTTTAGTTTTGTCTTGTTTGTAGTGTGATCAACGGTTGTGTAAACAGTAGATGTGTTAGGGAAGTAACACGTAACATTTTAATTATATTTTGCTAAAATAAACGAAATGACTCGAAAAAAGATTCGTTCATTTTGCTGAACGAAACTCAAAGGTCTGAGTCGGTAAAATGATCTGAACTTCCTATAACTACTACGAATCACGTCTAAGTTCATCGTGTGTGTACTCCGGCTCTAAAAGATAGAGTATGGCGAAAAACTCCATGTTATTTTCTCCTACAACTTCAGAATCGTCCGACATCGTGGTACCTTTTTGTTTGTAAACAGTGTTTGACTTACTTGCACTTCCTTAGTCTTTGCGTGTTCGCTTTGTAAACACTGGGTCTGTAGTTCCGCCTACGTTCTGCGTGATCTGTCGACGTGATTCAATAGTACGTAGCATCGTGAACGAGCATCCCAGAGCCTGTGCTACACAAGCTTTTGTGCTTAAAAAGTATACAAATTTTTATTTTCTGAAAAAAATGACAGATCGTTTCGCTAGATAAGACCCTTCTTCATCGGCTGGGTTCATTTAGAGCCCTTTGAAGCTGCATTTTAACTACATTTTGGAAGTTCAAAATCGGGGCACCAGTGAAGTCCATTATATGGAGAAAAATTCTGAAATGCTTTCCTCAAAAACCATAATTTCTTCATGACTGAAGACAAAAAGACATGAACATCTTGGATGACAAGGGGGTGAGTAAATTATTTGTGAATTGTTGTTCTGGAAATGGACTTCTCCTTTAAAAGAATGCCATTTATTCAAAATATAAATCTTTTCTAACAATATAAGTCTTTACTGTCACTTTTTATTAGTTTAGCACATTGCTGAATAAAAGTATTAATTTATTTAAAAAAAAAAAAAAGGAAATAATAAAAATGTACTGACCCCAAACTTTGCACAGTTAGTGTATATTGTATAAAATCTATTGTAAAGATTTTTGTTTTAAATAAATACTGTTCTTTTTAACTTCTTATTCAAAGAATCCTGAAAAATGTATCACAGGTTGCAAAAAAATATTAAGCAGCACAACTATTTTTAACTTTGATAATAAATCTGCATATTAAAATGATTTCTGAAGGATCATGTGACACTGAATACTGGCATAATAATGCTTAAAATTCAGCTTTAATTCCTGGAATAAATGAGATTTTAATGTAAATTAAACAGAAAAACGTCATTTTACATTGCAATGATATTTCAATATTACTTTTTTCTGTATTTTTGATCAAATAAATGCAGCCTTGATGAGCATAAGAAACTTCTTAAAAAAACATTAACAATCTTACAATCTTATATATATATATAGAGAGAGAGAGAGAAATACAATATATATAGAAATTTTATATTTTTATAAAAATATTTATTGGCTGTATTTTTAGTATAAAAATATCTGTTTAAATCCTATTTAATGCATTCACCCCAGTGTTATTATTATTATTATTATTATTATTATTATTATTATTATTATTTTTATCACTGCTATTTCAAATTGTTGAATTTTATTTTTACAGTTTATGGTTTTATTTACTAAATTTGTATTAGTAATTTAAATTTGTAATTTTGTTATTGTTATTTGTAATCTTTTGTTAGATTTTTTTTTAAATGTCTGTATAGTTTTTATGAAGTTTTAGTTTATTTCATTTTTTTGAGCACTTGAACGTAAACTAAATGAAAATGACAAATTTGTTTTTAGTTTTAGTTTATGATAATAACCCCTGATTTACCCTAATTAAAATGTTTGTTGTTGTATTTTTTCCAAATAAATGTAAAGTATTAAATCATCTGATTGTTCTTTCCCTATTAAAAGTTTAAAGGGGTGCTATTATGCTTTTTCACTTTTTGAATTTTAGTCAGTGTGGGGTGTGTATCTTTGGGCATAAAAAAGATCTACAAAGTTACAAATCTCAAAGTCCACTCCAAAGGGAGATGTTTAGTTTTTAAAAAATCTCTTTTCAAGAACTACAACGAACGGCTCCTTTGGACTACAGCGTTTGTTTTCCGCATGCTATAATGTCACAATGCGGCCCATTAGAATATCATTAAAATAAATCCCGCCTACGGAAATTTGAATTGTTGGGGGGTGTGTAGGGACGAGGTGGGGGATTAGCCTAACTTTAGTGATGCAGCACAGAGAGCCGCTTCAACGAGCCTCAGCGCGGCAGGTATAAACACAAGCATTGACTAGAGTGGCTGCATCGGAGCCGTAACGCGCCACAGACGTGTGCAGAGTGTGGTAAGAGATTTATTCATCATACAGTGTAGATAGCTTCACTTATAACACGAGTGTTTTTTAAAATGCATAAACTTGCACTACAATAGGCTAGGCTAATCAGTGATGATGTTCTTTGATAATGTTAATGTTAGACTGCTTTTAGCCTTATGCTGGAGTTGGTTTCGGGCAATGAAACTAAGTATGTAAAATAATTAAATAAATTAGCCTGATAATATCATGTATCAGCAATCTCACAGGCTGACAATAGGACCCAACACTACTGTAGCGTATTATTTACTCACCCTCCATGCATCCTAGGTGTATATGACTTCCTTCTCTTAGACAAATGCAATCGGAGTTATATTACAAATTATCCTGGCACTCCCAAGCTTTAGAACAGCATAGATGGGTGTTTCTCTTCATCAGTCCAAAACAAGTCAATAATGTGCAACAATTGGGGGGGGGGTCAATGAAGGCCTCCTGTAACGAATCAATTTCATTTTTCTAAGAAAAATTTCCATATTTAAAATATAAGAATCACTTTAATCTAACTTGCGCTAACTGCTTTGGCAAAGGGGCATAGCAGGACGGAAACACCGTCTAAGCTGTTCGCCAATCGTAATGCAGTGAGAGAGCTAACCAATCAGAACACATTCAGGTTTTTGAAAGGCGGGCCTTCATTAAACCCGGAACTAATCGAGCCATTTGTGCCAGGCTGGGAGAAATCTATTGTAATAATGTAAATTATGTGAAAAATATTGCGTTTTTCGAACAGCCAAGCAAGAAAGCATGTTCTAGTACACCCTCAAAACAAAATCAAGACTTTGTAAAAGAGCATAATAGGACCCCTTCAAGCTATACTTTTATTTGAAGACTGTGATATAGCCGTATTTTATGAAATGGTAGCTTGTGTGTAGTTTATATAACTGTACAAATTAAAAGATTTATGAGGTAACTGTAAAATGATCCCCAATGTTGTGGGTGACGTCTTAATATTCACAAACCTCAGTCCTCAGCTATTTCAAACTTCACTATACCCCTATACACCTAAAACTACCTGACAGTATGAACAAAAGCGAATGTGACCTAAAAACGCAATCGCAGGAATGCCATTTTAGCTTGTTTTTCAATCTCTCATCTTTCAGCTCTTTCATAGTGAGTTGTTTTTCACAGGATTCATACCCATAGATTCCACATCCTAAGTCCAGTTCCATGCTGGCAATTTTGAGGGTGTCTACAGACTCTTATAGTGTGAGAAACCCAAAATGTTCTTCAAGTGTCTTCTCAGTTTTAGAGTGCAGTTTGTACCACATAATTGTTTGATTTTGAGTGTCATCTGATTTTGATTCTTGATAAATAATATCCATTGTATCAAAAAATGGACATTACTAGTGAAAATGAATAAAGCACTTTATAATATTGAGATCAAGATGTTTCATCTCTCCAGCAGCTTTTCGAGGACAGACAAGTTGTGGGCAGCTGCACGGCTGTGTGTGTCAGACAGATGTGATTCTGAGCTAGAGCAGATCCATCTCCATCCACTCTCAGAGCTCCCACAGTGCACGGCGTGAACAGCTATATTACAACTCAGAGAAAATTACACACCTAACGGCCACATTAGGGGCCAGGGAACATGCTGGGAGTGATTAAGGTAAGACACTGACAGCCTCCAGGAATGGATGCAGAATACTAATTTTAGTTTTTACAGGTATCACATCTATCCGCTGCCCACTCACAAGACAAATGTCAGTGGCCACATGGATACACAAAGGTTATATATGCTCAAGTACACAGCTAACATCACTTTCAGTTGGAGGACAGCCAGACATACATTAAACAAGAAAACCATTTTTCATCTTTTCTCAGACATGGTTTCAGTCAACTATGTAATTGAGATCATGTCCATTTGTTGAACCCTATAAGCAGAAACAGTAGAAAGGCAACTCACCTTCTTAGTTTTGTCCATGGCTTTCAGTATGGATACGTTCAGGTCTTCCAAGGCAGCGAGGACATTTTCATATTCTCCAAGATGCTGAGAGAAGTATTCTAAGAGAAAGGAAGACCATTTATGATACATATAATGTTTTCATAAAAACAAATTTCAAACATAATTTTTTTTGTCTTGTCTAGCTCTGCGATGCGCATGCGTAGTCTGTGTATTCCAGTTCAATACAGTTAGGGTAGGTTGAAAAACTCCCATCTCATTTTCTTCTCCAACTTCAACTTCGCTGCAGAAGTCCCAACCTAGTGTTTACAAAGTGAACATGCAAAGAAGGTCAAACACCCTTTCGAAAAAAAGGGTAAAACAGCAATGTCGGACGATTTTGAAGTTGGAGGAGAAAATAAAATGGGAGTTTTACGACCTACCCTAACTGTCTTGAACTGGAATACACAGAGTACGCATGCACATCGCAGAGCTAGACAAGATGAGCATTTGAGGTTAAAAAGTAAAAAGAAATTATAAGGTTTTTTTTTTTAGAAAATAACCAATCGTTACGCTAGATAAGACCCTTCTTCCTCAGCTGGGATTGTTTAGAGCCATTTGAAGCTGCATTTAAACTGCGTTTTGGAAGTTCAAACTCTCTGGCAACATAGAAGTCCACTGTATAGAGAGAAATTCTAAAAAGTTTTCCTCAAGAAACAATTTCTTTACGACTGAAGAAAGAAAAACATGAACGTCTTGGATGACAAGAGGGTGGGTACATTATCTGTAAAGTTTTGCTCTGGAAGTGGACTTCTCCTTTAAATATGTCTATAGTTTTAAAAAATTGGTTTATTTAGTTGTAGCTTTTTAGCACTTAAACATAAAATAAACAAAGATGAGAAATGTTGCCTTGACAAGTAGCTGAAATGTTTTTATATATAATTTTATTTCAGTTAATGCTTATTTTATTTCAAGTAATGATAATGTTTTCAGTTTAAGTTTATGATAATAACCTATTTTTAATTGATATAATAATGTCATATTCTGTTAATGTTCGAAATAATTCTATGCATTAGCATAAGAGTTTCTATAAAATATATTTTCATTGTTCAAAGCAAAGCAATATTTGACACTTTCTGTAAAATATGTGTGTACATTGTATTTATCTAATGCAAAATATACTTCATGTTTGCACTTTTCATTGTAATATTTTACTTTACTTAGGTATTTTCTTCCCTTCATTTATTGGTATTGGTAGGTTTCTTTTTTATTATTATTATTTTTTTAAATAAGTATTTTACGCTCATCAACGCTACATTTAATTGACCAAAAATACAGTAAAAGCAGTAATATTGTGAAATGTTTATACAATTTAAAATAACTGTTTTCTATTTTAATACATTTTAAAATATCATTTATTTCTGTGATGAAAAGCTGAATTTTTAGCATCACTACTCCAGTCTTCATTGTCACACAATCTATCAGAAATCATTCTAATATGCTGATTTGACACTCAAGAAACAATTCTTATTATTATCCATGTTGAAAACAATTTTTGTGCTGCTTAATATTTTTGTGGAAACTGTGACACACTACCATTCAGATGTTTGGAGTAAGCAAGATTAAAATTAATTATTAAATTAGTAACTTTTTGTTAGTAATAATAGTAAATTAGTAATAATTACTATTAAATTAATCATTTTATTTAGCAATGATGTATTATATTAGTCAAAAGTGACAGTAAACACATTTAGAATGTTACAAAAGACTTCTATTCTGTTATTTTGAATTCATCAAATAATTATGATTTCCACAAAAATATATATATAACTATAACTTTTATTTATAACACTTTGTTTTTTATAACATAAAATAACTTAACAGAAAATCAGCATATTAGAATGATTTCTGAAGGATCATGAGACACTGAAGACTGGAGTAATGATGCTGAAACTTAAGTATGTTCAGGATTCTCTGATGAATAGTTCAAAAGTAAAGCGTTATTAAATTTTAGTGACACCAAATAAATGATTTATTATAAATAAATGATCTTCCACATTTATACTGTGTATAAAACAGTGTAATACATAAGTCAAACATAATTTAAAAATAAAAAATAAAAAATTAGAAGATACCTGAGGCAGAACCCTCTGGAGAACCTTTAGGCAGTCTGTAAAGATGCTTTAAATATCCTATTGTTCATTCAAGTTACTTCAATATATGTTGACAGTCTTTAGATTTCTTGCAGGATCTCATGCCTTCCTCAGTGAACTGTCATTTCTGATGTGTGTCTCCAGGAAGGCTCAGAGGAACCCCAAATGCTGCCTCAAGCATCTTTTTATCATTACATGGAACCTAATATTGTCAATAAAAAAGTAGCTCTTACCACACAGCTCATCCGTGTCCACATTGCTGTAAACAGACAATAAGCAGACATGTTAAACTCAGTTCCATAACACGAACGTTACAGCATGTTAAAAGACGTGTCACTTACATCTAAACGTGATATAATGTTCTGTGCTGATTTCAAGCTATGCAGACAGCATCTTGCTCAAAGGCAGGTCCTTTGGGACTGTGATGCTTGTCTAATGAGAGAGGGTCATATTTAGACAGCTAATCTCTAACCCTGAATAACAACCACCAGGCAAACAATGAGTCCACTGACAACTCCATGTCTCAACCCTGCTCTGATGAGAGACTCAATGCCATGAGGTAAAGTTATCATCTCATCTCGTTTTACTGGATGAGAATATAAAAAGTCAGACTACGCAATGTAATGTGTCCCAAAGCATACAATTTTTGTTTGCAAATTTTGTATTTTTACTTAAAAAAAAAAAACATGATTTTAAGAAACTAAAATATAAGGGAGCAAAAAATGCAGTGGTAATAATGAATGGGAACTTGCAAATTGGCTGAAAGGTAAAATTAGTGTTTTACTTTCGCACTGAACATTAGAGTTTTTATTAAGGGAAATATGCCAAATTTAACAGCAATTTCCATTAGCTTCACGGAGTGACAGTGATTAACCGTTTTAATCCTTTTTCCAGCACAGTGGGTGGAAAAATTTCAGCGTTTGGCAGTTGTCTGGAGGCAATGACTGCATTCACTGGTTGTCTAGACTCTAAAGGATGGAAGGACACCAAAAAATAACTATTGTTGGACCTGCTGGATAAAACATAGTCATGGGGAGCTTTGTGTTTTGGCTAAACTGTTAACTCACTGAGCTAGACCTCGTAGCAGGAGGTAAAGCCTTCAATAAACAGACGGAGGCAACACATCAATAAGGCATTAAGAAGCACCCGCTGCACACTGTCAATAATCTTCATATCTCATCTCATATCTGCCTGTTCCTCCAGACATTACACCGTGGAAAGACCAGTGTAATGGACACTAAATAATAATTGTTTGCTCTCCGATTATAAAGCGGATAAAAATGTTCAAGCGGTTGAAGAATTATTGGCTACAGCATTTGAAATTGGCATTAAAACGGGATGGGACTTTGTGCCTTTTCAATTTTAGTGGGTTGAAATTTTTTCGGTGTAGTCATAAAAACCCAGAGCTCTTTTCACACCTAAAGATTAGATTTTAATGGTTGGGTCACTTTCAAGGAAAGATTTATTCTGCTGAGAAAACGTTTTCAAGGAATCCTCTTTCCAGGATTCTCTGTCTGTGAACAATGAATTGCAATAATCCATATACAAAACTGATCTGTGATGGTGGAACAGATAGATTTAGATAAAGACCACTGTCATCTATCAGTACACTTGAAGCTATGCTTTAAGTTTTTTTTCAGACATATCAAACACATACTGTAGGATAGGGCCTGAGATATTGAGAGCAAATGCAGGACCCCTCATCTTATATGATTTCATTCGGCTGCCACTTTGCACAAATAGAGTACAAAATAAGACCTAAAACTCTTAAAAGAGACCTATTATGCCCTATTTTACAAGATGTAATAAAAGTCTCAGGTGTACCCAGAATGTGTCTGTCATGTTTCAGCTCAAAATACGCCACAGATCATTTATCACAGTTGTCAAAAGTCACAAGTCAAAAGTTTTCATACACCTTGCAGAATCTTAATTATTTTACCAAAATAATAGAGATCATAAAAAATGTATGATATTTTTTTTTTTATTTAGTACTGACCTGAATAAGATATTTCACATAGAAGACATTTACATATAGTCCACAAGATTCTTAATACTGTGTTGTTACCTGAATGATCCCACAGCTGTGTTTTTTTTGTTTTTTTTTTAGTGATAGTTGTTCATAAGTCCCTTGTTTGTCCTGAACAGTTCAACTGCCTGCTGTTCTTCAGAAAAAATCCTTCAGTTCCCACAAATTCTTTGTTTTTTTCCAGCATTTTTGTGTTTGAACTCTCCAACAATGACTATATGGTTTTGCGATCCATATTTTCACACTGATGACAACTGAGTGACTCATATGCAACTATTACAGACGGTTCAAATGCTCACTGATGCTCCAGAAGGAAACACAATGCATTTAGAGCTGGGGGTGAAAACTTTTGAACAGAAATTAAGACATGTACATTTTTCTTATTTTGCCTAAATATCATATTTTTTTAATTTAGTACTGCCCTTCAGAAGCTACAGAAGATACTTACATGTTCCCAGAAGACAAAATAAGTTACATTTACGTTTTCTGATCTTCAAATTCCAAAAGTTTTCACCCCCCCCTGGCTCTTAATGCATTGTTTTTCCTTCTGAAACATATCAGTGAGCATTTGGACCTGTATAACAAGTGTATAGTTACTTTGTGGACATTTTACTGAGAAAGGTGTCAGGTTCAGACTTCAATCATCACTGTCTATTATGATGAATAATTGATGCTTGACCCAAAACAATATTATGCTTGTGCTAAGGGGAAGAGCTGACCATTATGTTGGCACAGGAAAGCGATTTTTCCTTTGAAATACTACATCAAACCAAATCACCCAGCCACACAATGAATGGAAAATAAAATCAGAAGCACATTTTCATCAAACACCTACTACAAAGGGAGCATGTACCAGCCAGAAGAGCTGCTGCTATGGAAACCAAGATGACTTAAGTGACATGGAATCATTCTGCGAGGAGGTGAAGGCAAGATAAAGATCTACTTCTTATAACATATGCTACATCAATCAATGCATAGACATATTATGATATATAGGGCTATAAATCTTGGTTTGTTATTTCACCTTACACAAACAGAAAACAAATACTTGGATTTAACATTTTTATTTTGGCATTATTTTCATTCAAGAAAATCTCAGAATAAAGCAGAAGAAACCAAACTTCTTTATCTCTCTCGCACAAACACGCACATTAGAATGGATCAATGACGTGGCTTTGTCTAACAAGCCAGAAGCACGATAAGCATCAGTGTGACAGGAGTCTGTCGTGTTTGAGAGACAGCGCACTGGATGTTACCCACAGATGTTGTAATGACATCATCAGGATAGAGTGGCTGCTGGGAGGAAGTCATTGCTTCCAGGTCTGAGCACATGGTTGCTACTATATAGTCATGCATTTTTATGACTAAATCATACAGCAAGAAAATTACCAAGAATATTATAAAAATGTTAAAAAGATATTTGAGGCACCATTTAGGGTTCTAATTCCTTAGTATTTGTGGTTATTAGTATGTAGGGCTGGGAGTCAATTCCAAAAAGAATTGATTATTTGATTCACAGGCATCAGGTGAACTCAGTAAATCTCTTTGTTAAATTGACTGTGTACATTACTTTAATTATTAAATAACTGAAGAGCCATAACAGCGAGTACTAAGGATTGTTGTGATTCAGACCAATGAGTCAAATGTTATCACTCTGTTTACCAAAAAAAAAAAAAAAAGATTAATAAAGATTCATAATATTTGACTCATTGGGCTGAATCAGAATCTTCAGTACTTGCTGTTGGTTTGTTACACCATCATACAAAACCACATTCTAACAAATTCTGGGTTACAAACAACCCAGCCCTTTGTGAAATACAGACAAACCAAGTGACCAAGAGTTCTGTTGACCCAGCAGCTGGGTTAAATGTTTAGTTTTATATACTCAACTATTGCTTAAAAATGACTATATTTCTTGCTTAAAATTAACCTAAAATAGATTGGAAATTAACATGTATTAATATGTTCAATGTAAATTGACATTTATAGTTGAATAAATAATAATTAAATAATAGATGTTTTTTAAATTGTTCTTCAATAAATATTCACCTTTTGATTATTGCTGAGGCCTCTAGTAATTATGTGTCTGGTTTTTAATTTACAACCTATTACAACCTATTTTGGGTTCATTTTAAGCCAGCTAAAAAGTCATTTTTAAACATTAGTTGAGTTAAGGGGAGACACTGCAGGCAAAAACAGTTTTTTCATGCACCTGTCAAGTCTGAGATTTTGGGCTTTTTAGTTTTTCATAAAATGTTTTTTCAGACTACTGGAAAGAAAACATCCAAACAAACATCTTTTTATAGCATTTTATCTATTTGTGTCAATAGATTTTAATTACAATACATACTTTTAAAGGCCATTTTCTCAAAATGAGTTTTTTTCTCCTGCACTGAGCCATAAGTCTCCACTTCAGTAGCACTTACACACCAAACTTTACATTTTTATTCCTATCTATATCCTGATGGGTTTTACAGAGGGATTTGTTCATATATAATTTGCTGGACTTCATCCAGTGTTCATATTTTTGTACTAGAAATGTATGCAAATTGGCACATATTTCATTAAATGATGACTCATTTGCGTATTTAAACCTAACATTTTAGTAATACAAAAAATGTTTGCAATTATCAGTGTAATCAATCAACTGAGTAAGTAAGGCGATAACTATTAGTTATTTTTTTTTACCCTATTTACCTGCAGTTTCTTGCCAAAGAACGATCCAGAAGGTTGGCTTAAACATTTAACCCAACCGCTGGTTCAAAACAACCCCGGGTTGTCCATATTTTACCCAGTGCTGGGTTGTATTTAACCAAGCATTTTTTAGAGTGCAGTAGGTGGAAATCAGTTATAGTCTTTGAGATAAGCAAGTCTTGGAGTCATTTGCTGAATTCAGAAATGTATACTAGCATACTACTTTTATTATCTTTATCTTGTACTACAGGGCCGCCGAATGCTTGAATCTGATTGGCTGACGAACATTCTAAGGTGTGCAACTATTTCATATCAATTCGCCAAACGATTTCAGTTATTTCAAAGGTCCTTACAGCCTAAAACAGCAAAAGAACAAAAACCCACAACAACACTGGCCCAGCAAATAAACATAGTAAACAACAGGATAAAAACAACAAATTATTTCCATGTTTTTGCCACAAAATAATGTTTTATTATGTACAAAGAGCTGTCCTGAAAGAGCCCTGCTTCTGCATAATAGTGTGGCTCTATCTGTTGTAGCTTTCTCTTTGTAGTAAGGCATAGTTGCATAATATAACATTTACCTTCAATAAATAAGTAGCAGCCTTCAAATTAGTTAGCAGAATTTGTTTTGAAATGCTAGGGATACTAACTTCTTTTGCCTCATGTAACTAATACATTTCCATTGAAATACTATACTTAATAATGGAATAATACCTGTAATAGGTTTTATATATTAATGGCATTCAGAAACTGTTATCGAAATGAATAAGGAGCAATAAATAAATACTGAATTGGCATGCGTAACACAGAGCGATGCCCACAGAGGCATGCTGTTTAGACTGGATTCATATTGAAGAGCCACTAACAAGTAATTTATTCACATAACGTTCTCTCCCCTAAAAGTGTAAATGTCAACATCATCATATATCTCTAAGGATTGAAGTCTGTCAGGTAGAACAAGAGCGTAATGATGCAATTTAACAAAAATGCTATTTTACTTGTGGCCACTGGCTTCTATGAATATCTAGTTTCTACACATTACATTTCATCAGTTTAGTGGTGCAAAGCAAACACATTTAGTATGCGTAAGTTGTAACTTAGAGCCTTTATGTTGTAACTTTCAGACAGCTGGTGCAACCGGCTCTAGATCTTTGCATGGACTCAGACTTAAATGAGCTTGTTTTGACTTTAACACTGTTTCTAGCACACGTATATTCTGAGAGTCAATACACTGAGATGCGTTTGAGTACTGAACTTAGACATATGTGGCAGTTCAGTTGCATTTTGTTATGGGCTCTGTCGATCTGAGGAACCCATAATGGTGACTTGTCATTAGTATGTGTATGTGAATGAAAAGTAGCAATACTTACTTTGTGTTATGAGTGTCAATTGTATGGAAGAGCTCCTTTAATTCATCTCCTGACAGAACACCGTCTGAGAAATAAGCCTTGAACTCGTCAAAGGACAGCTTCCCGTCATCTTTTGAGAGGAAAATATGGTTAAAAAGTTGCCTACTCATAAAAAGTATTT
Organism: Cirrhinus mrigala; assembly: GCA_036247105.1. Lineage (NCBI taxonomy): Eukaryota > Metazoa > Chordata > Actinopteri > Cypriniformes > Cyprinidae > Cirrhinus > Cirrhinus mrigala. The sequence goes on from CM070025.1 coordinate 11,603,157, forward strand.
CACATTTATTATAGATGTTGTTGAATCTATGAATGAGAAAGTAAGCAAAGCTCATCATCCTTCGGACGATGCCAATTTAGCTCATGCATGTCAGATCTTAGGGGTTTAGGAAAACATGCACACACAGACGCCGCAAGACAATGTTTGCGACAGGGCTGAGGGCTCGTGTTAGTTGGTGCAGACACCCAGAGGTTTTCTAACAAACAGTGACAGGTGAGTCATGCCAGCCTATACTCAAAATAGAATAAATGTACTGCTGCACATGCCGTGTGCTATACACCTACTAATATACAATATGAAATAAAATGCAGTGAAAGAGCCTTAGAAAGAACACAGTGTGAGGAAAAGAAAAAGAGGTATGCAGAAACTGTGCCTGACATTATACACTGAAAAAAAAAAAAATGCAATTGTTACCATAAAGAGATATTTCTACTTAATTTAACCTAAAAATGAGTTTTATTGATATAAATTTATGTATTTAAGTTGATTCAGTGATGTCCAGTGTTGGGGAGTAACTAGTTACATGTAACGGCATTACGTAATTTAATTACGAAATAAATGTAACTATAAACTGTTACAGTTACTGAGAAAAAAATGTGTAATTAAATTACAGTTACATACGAAAATGTTAACAATTACAAAGGGAGTTACATCTGAATACTTCTTGTATTAATATTTACTATTTCTTGTTCTTGTTTAAATCTGTATTTTACCTCAGAATGACCTCAAAATAAAAAGAGGTGCTAAAGTCTGATTTTGTGGTGGCTGTGCTTCAAAATTAAATTATTGTAATCTTAATTCAAGAGATGAAGGATTTTGAAAGTTGGTTTGATTGCTTCGATTGTCCTCATTTGTAAGTCACCTTGGATAAAAGCAGCTGCTAAATGACTAGTAAATGTAAATTTAGAAAAGTAATCATATGTAATCTATTACATTACTTTAATAAAGTAATTGAAATAGTTACACTACTTATTACATTTTAAATAGGGTAACTTGTAATCTGTAACCTGTTGCATTTCCAAACTTTCCCAACACTGGTGACGTTATATAATATTTCGCTATTGCTTACTTAGTTGGGGTTTACATGACACTATCGTCTGCTGCTTTATAGTTGAATCAAATTTAGATTTTGCAAAATCAACACTGTTTTTTAACCGCAATGAAACAACATTGGACTCATTTGAGCTAAATGATGACATTACCTTCTGTAGATCTGCTTATAGAATAACTGAGTTTCTTTAATAATTGATTAACTTGAATAGAACTGAATCAACGCTAAACTGACTGGAGCTGAATACTGACACTATTGTCTTTTTTAGAGCTGCTTTTTAGCTTAAATTGAAAATTTGCTAATTTATGTTATTCTCATGCTTATTACATTAAAGTTGCTTTGAAACAATCTGTATCATATAAAGCAGTATATAAATAAAGATGACTTGATGACTGTGAAATTGCATTGACAAGATAGTATTCAATATTACAGAGCCAGAATTTATTATAAACGCCAAAATAGATATTTTATAGGCCTGTAAATATACTATAAAATAGTGTAAAATTCAATTACATTGTACAATATGATTAACAGAAAGTTAAAATTGAAATTCAATTGAAATTCTATATTTGATTTTTTTTTTCAATATGACCAATTCATAAGACATAACTTAAAAATTCACACCTTTCAAAAACATAAACTTACAATGTACATCATTTTAACCTTATTCCATTATTTGTGTATATATATTTTAGTTTCAGTTACTTTAAGGTAAACTAAGTTAAACTAACACATTTTATAGTGTACTATGTAAGGGTCGGCCGATTATCGGCACCGATATTAAGCATTTTTATGGTTATCGGTATCGGCCATTTTCAAAACCGATTTGCCGATAAAATAATTTAAAAGCATTTAAAGAAAGTTTTTGTCAGAGCCTTTGTTATTCGTAATTTTGACACCAGACATGTATATCGGTTCAAAATTTTGGTTATTGGTCTACTTGATCTGTAATAATCGGCATCGGCCCTGAAAAACACATAGCGGTTGACCCCTAGTACTATGCATGTTAATGCAAAATAACTGAGTTGGAATTCACAATGCCTGAACTGAACTTCACATAGGAAAATGCTATTTTAAAAAAATCCGTGAATGCTAAAACTGAACTATAAGAGCAGATGTTAGGGAGGAGCACAGTGACATTTGTTTGTATCGCTCTACTAAAATATTGACTAACATTAGGAAACGTATGGACACCTAGTGTTTCCATGACAACAGAGCAACAGCACAGACTGCGAATGGACAACCATTCAAACATATGGATGCAGAGTTAGAATAATGTGCTCTAGTCTAAAACAAACGCAGGTGAACAACAAATGCACAAAAAGGCAACGTCTTACCATTTTTGTCAGCTCTTCTCAATATCTGAAAGCAAACAGGAAAATATCAGTTCATAACTAGGGGCCATGGAAAATTCACGCTGCGTTGATCATGTAAAGGGACTCTAGCACTGTAAATTATTTAGGTTGAGGCCTAAAAAGAGCAGAGATGAAAGAAAAAGTGATGATGGCGATGTTGACTTTGAACACCCAGGCGCGCTGTAGTGGTCTGTTAAATAAAGTCCCAATTCACAGCAAGAATATTCACACTCTAAATATGGCCCTCTGCTAGGCATGCCAAGACTATGCTGAATATAGCTTGCTCCTTAGAGGAGTGAAAAACTATGCCACCAATCTGTCAGGGACCGGTGCTTCCTTATTCCTGTATGATAATTAACAACACACACCTCATGTCTCTGGGGAAGCTCTTTAGACAGCATACTACAATTTAATTAGCAACTCAAACTGCTCTTAAAGTCGCTCTTTAGAGCGTGTCTTTGTTGGAAACGAAGATCCACATCTATTATAGAGCAGAAAAGAGATTTAATAACCAAATGTGTATAAACTATGCACAATGACTAATTAATAATATGCTAATTAACATTATGCATAATGATAGCCTAAATGATGATAGGCTACACGAATATCTGTGAAGAGTGCCACTCTCAATCAAGACCTGAAATCAGTTTATAATTACATTTAGTTAATCAAATTGCACTATATGGGGCATTTTACAGAATTGCTGCAAAGTGAGAGTTAGAAATATCTTGAAAAAAATGTGTATTTTTCCACAACTTTGGTATGTCTGCAAATTGTATAATATCCAAGGTACACATTTCCAGTAATTGTGCAGTTAATTCTCTTATTGTATTTTCAGAAAGTTTTGGAATATTTCTCCTCTCCCTAAATTGGTCACTACCGAAACACAGTAATATATAATTTAAATAGAAGGGTTATACTGACCTATTAAGATTTTGCTTACATCTTCCTTGTAAATATATATTTTCTATTTTGTTAAAAAGGTGTTTAGAGGTAAATTAACAACAATTACAATTTTAACAATATTTTAAGTGTGATTTATAAGATTTGTTGTATTTTGAATCCAATTTTTCTTTGAAAAAGGCAAAAAGATGATCATACCGATTTCAAAGTTAAGGATTCATTAGTTTGAATATACACTGAACCAAACACTATCACAACATCTTAGGTGATACCTCATTATACTTTATTTTTGACAAAACATCCCATGTTTCGGTAGTGACTGCACATTTTCGGTAGTAATGTAAAACACTACTAAAACATACTAAAATACCAAGAATTTGCATAACTGTACTAAAATGTAGTTTATTTCCCTCAAATAAAGGGTTACATGTTACATTTTCTCACTACCGAAATAATGATGACATCATTAAAATATATTTTAATCATCATTTTGGTCATAACTGTTTCGACAGTGACAATTTTATGGGATAACACCCCAAAAAAAAAAACAAAGATGTCACTACCAACACTCCCAACACGTTCTCAGTAGTGACAATTTTAGGTACTTTTGAAGCTAGCTCAAAGATGTTAATCAGCACATGGTTAGCTAGCACAGTTCTGAACAGTTGTACAAAATGTTATGGAATAACTATAGGATAAAATGCAAGAATATATAAATAAATAAATAATTTTAAAAAATAAGAAATTGTAATTTTTTTTTTAGGGGATGAAATTTAGGGGCTAGGACTCGGCCACCTTCCCAATTGAAAGTACCCACTAAATGATGATTTTATATATATTAAGCTTACTGATATTTTAAATATTATTGTGGGTTTCAGTAGATAATAAAATAATCTTAGTAAACATCTAAGATTTGATCGATGCTTTTTAAATGTGTTATATATATATATAATACATAAAATATATAAATAAAATATAAAATGAGCTGCACATGATTTAGGAACTGAAGAATGTAACTTAAAAATAAACTAGTAAATGTTAATCATATTAAGCCAATTAACGCTATTAAAGGCATGGTAATGACCTGTCAATCTGCAAGTGGGCACTCCACTCAAAACCCTATGCAGCACTGTGGATCCAACAACAGGATATTTTACGTCTCTATTTCCCTTTGTCGTTCAGCATAAACAATCGTTTTTACAATCAGACAAGATTTTGAAAATGTTTCAAAATACTCACATCCAAAAATATTGACATTCCTTTCTTCAACTCGGTGGGAGTGCTGGCTTCATCTGAGAGTGACTGCACCTCTTCAGAGCAATCCATATTGTGATTCGTTATGTTAAATTATTATCTAAACTGCAGCACTTTCCTTCTAGGTATAGCAGTAGCCCTTAATTCATCCACACAAGTGCGCGTGCAGGGAGAACGAGCGCGAGTTCAGCTCTATGTCGCTGTAATGCGTGTGAAAGGAATCTCCCGCTGTACTCCAGTGATGAGCCACAGGTCTCCTGATATGCTGCGCGGCGCACCAATGACATTCGCTTTGTGCTGTGCCTGAGCTATCACGCTAGTCATTATTTTCCCTACCTGTCTCAGCGGGGATAAACAATTTTGTTGTGTTATGATGTGTTTCTTCATGTTTGTTTTGATGCAAATGAAAGCAATGAGGCAATGGAAACTTGCAAAAATGAGTTGCTTAATTACGTTGTTTTCGTGTGCACGACATTAAGTTCAATCGTGTTATTAAATAGTGTTACTGGCAGAGCTGAGTAGATACTGATTCCAAATTACATGGCAAAAATTGCAGTTAGTAACGTAATCCATTCCATTACATATATTAGGTAAAGTAATCAGACTACTTTTAGATTACTTTTGACCTAACTCGTTTTTCACATTGATTTAAATATGATAATCTTGTACTATATTGACACGAAAATATGAAGAGTAAGAAAATATTTTCTATTTGTTGTTTTTAACAACATGAAGTGCATTAAACATTATATTACATCAAGGTTTCCCATACTGGTGTTTGTGAATGAACCGCCAGGGGTTTATGAGTTTAATGAAAAGCTAATAATTAATTAAATCATAAAAAATGTTACATTAAAATAAATCATTTTAAAAATCAATCAAAATGAAAAACATTTTCAAAAAATATTGAATGTTTTATTTGTTTACCTGCATGTCATGTATCCATAATCAACATCAGACAACCAATGAACATGCAAATGTGACACTTAAGTATTAAAATATTTATTTTGTACTTCAAGTAAATATATTAGGTGAAAGAAGATCGGATGACAAAAAAGTTTGTGAATTTGTGCATTTTAATGTGTTTGAAAGACAAAAGCCTTCCAAAGACATATTAATGCATGGTTAACCTACAGGGTGATAATTCAAATAAAAATCAATGTGTTCATAGTTGACGCAGTGTTGAAACACTTATTAAACCTCAAATGATTTTTGTAAATCAGTGGTCAAATGCTGTGTCGCCACCTGAATAATGACTGATCTTTGTGTGAATGTCCACAAAACTTCAAGAATTTCTGAATGTATGGCTTTTATAGAAGGGAAAAGGAATTAGGAAGAATCAATAATTTATTGTTATTTAAAAAAAATACATGTAATCATGTACTCAATAAATAAGTAATTGTACTGTAATTATGAGTATTTAAAATGTAACTTAATCTAATTACAAGTAGTTAATTTTTGGAATCTGATTATGTAAGATTACATGTAATCAGTTACCACCCCGCTCTGATAATGACATTATATTCGTAAACTATTTCTGTAATCATAGCAAATACATTCTAGCAAGAAGGATTTTACATAGTATACATTTTCACAGAAAAAAAAAAGAGATTAACTTCTAACCATTTGAAAAGTTCTTTCTGCCCTCCTACGTTTGAAAAAAAAATAAATAAATAAATAAATAAAAAAAAAAAACTTACTGTGAAATAAGTAAAAGTAACTAAGTGAATTTAACTGTGAACCTAGATGATGGGAGGCAATTCTTTGCCATGAAGCACAAAAATCTTTCAGTGAATTGAAGGTGAAACAGCAGCGACATCTTGTGGTAAAACATGCCAAGAACATTTAAATAACTTATTATTTGTCCCAAACGTTTTACCTGGTACCATTTATATTTTCAAATGAATCAGGGTAATGGCTGATTATTAAAAAAAGAAAGTAAAAAAGTAAAAGTAAAAAAAAAAAAAAAGTAAAAACAGTAAAAAAAAGTAAGAAATATTAATTTAGATTAATTCGGTAGCAATTACTAGTCTTGAGTTGAAGCTCAATAATAGGGCAGCTGCTAAAACACACCCACAAAAACTAACACTGAATTAAATAAGTAACTCTACATTAAAAGACTGTGGTTTATGACTAAACTGCCATTCAGAAACCCCTTGACTAAAGCCAGTGCACAAAGACTCCTAATCTGTGTAAAGAGAACAAAACCATTACCTTTGAGCTAAGTGCATCTAAATGTACTGTGGCCAGATGAGTCAGGTTTATGCATTCATACACGTTTACTTATGGCCAAAGCCACCTGTTGCCTACAACCCTCAATGTCTACAATCACGGACGATCTGTAATGACATGGCAGACAGCTCTGATGATTGTTCAGTGAGGTAATACCTAAATGAATGGCAAACCCTGTGCTCTCAAGTCATTCCCCAGTCTGATAATATTCCAATAAAACACTGATAAAGTCGTTCAAAAGTGGTTTCATGAAAACCAGAGCAAAGTCCAAAGCCTACACAACCTTCCATTTATAAGATCTTCATCTTTTAACTTCTATGATTCATTCTAGTGTAAAAAAAAAAGTGTAATAGACACCCCACCTTCATCTGGTAGAGAACCAGTGCTTATCTTCTCATGATTATATGTTACTCAACTGTAATTGTAAAATAGACAAACTACTATACAGTTAAGAGTTGGAAGCATTCCAACATTCCAAGAAGGGCAAGATCTATTCTAAAGGTAAAGGGTGTCAAATATCAAAATTGTGAACACTGATAAGACTGAAGATCTAGATGAAGACTGAAGATGGCTAGCTAATATTACATTTTACCATATTTGAAATAAAACCCATGTGTTTGTTGAAGGTGTTTTTTTACTCTTGCTTTTGAACTAAGTGTATTTGTATAGGCTAAATGCCTCTTTGAAAAATGATGAAAGGACTTGAAAAACAGAAAACGAGAAGAAAAGAAGTGAGATTTGTCAATTCTTCAGTCTGTAAGTTGATTTACAAAGCAAACTAGATTTGTATTTGCTAAAGGAAAAGCAGTGATTGCTAGTCAGAATTAAAGTTTTTAGATTGACATTTATGCTATAAAAATGAAATGGTATGTACACCAGATCAACCAGATCAGCTCTGTGTTGTCATGATGCTCATGTCTTTTAGAATCAACACATGGCTTTTTTTCACATGGCTTTTAAAGACTGAATATTTTATCAATGTAACCAAAGGAGATTTATTTTTTAAATTTTCTATCTATCTATCTATCTATCTATCTATCTATCTATCTATCTATCTATCTATCTATCTATCTCTGCAGAAAATAAAAAAAGACTATGTTTAACATGTTCAGTTTGGATAATAATTTAGACCAAACCTACAGTATAGTATAGTGTAGTCATATGTTTCTGAAGTATACCAAAATCTCTTTTTATTTATTCATTTAATTAGTTAGTTTGTCCCGAGCTCTAAGAATATATATATAACACAATACATGGTATTTTATTTTATTTTATTTTCCCACCTATTGTGCTGTGAATGGAAAGATCTATTCTAAAGGTAAAGGGTGTCAAATATCAAAATTATGAACACTGTTATTATTACATTTTACCATATTATCAATATAAATAAAAATAAATCAATAAAACCCCTGTTTTCTGAAACCATTTTGGTAAACATTTATTTACATACATTGCTCTAAAAATAAATATTTTACAAGTTTTTAGACAGCAAGATTTTATTTATTTTTTTTTTTTTTTAAGAATTATCTTCTGCTCACCAAGCCTGCATTTATCTGATCCAAAATACAGCAAAAGCAGTAATATTGTGAAATATTTTTACAATTTAAAATAACTGCTTTCTATTAGAATATATTTTAAAATGTAATTTATTCCTGTGATCAAAGCTAAATTTTTAGCGTCATCACTCCAGTATTCAGTGTCACATGATCCTTCAGAAATCATTCTACTATGATTCTGATTTGCTGTTCAAGAAACATTTTTTATTATTATTATCAGTATTTAAAACAGCTGAGTACAGAGAAAGATCCAAAGATCAGCATTTATCTGAAATAAAAGGCTTTTGTGTTTTTTTTTTAAAGAAATAAATGATAGAAATTAATACTATTATTTAGAAATTATGCTTTAAATGGATCAAAAGTGATATTAAAAACATTTATGTTACAAAAGATATCTATTTCAGATAAATGCTGTTTTTTTTTTTTTTTTACTTTCTATTCATTAAAGAAGCCTGAAAAAATTCTACTTAGCTGTTTGCAACAAAATAATAATAAATGTTTTTTGAGCAGCAAATCAGCATATTAGAATGATTTCTGAAGGATTAGAAAATATATTGAAATAGAAAACAGTGATTTTAAATAGTAAAAATATTTCAAAATGTTTTTGCTGTACTTTGGATCAAATAAATTCAGGCTTGTTGAGCAGAATAGACTTCTTTAAAACATTACAAAATGGTTGGTAGTATATGAAAAATGACTGGTAATATATATAACACAGATAACTTTTTTTCAAAGAGCCTCTAGTCAAATAGTGTCCAATGTGTATGTTTTACTCAGTAACACCAAAAAGCGGTGTTTGTAGTAAATCCATATTTATGTGCACTGGTTTTATTCAAAATTATATTCCTATTCCCATTAGTGAATGTACTTTAGCCTACACTAAAACATTACAGCGAATAGCATTTTCAGGTCAATCAGAGAGCAGTCGTGTATTATCGCGATACACACGGTGACGTGCCCTCATGGAAGGGCCAGATGAGACGTCACGTGACTACCTCGCACGGAATGCTGGGAAACAAACAGTGGTATGAATAACGCTTGGCGTAAACATCCCTTACTGATGTGTGCAAGAGCTCTCGGAGCGCAAGTAAACAACCCGTCCGGGAAACGCAGCGACCGTCTATTCGCAGCTGTTATAACCGTAATCATCTGGGCTACGAAATGTGACATGTTGAACTGCATGAGCGACGGGACTTTGGACCGGAGCCTGGATGGGAGTGCTGCAGTGAGCTGTGCCTGGAGTCGGGAAAGTTGAGCGTGTGTGTGATTTATCCGTCAGACGCAATGACAGGAGCGGTCTGAGAGGGATTTCATTCCTCTGATGTTGGGAAGGAGAGTATGGCGTTTATAAGTGAACGACAGCTGACACGGTTGCATCTCAAGTCCTTGAAGTGGTACGACTCCACATCAGTTTTTCCGAGATAAATTACTAGATTAGGAATCACTGGACTGTTAGTTTTCGCTATACAGGGAAATCGCTTTGCCAGAGGAGCGCGGGTTTGGCAACGTGTAAAATCAAGGGTCAACATTTTGGACTAGACGTCCAATCGATCAATCCAGCGGAGTCATATGAAGTCGGGATGAATATGTGGAGCTCAGGGTCAGTGCAGGGTGTGCTGAAAGCCCTGAAGCACGCCGCGGGTAAAGGACACATCCAGCTGAGCCGCTGGCTGCAGCGGACCCCGGACTCACTGGAATGCGACAAGATCGACATCTTGATCTGTAACGTCTTTGACGAGAGAGGGAACGGCGGGAAACCGGAGGCAGACCCCGCGGGTCTGACCGAGACCGGCGTGTCCTTCACCCCCGAATTCAGGCATCCGTGTTGTATTACCACCTGTTGCTTTAAAAGTGCCCTGCTGGCGTGTATCCTGACAGCTGTGTGTTTCTCATCGGTGGCTCTTGTGCGCCAGTACCTGAAGGATGTGTTGCTGTGGGTGGAGAGTTTGGACAGTTTTGTGGGAGCCATGCTCTTCATAGTGGGCTTGATCACGGTGTCTTTCCCCTGCGGCTGGGGGTATATCGTGCTGAACGTGGCCGCGGGATATTTATATGGGTTTGTGTTGGGCATGGGACTGGTGATGGTTGGCGTTTTGATCGGGACTTTCATCGCTCATGTGGTGTGTAAGCGATTGCTGACGAACTGGGTTTTGAGTAAGATCGGCAGCAGTGAACAACTGAGTGCGGTTATTCGGGTGGTGGAGGGTGGAAGTGGACTCAAAATTGTGGCCTTAGCGAGACTCACGCCGATTCCTTTTGGTCTCCAGAACGCGGTCTTCTCGGTAAGTCTGTTTTGGCCATTTATGCTATTAAAATAATAATTATTGTGCTCATTCTTAACAAGGAATTAACAAATGTTAAATGTTTTCATTAAGTAATGTCGCACCAATGTTTAATAATAGTTTAGAGTTTTAAATGCATTTTCCTTTTTTTCTTTTTATATATATTTTAGAAATTTAGTAAGTTTGTTGTGTATTATTTTTTAATTAGTTTTTTAATTGATTTCAGTTGTTTATTAGTTTATTTTAGTACTTTAAGCTAAACTAAATTAATATGAGAAATGTGTTTTGGCAACTAACTGAAATGAAATAAGTTTGAGTTTTGTATATTTTAAGGTAACATTTATTTAGTTTAAAGTAACGACTTTTATGGCTTTAGTTAACCCTGTATTCCACTAGTATTACCTTTCAGACACCAGTTAGTTTATATATTTCTTCTCCACCAATGAAAATCGTTTCAAACAAAGAAAATGGTCTAGCTTTGTTGTTATCAAGAAATGTCACAAATCAGTTCCTCCTTTTAATTAAAAGCAGGTCTGGATCATCAGTCTGGGTTCTGCTGGAAATCCATTCAGGGTTTTACACATACTAATAAGACAAACTGCACGTTGACCCTGAAGCTAAAAAAAAAAAAAAAAAAAATGCTGATAGTGAGGCGTTCACAAACATGATTCTCCGTTAGTGCTGTGCAACAATTAATCGCATTTCAAAATAAAAGTTTTTGTTTTTGTTTACATGATATTTGTATGTGTACTGTGTATATTTATGTATATACAAATACACATGCATGGATGTTTTTTAAGAAAAATGTTATGTTATATATATATATATATATATATATATATATATATATATGTATATATGTACATGTAAATATTTCCAAAATATATACTGTATATGTGTATTTATTTATATATACATAATAAATATACACAGTACACACACACACATTATGTAGACAAAAACTTTTATCTTGGATGTAATTAATCATGATTAATCATTGCACAGCACTATTCTCAGTATTTATGTATTCTTTGAAGTCCTGATAAAATCAAAATTAGAAGTTTTTTGGCTTTTAGTATGCGTATGTTAGCCTTAAGGTTATTTGTAAGCTAGTGTGTTTGAAAACAATGACAAAATTCACATTTACAAGATATAAGCATTCAAAACTTATCGTCTCTAATTTCCGCCAATATGGAACAACAATTTTAATGACATCACCCTGCATTTCAGCTTCTCATAAAACTTTCTGTCCAATCAAATGCTTTCTAAAGTCTGAAGTGTCCTACCCCTACACTATAAATAGAAACTGCAGCTGAAATTGGTCACTTATTCAAAGAATTAGTAGTTTCTGTACGATGAATGGCACGTAGTGCACTATATAGGGGATAGGGAATGATTCAGACAGTGTAAATATGCTTTCCGTTGGGGCGAACTAAGTGTGGTTTCATGCTGCGTCGCGCACACAAACTGCTTGGCAGACTGAAAAACGTATTGAACCCATTCTACACAGAATTGTACATTTTATAGCAATACGAATGAGATTGTGGCTGTCATACGCTGTCAAATGCGGCTTTACTGAGCTCAACAGCTTTGGCCCAAGCTGTGAAATAAACAAAATGCTATTGGCTACTTAAAGGAGGCGGGACTGCTTGATATGTCCCGCCCTATCTTCCTGCTTACGTTGAAATTATGTCGACACATAGAATAAAAAAGCACTTGCGGACCTTTAATTTATTTGATTTATTTTAGGATAGCAAAAAGACACGCAGCACACAAAGGTATCTGATTAATAGCACTGAAGTGGCTGTTAATCTTTAAGGGACGTCCAGGTGGCTTTATCCAGCTTTGCTGGAATTAAACAATTAAGACCTCCAGCTCAGAGACAGATTTAAATCAAACATAACTGCTCTTCACGCAGGATCAAGGGTATAAAGACAGGTCTCTTTGTACACTGAAATCTTACCTTCGGACACTTTGCACAACCAACATAATACATTTTTAATTAGCTGACACACATGAGGAGAAAGAAACTGCAACCTTTAACAATGACAGAGGACAGTAAAGAACAGTGATACATGTGTACTGCCAAGTCTGCCATGCAAGAGCATTTTTACGCAGAATTACTTCTAACCCAGTTTCTTTAACTTTTTTGATAAATACATGGTGACACATGTAAATATACAGCAATATTTAAATAATTTACAAAAAAAAGTTACACAGTTTTCTTGGCTTCTAAATGTGATTTTAATGAAATTTGAATTTTATGTAAACAATTTAGTTTAGTCATTATTCAGCAAGCTGTGTTTTATTCTGTTGGTCCAGAAGTTGCTTCTTAAAACAAAGAAAGATTACATCTGCTTATATATTTAGATTTGAGTTTCCTTTAGACTTTCTCAGGCATTCAGGCTGGTTTGGTTTTTGATTTGAACTCGTGGATCTGTAGCCTGCCATTTTGGAGAATATTTGACTATTGTTCGCAACGTTCGCATAACTTATTCACTGAATGATTCATATGTTAATTTATTTCTCCTTTGAAGTGTTTTTATTAAGATTATAAGCAGATGTTTTTTTAATACAAGCTGAATGTTTAGCACCACCGCCACGTGACAGATCATGTTAGTCTGGCTGACAGTGACTGATCATATCTGGGTTTCTGGAGTGCTGGAAATGAACATTGAACACCTGCTTACAGCAAGAATTTGTGTCATTTTCTAGGTTAACAAACAGCTGTAATGTTAAACGGAGCTTTTCTCTTTTCATTTCCTTTTTTTTTTTCCTTTTACATGTAGGGCTGCACAGTTCATTGAAAATAATCAAAACTACAATTACAGCTGCTGTAATTAATTGTAAATATCGTCAGATTTTTTTCCGCAGTGGTTAAACATTTGTAACATCGTGTGTGTGAATGCAATGATGAATCTGAGCTATTAACGTTTGTACATTAGCTAATAAAAGCAACTGTTGAATATTGGATGCTGAAGATGTATCTCCTGGCATGCAAAAAGCTTTAAAGCCAAAGTGGGAGTTATTTAATACATTTGCATTCGTGATTTGTATTTTGTACAACACCCAATGTACACTGTGAGCCAGTGATGTGACAAAACTAGAATACTCCCATTATAATCAACAAGCCATAAACATTCTGTGATTAAAATATTGATTCTTTTGCGTATTTACAGAGTCCAAAGCTCTGTGTGCGAGCAGTCTGGACTCAAGACTGTCGTGTGAAATTGTGTAAACTAACAACGGACAGGATGGGAATGTTCTAGTTTCTACTTTCTGTGTATAATTAATTATACATTTGAATAGCGGTTTTGTTTTCATGCAGCCAAAAGGACCAGTAAAAAAAAAAAATGGCCATTTTTGTGCAGCCTTACTGATTTACAGATGTATGAAACCACAATAAAATCAGAAACACTGAAGTTTGTTTTAGAACAGTGTTATTAACTAAAACCATAAAAACATCTGCGTTACTTAAAATAAAATAAACATTACCTGAACTAAAATAAAATGTATATACATTTATTTCGACTTGTTTTTCATTACTGAATCGGAAGACACTTCAGTTTAGGGACCAATTCTCACTTCTAACTAGTTGCTTATTAGCATAGGAAGTTCATTTGGTCAACTTTAAAGGCAATTTTCTCAATATTTTGATTTATTTTTATTTTATTTGTATTTTTTTTTGCACCCTCATTATCCAGATTTTCAATATCATTGTTCTACCATAACATACCATACATCAATGGAAAGCTTTATTCAGCCTTCAGATGATGTTTAAATGTCAATTTAAAAAAAATGGACCCTTATGATTATTTTTGTCGTCCAGTGTTATGTATTACTAACATATTTACTGTTTGTTAGTACTTATAAAGCACATATTGTGCATTACCATATTCTACGTCCCTTAATCCTACCCAATACCTAAACTTAACCACTACCTTACTAACTATTAATAAGCGGCAAATTAGAAGTTTAATGAGGCACACGTTGTAGTTAATAGTTACTTAATAGTGAGAATTCAACTTTAAAATAAAGTGTGGGAAAAAAATCTATTTGCATATGAATAGCGATTCAGTCTTCTAGCAATTCGCATCGATTCACAAATTTCAAAAATCGATTTTCGAGTTAACTTAGTAATAATAATAATAATTAAAGCTGCAAGCAGCGATGAACGGGCCCTCGCACCCGGGCTCACCGCCGACCGGAGGCGAATGGTGGGCACTATGCTTTTCACATAGTAAATTTAGGAGGAATCTGTCAAAGTCATTAAGATGTGCCAAACTTCCTGCTGCCAGCTGGTGGCGCTATGCCTATAACTGAATATTGGAACGTAGATCTGTTCAGGCGTACACTTTTATCAAAGATACGAACTTTGGTGCAGATTGAACATAGTATGCTTGAGCTAGTGTAAGACATGACATATGCTGCTGCCAACAGGTGGCGCTATGATTATATCTGAATATTGGTCTTTAGATGTCTTCAGACCAGTACTCTTACCAAACATGTGAAGTTTGGTGCAGATCAGACATTGCATGTTTAAGTTAGTGTAAAACAAGCCATTTCCTGTTGCCAGCAGGTGGCGCTATGATTATAATAGAATATTGGCCTTCAGATGTGTTCAGGTCAGGACTCTTATCAAACATGTGAAGTTTGGGGCAGATCAGACATTGTATGGCTGAGTTATAACAACTTCTATTACCATGGCGAAACATCGAACTTTGTCAGGCTGCCACGGACACGCCCTCCAACGAAAACTCAAGATCTTCACAATTTAACATCGCAAAGGTCTTTACATTAGACTGACCAAATATAATGTTGATTTCATGAAATCTGTAGGAGGAGTTTCTCACAGCGTAAAACATGTCACTTCCTGTTACCAGCAGGTGGCGCTATGACTATGACTGAATATGATCATGGGTATGTGTTCAGGACCAGACTCTTATCAAACATGTGAAGTTTGGGGCAGATCAGACATTGTATGGCTGAGTTATAACAACTTCCTTTTTCATGGCGAATCATCGAAATTTGACAGGCCGCCACGGACACGCCCTCCAACGAAAACTCTAGATCTTCGCAATTTAACGTCACAAAGGGCTTTAGATTAGACTGACCAAATTTGGTGTTGATCTGAATAAATCTCTAGGAGGAGTTCGTTCAAGTACGACGCCTGGAAATGGCAAAAATGAGACAAAATTTGCTGGAAAAATTAAAAATATCCGACTTCCTGTTGGGTTTCGGATTTTGCCTCAAGAGACTTTTTTGTAGGTATTGGTGTGTTACATGTGTGTACCGAGTTTCGTAAATGTACTTGAAACGTAGCTCGAGGCGCACTCCGCTGAAAGTGTATAGGTGGCGCTATCGAGCCATTTTGCCACACCCACTTCTGAGACCCATATCAGACGTAAATTTTCGCCAGTTCTGATGCGTGTGCAAAGTTTCGTGAGTTTTCGGGCATGTTTAGGCCCTCAAAAATGCGATTCATTTTGGAGAAGAATAATAATAATAATAATAATAATAATAATAATAATAATAATAATAATAAACGGAGCAATTCCAATAGGGTCCTCACACCATCGGTGCTCGGGCCCTAATAATAGCATGATGTTGTTGGAACAAAACAGCAACAGCAATGGAGGAGGAAAAACAAATGCATCCTGCCCCATTTTCAGCAAAGGCAAGTGTTTGAAAAAATATTATATTAATTAGTGATCTTTGTTTTCATGGGAAGTTGGAGTGTGCTCAAATAATGAATCCGTATTAAGAAAGGCAAGAAAAACAGCCGCGAACCACTTTCTAGCGGTAGCCTGTTACATTAGAGAGTACATTATATATATTTCACTTACTATATAATTTCACTTTGCTTATTTGCACAGGGAGACCTGAAAATAGTCTCCCTGTGCAAGCAGGTGGTCACGTTAGTTATGTTGACGGAAGTTAGCCTATTTTCAGGCACTGCGTAATATCATTGCGGCTGCTGCACCCATGGAACAGCAGCAAAGTTCCTTGATTATTACGCCGGAATGAGAGTATAGTTCCTACCCATATCGGTCTAGAAAATCGCAACTTTTTGTTTTCCGTCAGTCTTAGTACACAATGTAAATACAGAAGAGTCAGGTTTTAAATAGGAAAAATATCAGACTCTTTGGTCATTTTTGTGCGATATGCTAACGGTCTAATCAGATTCAATGATCTATGCTAAGCTATGCTAAAAGTGCTACCGCCAGACCCGGAGATCGGCTGAATGGATTCAAAAATGGTAAAACTCAACTGTTTAAGTCTAGGGAAGTTGGAAAATGAGCCTATTTTCAAAAAAGTGGAGTGTTCCTTTAACCTAATCATGACCCCAAGAATCGATTTGAATCGTGAGGTACTGAAGGATTCCCACCCCTAATAAAAAGGAATTTAAATCTGAATAAAAATTACATGTCTTGATGCCTACATGAAGAATATGATTTGCTGTTACCCTATTTAGCCCTCACTTTTGAGTCCAAATTAACCTACATTTCACTAATACAGTGTCATTGCCCTTGAAGCAACTGTAAGACTCTGTTCTTTCTGAAGGATGCTGTAGTGATCGAGCATTAGGGTCATCTCAGTAACTCTTCAGTTTTGGGTTTACTTTACTTGGGATTGAACCTGATACTGTGAGTCAGTAATCTTGCTCCAGTAGGCTGCCACCCTCTACTTATAGTCCTAATATCAGTGAGGATGTTATTGAGTTTGTATCAGTCTACAGTTGGAAAGCAAGTGATCCTCCGACTCTCTATAAGTGCCACTGACTCGAATTGTGTTATGCCTAATTGGTTTTATTTCACCTTTCCTTTGTTACGTAATAGAGAATTCACAGCTCAAGGGTATGATGTATGTCGGCATTATACAGGTCACACCGGAGTTATGTTTCGCGTACCGTCAGTAAGCACATCCTATAGAAGGGGCTGTATTTCAATGTGCCCTGCATTTTCTGCTGAAGCAGAATGTGATGCGTTATGTAGGTAACCCAACACAATGCATGCGTCTGCATAGTGCATACTTAAAATATTGCTTCACAGCCATTTACAATGAAGTTGCTTCTTTAGAATAAGGATGCATCATTTTAT
This sequence comes from Cirrhinus mrigala, assembly GCA_036247105.1. NCBI lineage: Eukaryota > Metazoa > Chordata > Actinopteri > Cypriniformes > Cyprinidae > Cirrhinus > Cirrhinus mrigala. Next base: position 11,620,890 of record CM070025.1, read on the forward strand.
CTCATTCATGAATATTAATAGGTTGACGCAACCCTAATCCAACAACGCCTGCATCTTCTCCAGTCTATTAATGAGCTAAAATTGAAGGGTTTTACATCATGCTTCATAAATTAGCACCATATTTTACAACTTGCACCCAAAGGTGATACAACTGAATTATACAATGCTTTAATACATTTATGTAGGGTGTGTTTGCTTAACGTTTAACAGACTTGGCACAGGACATAAGCGCTGCTTAAAGATTATTTTTTTCAAAGCATTAGAGCAATGTGGTACAACCAGTAAAACATCCTACAGGTGATGCAGTGAAAGTCTGTGTTGCATTGTATTTACATGGAGGAAATTGAATTTACATGTAAAATGTGTGAAATTAATTAAAGAGACTGCTCACCCAAAAATTAAAATTACCTCATGATTTATTCGCCCTCAAACCGTCCTAGGCGTATGATCTAATCTAATCAGGGTTAGATTAAACAATGTCCTGGCTCTTCCAGGCTTTATTATGGCAGTGAATGGCAGTTGAGATTTTGAAGTCCAATAAAGTGTATCCACCCATCATAAAAATTACTCCACATGGATCCTGAGGGTTAATAAAAAAGAAAAATATATTTTTTTTCTTACATAAATGCATCGATTCACTTCAGAAGGCCTTTATTAACCCTCTGGAGCCGTGTGGAGCACTTTTTATGATGGATGGATGCACTTCTTGGACATCAAAATCTCAACACCCATTCACTGACATTACAACACTTGGAAGAGCCATCATATACATCTAGGATGACTTGAGAGTTAGTAAATCATGGGGTAACTTTTATTTTTGGGTGAACTGTCCCTTTAAGTTTTTGGAAAAACAATTTTAAAATTTCAGGCATGGCAACATATGATGATATAGAAAAGAAAAATTACCTCAATCAAAACGTTTTAATTTTTATTGCATTAGAGGCAGCTAGAAAAGTCCAGTTAGCATTTGAAGGACAGTGACGGGCTAAATGAGGCTGATGATACATTCTTGCAGGCGGTGAAAACACTCTGTGATTAACTCTGTGACCAACTCTATGACCAAATATAGTTGTCGTTCTCTTTGACAGATCACAGATGTGTCCTTGCCAAATTATTTAGTGGCTTCCTCAGTGGGACTTCTCCCAACACAACTCCTTAACTCCTATCTGGGCACCACCCTGCGCACAATGGAAGACGTGATCGCTGAACAGAGCGTCAGCGGATACTTCGTGTTCAGTCTACAGGTAAACCTCCACAAACAAAATGGAAACGAGCAAGAACCCTGTATGCACTGTTGTGCTCATACGTTTCCATACTCCACGCATTATAAGAAGTTATATTTAATTAAAAGAAAAATTGTCAAAAGTAGTTTGTGTTGACATTTAGCTCCAAGACTTTGCATTCAGCTGGCACTTTTATTTAAAGCAGCTTACAAATGAGGAGCATTACCAGCAATTTTTCATGTCACGTTTAGTTTGTCACGTTTATTTATAGAGCTTTACACAACACAGGTTGCGACACTAATGTTTTTCCGCTTTATTACCGTACTACATGTTTATCAGCATACACAATTCGTAGTACACAATAAAATGTTGCCTCCCTGAAGCTGCTCATTGCTTTGTAAAGTTCTTTGGTTTCCGAGTATGCTTTGCATATTTGAATTCTCAGAATTCACTTGAATGCTCAGTGGCGGTTAGATCCAGATTTGCCTCTTGAACAAATGAGATCATAGACAACAATCACAACAGGCTATAAACCATGATTAATGCTAAAGACTGACATATTCAAATTCACAATGCACATTCATGCACAAACTTTTGAACCAGATAATTTGTATAATTTCATCAATGTTGTTATCTACACAACCAGTCAAAAATTTTTGAACAGTAAGATTTTTTTTTTTTTTTAAGTCTCTTCTGCTCACCAAACCTGCATGTGTTTGATTCAAGGTGCAGCAAAAACAGTACAATTTTGAAATATTTTTACTATTTAAAATAACTGTTTTCTATTTGAATACATTTTAAAATGAAATTTATTCCTGTGATTTCAAAGCTGAATTTTAGCATAATTGCTCAAGTCACATGATCCTTCAGAAATCATTCTAATATTGTGATTTGTTGTTCAAGAAACATTTATTATTATTATTATTATTATTATTATTAGCAGTATTTAAAACAGCTGAGTACTTTGTATTTCAGATAAATGCTGTTCTTCTGTTCTTCTCTTTCTATTCATCAAAGAAACCTGAAAAATCTACTTAGCAGTTTTCAACATAATAATAATAATAATAATAATAATAAATGTTTTTTGAGCAGCACATTAGAATATTAGAATGATTTCTGAAGGATCATGTGACTGGAGTAATAATGTTTTGAAATCAGAAATAAAATACATTTTAAAACATATTCAAATAGAAAAGAGTTATTTTAGATGGTAAAAATATTTCTCAATTTTACTGTTTTTGCTGTACCTCAGATCAAATAAATGCAAGCTTGCTGAGCAGCAAAAACATTACAAATCTTAAAACTTTTGACTGGTAGTGTATGTCTGGACTAAAACTAAAATATATTATTATAGATTTTTTTAAATGGTAAACTTCTTGCAGATTCTGCATTGGATATGTAAACGCATGAGCGAATGAAATATTTATGTCTAGTCTAGATTCTTGTGGAAGCTGTAGTAAACCATAATTATAGATGGTCATTGGCAGAGCTCTGACCAAAACTGTTCTTATTTTGCATTTGTACTCTTGTGTGTAGTAAAGTTATATGCCAGTAACAAATTCTTGACTGAAACAGGATGTCTAGATATATCAGCCAAGGAATTATTGCTTAAATTTACAACCGCACTGAATAAGTCATGTCATCAGGATCTTTACATCAACCGTCGTCCAGCTCAGTCAGCAGATCTGCCCAGTGACTCACTCACTTACTCACACTCTCTTTCTCTGTTCCTCTCATCAGATCTTCATCAGCATAGGCCTGATGTTTTACGTTGTACATCGAGCACAAGTGGAACTGAACGCAGCCATCGCAGCCTGCCAGTTGGAGCTGAAGACGTCGTACATGAACGGTGGAACGACCAACCACGCCGGCTCGACCTTCTGCAGCAAACGGGCTGCCGCGGGAGGAGGGATCAACGTGGTCTGATCGGCGCGTTTCATGAACATATTTCAATTTGGGTGGAGATCTGTCTCGGTAGCGTCAGGGAGTCTTGCGAGCTGCTACAGTCCCAGCCAGCTGTTCTAGTTATGATGGAGGTCTGATGTGGAGCAGCACTGGACTGTCAAAGAGCCGAAGAGCCCGTCAGCAGACTTTGATGAAAACATTGCCCAAAGATTGGGACCCTGGGCCAGTATTATACGAGAGGTTTATGACATTGACTTGAGATGTTTGTTTATGCGGTACATTTTCTTTTTAAAGTTCTTTTTTTATGATACTAATATAAAATTATATAACTTTATAGGAGGTCTAAAGCATGAAATGGGTAAATTAATTCAAGCAGATGTTATAGAAATGTAGTTAGTTATTAAAGAGGGCCCAACTAATATATCAGGTTAATATGCTTAAGATTTTTCTCTTTTCATTTATATATAAAAATGAAGAATTGTTTAAATTTTTTTTTTATACTTTTTTTTTTTTTTTTTTTTTTTTAATTCATATAAAGGTATTACTTGATGGATTGTTTCTTTTCGTATTATGTCTAGAGTAAGAAAAAATATTATCAGTTAGTACCACCTGCGTACAATTGTCGGCTTTTGCCAAACTGGGAACACTTTTGCTACTCTGCAGTTTTGTAAGGAACAGATGGGAGGGAAGGAAATTTTCTTAGCTGGATATTTAAGGATGTCCTGCCAAGAAACTGTAGTACAGCATGATTAGCTCAGCGGTATGATCGTACGTGTTCGATTTCTCATTCTCATATTGAGAGGACTGAAATTCTTTGCCTTCTTTCCTGTATTATTTAACCAAATGCTTTATTATAGGGCTGTTAGCTTTTTTTGACATCACTTTTGTTAATTTATTCATTGTTAGAAACATTTGCACATATGGGATTTAACAAACTGAAAATGAGAATATAAAGACAAAATGCTGAAAAGTGGGGAAAAGTAATTATATATATTGAATATATAATATACTCGCATAAACATTTTCCCAAATTAGGTTGAAATATATATAAAAGGGAAGCATTGTCATGTTAGTACATTATTATTATTATTATTATTATTATTACTCTTACGTAATGAATGCTGAAGTTGAACATTTGTCTAATGGGTTGTTGGCACTGTGCTAAAATAACTCACAATTGCCTACAATGCATTTTCACAGTTTTTCTCAAAAAACGCACACCAGTGAAAATCAGCTCAAAGCCTCCACAGCACAGTTCCACACAATGAGCACGCTAGAAATAGCAAACTGACAAAAACTGCAAACTACAACTAAAATGTTCTTACATGACTGCGGTCATGGTAATGTCTGTCGTTCCCTCCTTAGAGATTCACCTAATTAGAAACAAAAGACTCCTGAGCATTGACTGACGTATTTGGGTCTCGGCTATATAATTTAGCACAGGCTTGTGTTAACGAGCTCAGAGAACTGCGGTGAACTCACGGCTTCCGCACCGGGAACGTGAAATCCGTCCATGGGGGGGTATTTTACGTTGTCTTGGTGCTTTGTTTGTTTTGTCTTCTCATTATATTTACCCATACTCTACAACATGAAATTATACTGTAAATCCAACCGTTCGTGCTGTAAAACAGACTTTGATTTTGTCATTGCAAGCTTTTTATCCAAGTAAGAAACGCATGCTCTTAATGATGGATTTCTCAGTAACTGAAACGTACACTCGGTTGGTAGTGACTTCATTCTCGGTGTCATTTGAGACTCGCCGTTTGGTTTACAGCATCAACACTAGAGCGTCACCATAATCTGACAATCAGTGGAACACTGGCATTGCTCATTCTTAAAAACCATCTCATCTTACTTTGTATTTACTCTGTTTCCGGTTATAGTTTTGCTGCTACTTAGACTGTAGTGTCTGAGTGAAATGCTGACAAGGGCTCGAATTATTAATATTGCAATTTTACTACAACGTGATCTACACCATCTCATTTTTTTCTTACATGGAGAGTGTGCAAATAGATTTTCTAACAAGTTGTTACATTTATTTTGAAAAAGTGCAGGTGGAACTGCACAAATGGACACATTCCTTAACTTAAAAATGGGATGAATGTTGTTTTGTTTTCCAAGGAAATGGAATAGGCCCTCTGTTTTCTGAATTTAGCAATAAATAAAAACTGAACATGCTGACTCACCATCTGAGTTACATTGTAGAGATCCAACAATCCTGGTCTTGTGTTACGATGTCAACCTGCCTTGTACCTCTTGCTGCCTAAGACATTGAAACGGGACACTTGCCTGCGGTGTGTTCAGACTCTAATTCGAGCAGGCGTGGGATTGCGATAACTGAAAAACAAGATTCTTGGGATGTCAAATGCAAAAAGAATCAAAGTCAAACAACAAATTAAAAATAAATGACAATTTGAGGATGTGTGTCAGTGCTTTGTCTTATTTTTCCAGTTCAGATGACAGTGGGATATGCAACAGTGCGTATAAGGGGTTTTGTGAGGTTCTTGGCAAACCTTAATCTGATATTACAGCACATTTAAAAAAACAAACGTACAAATGTAATTTCAGATTAGGGCATATCAGGTACTATACTGACACCTCTTGACCCCTTTGACAAGTGCATTTTACATACACTGTATTTTGTAATACAGAGAATTTTGCAATGTAAATGAATATTTATCGCTGTACCATGCTTGTTCAGTGTTATTTATGAAATAAAAACTTGAAAAAATTACACAAGCATCTTGTGCCATGCTCTCTAGTCTACATAAATGCCCCAGTGTTTCTGCATTTAATTCAGTGAAGGAGATACATCAGGGCTGTTATAACAGAAGACGGTTTGTTTGCTGATAATTCAGTTTGGTTACAGATTGACAGTGCTATATTGTCTGATTACGTAATTACTTAAGATTTCATTCCTCACATGGCTGCCTTGGCTTGAAGTGTCCGTTATCTTGGAGTTGCAGTGACATGGTACAAACTACACCATTATCTAACCTAAAGCGTGCAGTCTGAACTGTGAATTGAAGGGGAAGATCCAACCCAGTCTAACAGGAAAATTCACACTTTTTTTTTAAACTAGCAGTTTTATATGAAAATAGGAAAACTTATGTTTTTTAGAACAAAAGTAAGTCCACCCCTTACCTCAACCCTAAATACAGTGATCAAAATTATAAACACAACGTTTTTGTTTTTGCTCCCATTTTTCATGAGCTGAGCTCAAAGATCTAAGACTTTTTCTATGTACACAAAAGGCCTATTTCTCTCAAATATTGTTCACAAATCTGTCTAAATCCGTGTTAGTGAGCACTTCTCCTTTGCCGAGATAATCCATCCACCTCACAGGTGTGGCATATCAAGATATTGATTAGAAAGCATGATTATTGCACAGGTGTGCCTTAGGCTGCCCACAATAAAAGGCCACTCTAAAATGTGCAGTTTTACTGTATTGGGGGGGGGTCCGAAAATCAGTCAGTATCTGTGACCACCATCTGCCTCATGCAGTGCAACACATCTCCTTCGCATAGAGTTGATCAGGTTGTTAATTGTGGACTGTGGAATGTTGGTCCACTCCTCTTCAATGGCTGTGCGAAGTTGCTGGATATTGGTTGAACTGGAAAACGCTGTCTTATACGCCGATCCAGAGCATCCCAAACATACTCAATGGGTGACATGTCCGGTGAGTATGCTGTCCATGCAAGAACTGGGATGTTTTCAGCTTCCAGGAATTATGTACAGATCCTTGCAACATTGGGGTCGTGCATTATCATGCTGCAACATGAGGTGATGGTCGTGGATGAATGGCACAACAATGGGCCTCAGGATCTCGTCACGGTGTCTCTGTGCATTCAAAATGCCATCAATAACATGCACCTGTGTTCGTTGTCCATAACATACACCTGCCCATACCATAACCCCACCGCCACCATGGGCCACTCGATCCACAAAGCTGACATCAGCAAACCGCTCACCCACATAACGCCATACACGCTGTCTGCCGTCTGCCCTGTACAGTGAAAACCAGGATTCATCCGTGAAGAGAACACCTCTCCAAAGTGCCAGACGCCATCGAAAGTGAGCATTTGCCCACTCAAGTCGGATATGACGACGAACTGCAGTCAGGTCGAGACCCCAATGAAGATGACGAGCATGCAAATGAGCTTTTTTTGAAAATAGGCTCATTGTCCAACTCCCCCAGTGTTAAACAGTTGAATTTTACCGTTTTCAAATCCATTCAGCGGATCTCCGGGTCTGGTGGTAGCACTTTTAGCATAGCTTAGCATAGATCATTGAATTTGATTAGACCGATAGCATCTCCCTCAAAAATGATCATATATTTATAAAAATTTACTCTTCTGTAGTTACATCATGTACTAAGACTGATGGAAAATGAAAAGTTGCAATTTTCTAGGCTAATATGGCTAGGAACTATACTCTTATTCCGGCGTAATAATCAAGGAACTTGATCAAGGAATGATATTACGCAGCGCCTGAAAAGTGACCGGCACTAAGTTTGTGTAGACGCAGAGAGTTGCAGCTGGCAGAGTTGACGGCTGTGTAATATCATTGCGCCTGCTGCACCCATGATACAGCAGCAAAGTTCCTTGATTATTACGCCGGAATGAGAGTATAGTTCCTAGCCATATCGACCCAGAAAATCACAACTTTTCATTTTTTGTCCGTCTTTGTACACGATGTAACTACAGAAGAGTCAAGTTTTAAATAGGAAAAATATCGAAACTCTTTGGTCATTTTTGAGCGAGATGCTAATGGTCTAATCAGATTTAATGATCTGTGATAAGCTATGCCAAAAGTGCTACCGCCAGACCTGGAGATCGGCTGAATGGATTCGAAAACGGTAAAACTCAACTGTTTAACTCGAGGGGAGTTGGAAAATGAGCCTATTTTCAAAAAAAGTGGAGTGTTCCTTTAAGGCACACCTGTGCAATAATCATGCTGTCTAATCAGCATCTTGATATGCCACACCTGTGAGGTGGATGGATTATCTCGGCAAAGTAGAAGTGCTCACTACAAATTTACAACAAAAGCATGTAGGTCCTTCCTTAATTCCACCTCTAAACATAACCAAACAATACATTTTGTACAATTTAAATCAGATGAAATCATGACCAAACATAACCAACCTGATCTCACCGAAAAATGAAAATATTTTACAATATGGCAATTTTGTATGAATTTGTACGATGTGAATTGGGAAGATACAGATTTTTCAAAAAAAAAAAAAAAAAAGTATATTAAAGTAAAGTTTTCAATTAAATAAATAAAATAAAAAAGCATGAAGGCCCACCCCTAAATAACCAATGATGTGAATGGTATGAAAACGTATGTTTAAAAAAAAAAAAATCAGTAAGCATGAAGGTTCACTCCTACACATAAACAACCCCAATCTCATGGGAAAGCATAAATGTTTTACCAGGTGGCAATTTCTTGACTTCGTATGATGTGAATAGTACAAAATGTGTGATTTTAATTAAATAACTAAATAAATAAAAATAAAAAGTCGTCAGCATCGATAGCCTTGTGGAAAGCACACCAACATACAGTGCCGTTGCATTACAGATCTCGTGAGTTCGAATCCTGGTTCGAGGACCTTTCCTGATCCCCTCTCTCTCTCTCCACTGTCCTATTCTAATAAAGGCAAAAAAATACTAAATCTAAAAAATAAATAATAAAAAAAAAACCCCATCATAAACATAAAACAAGAAAACAATAATAAATTCACATGACTTAGCCACCAGTTCACCAAAGTGTAATGTTATGAATTGCTTTGAGAGAGTGTGGGAAGATCCCTGCTGGAGTTGCTCCATGACCATAACCTTGTTTGTCCTTGATAAGGAATAACTCTTCTGGAGAAGTGCTGAACAAACAAACGCATCGAGTTCTCGTCATTACGTTACCAGTGACTGCATATTTGGTTTGGTATATTGACATTTCTGTCTTTAACATTTGGAGTACAACTGATCTGCAAGTCCCACTATTTCCCTTTCCCTGAAATAGCATGTGCTCCTGGCCATGTGTCAAAACAATTCAATGTGCCACAGTGATGCCTATTGAGGCATTTACTACCATGCCTTTTTGAGGACAATGAGAGCCTCTAACACTCTCTCACAGTCTTATGTCAGCTATAAGTATAAGGACATTCAAAAACCTATCACAGGGCTGGCCCTTTAAGTGGCAGTGGATGTTATCCTGGAGAGAGTGGCAAGGAGAGTGTGTTTGCGCTGCGAGCAGACCTCTGTAAGCCAGTCATACAGACCTTGAGGGCAGATCTGTGGCAGTCTGACCTGGTTTAGATGTGATATTTACTCATCTGACCAAGCAAAAGGTTTATTAGCCTTGGCAGTGGGGTGTCTTTCAAGGTTGTCCGGAGTCACATGTCCACCCTGCTTAAGACAGCTGCTGCCTTGACACTCATATGCTTTCAGCTAATTTAGGACAGTTAAGAGGAGACCTCACTCATTTCTTTCAAAATGCAACAGGAATAAGTAGCACATTTATCTAAACATTATTTCAGAGATGGATGCCGTGAGCTCAGGCCCTGGAAGTTTAAGCTTCAGAAGATAAACACACACGCACTATTGTCCAAAGTCCATTTTTAAAAAGAAAAAAATCCCACCAGTGTTATTTCAGTGCACTCTATTTCAATCACAAATGGTTTCATTGCATTCTGTGATGGAAATGATAGTTTGGGAAATTACATTTTTGAAATAAAATGGCAGACTCCTTTGTTTTGCTAAGGCTATAATTTTATCTATTCAAAATGCAGAATTGACCTTTGGCAGGGAGTTTGATTGACAGGCAATCTGACCAATCATAACGCTGAATCTGTGATTTTTGTCAGACAAACAAATCAGACAGGAGAGTAGATTAAAAAAGTCCACTTCCAAAACAAAGATTCACATATAATGTACTCACCCCCTTGTCATTCAAGATGTTCATGACTTTCTTTCTTCAGTCGTAAAGAAATTATGTTTTTTGAGGAAAACATTTCTGCATTTTTCTCCATATAATGGACTGCTATGGTGCCCCGATTTCGAACTTCCAAAATGCAGTTTAAATGCAGCTTCAAAGGATCCCAAATGCGGTTGTAAACGATCCCAGCCGAAGAAGAAGGGTCATATCTAGCAAAACCATATGTTATTTTCATTTAAAAATACAATTTAAATACTTTTTAATCTCAAACGCTGGTCTTGCCTTTCTCTCCCTGAACTCTGTGCATTCTGACTCAAGACAGTTAGGGTATGTCGAAAAACTCCAATCGTATTTTCTCCCTCAACTTCAAAAATCATTTCAAAATCATCCTACATCACTACAGAAGTTCCGACCCAGTTTTTGCAAAGTGAACATGCAAAGAAGATCAAACACCCTTAACAAAAAAAGTAAAACAGTGATATAGGACGATTTTGAAGTTGAGGGAGAACATGAGATGGGAGTTTTTCGACATACCCTAACTGTCATGAACAGGAACAAAAACAGTGGAGGCAGAGTAAGACAAGAGGAGCGTTTGGCATTAAAAAATTATATAAATTGTATTATTTTTATTAAAATAACCGATCGTTACGCTAGACAAGACCCTTCTTTCTTGGCTGGGATCGTTTACAACCGCATTTGGGCGATCCCAAGAATTTGGATTTGAAGCCGCATTTAAACTGCATTTTGGAAGTTCAAACTCGGGGCAGCATATCAGTTCAATATATGAAGAAAAATGCTTAAACGTTTTCCTCAAAAAACATAATTTATTTACGACTGAAGAAAGAAAGACATGAACATCTTGGATGACAAGGGGATGAGACCATTCTGTCAACTGATGTTCTGGAAGTGGACTTCTCCTTTAACGTCGGTGGACTTGGACTTGAAAAAATGGTGTTTATTCACCGCAGTAAAGATAGTTTGCGGTTTGATATTCGGATTTTTTTTTGGCTATAAATGCACAACGCGCGGTCATAAACATGCAAATAATCCCGAATGTAGTTCTCCATGATTTGTGAATTCTTGTGATGATGTGCCTTTTGGCCGAAATTTTATTTTATTTTTTCGACTCTTAATTTTATAATGCTTATAGCTCCGAAAGTTGGAAACTTAGCAGACTGAAACCAGTGTCATGTGAACCAGCTTGATCTGTGAATTTTTTCACAGCAAAGCTCTTGTCCGTAACCCCCTTGGTAAGTCCGCTATAGTAAGGAATGTGAAAAATATGCGCTCTTCATGTTTAACGTATTTTGCCATTAAACACGCAGACTGCTCAAATACAAAAACATTGTTTTTAAGTCAAACTCGATTTGTGAAAACTTTCACAATCGCTATTTATTGCGTAACAGTGTTCCTAATGCTCTGCTCTCTTTTTCTTCTATCAGTACTGGTCAGCTGACCCTTCCCTGAGTCATATTATTCACTATTCTGATCTGTGAAAACTTTTACAGTTCAGTACTGGTCAGCTGACCCTTCCCTGAGTCACTAACATCACTATTTTGATGTGTGAAAACTTTCACAGGTTAGTACTGGTCAGCTGACCCTTCCCTGAGTCATATTATTCACTATTCTGATCTGTGAAAACTTTCACAGTTCAGTACTGGTCAGCTGACCCTTCCTTGAGTCATATAAATCACTATTCTGATCTGTGAAAACTTTCACAATTCAGTACTGGTCAGCTGACCCTTCCGTGAGTCACTAACATCACTATTCTGATCTGTGAAAATATTCACAGGTCAGTACTGGTCAGCTGGCCCTTTCCTGAGTCATATTAATCACTATTCTGATCTGTGAAAATGTTCACAGTTCAGTATTGGTCAGCTGACCCTTTCCTGGGTCACTAACATCACTATTCTGATCTGTGAAAACTTTCACAGGTCAGTACTGGTCAGCTGACCCTTCCCTGAGTCACTAACATCACTATTCTGATCTGTGAAAACTTTCACAGGTCAGTACTGGTCAGCTGAACATTCCCTGAGTCAGTAACATCACTATTTTAATCTGTGAAAAAATTCACAGTTCAATTTGGGTCAGAATAGTGATGTACATGAATCAGGAAATGGTCAGCTGACCAGTACTGAACTGTGATAGTTTTCACAGATCAGAATGGTGATGTTAGTGACTCAGGGAAGTGTCAGCTGACCAGTACTGACCTGTGAAAATTTTCACAAACCAGTACTGAACTGTGAAAGCTTTCACAGATCAGAGTTGAGATTAATATGACTCAGGAAAGGGTCAGCTGACCAGTACTGAACTGTGAAAGTTTTCACAGATCAGAATAGTGATGTTAGTGACCCAGGGAAGGGTCAGCTGACCAGTACTGAACTGTGAAAGGTTTCACAGATCAGAATAGTGATTAATATGACTCAGGAAAGGGTCAGCTGACCAGTACTGAACTGTGAAAGTTTTCACAGATCAGAATAGTGATGTTAGTGACCCAGGAAAGGGTCAGCTGACCAATACTGAACTGTGAAAGTTTTCACAGATCAGAATAGTGAATAATATGACTCAGGGAAGGGTCAGCTGACCAGTACTAACCTGTGAAAGTTTTCACACATCAAAATAGTGATGTTAGTGACTCAGGGAAGGGTCAGCTGATCAGTACTGAACTGTAAAAGTTTTCACAGATCAGAATAGTGAATAATATGACTCAGGGAAGGGTCAGCTGACCAGTACTGATAGAAGAAAAAGAGAGCAGAGCATTAGGAACACTGTTACGCAATAAATAGCGATTGTGAAAGTTTTCACAAATCGAGTTTGACTTAAAAACAATGTTTTTGTATTTGAGCAGTCTGCGTGTTTAATGGCAAAATACGTTAAACATGAAGAGCGCATATTTTTCACATTCCTTACTATAGCGGACTTACCAAGGGGGTTACGGACAAGAGCTTTGCTGTGAAAAAATTCACAGATCAAGCTGGTTCACATGACACTGGTTTCAGTCTGCTAAGTTTCCAACTTTCGGAGCTATAAGCATTATAAAATTAAGAGTCGAAAAAATAAAATAAAATTTCGGCCAAAAGGCACATCATCACAAGAATTCACAAATCATGGAGAACTACATTCGGGATTATTTGCATGTTTATGACAGCGCGTTGTGCATTTATAGCCAAAAAAAATCCGAATATCAAACCGCAAACTATCTTTACTGCGGTTGTGTATTCGATGTATTTCCACATTGAAACAAAATGTTCATTCATGTTTGTTTCATGCTATATCTAGTAAAGAGGAAGACATGATCGATTCAGTGCCACTTGAACTGAGGCGCTACTGAACTAGCGATTTGTCACGACAAATTAAAGGGTATTTATTGTGTGAATTTCTTTAAAAAATAAAACAGTTGTAAAGCTGAGACTTTGTTTCATACCTAAAGTAACTTGCTCTGTCTTGTCTGTCAGCGTGTTGTCAATTTTCTGTTTGCTCCGCGATGTATTTTGCACTGCGTGAGAATCTAATGTGTGGCCTGAGAGCTACATGGCTTGTCAAGCATAGCAACAGTAACTAAGGGGGCGGATCTTAGCGGATGCACAGTAACAATATTCTGTTCATAAGTAATATTTTGTCAAATTTCATAAGTAAACAAAGTAAGTGAACTAACTTTAAAACTTTAAAAAAAATTAGTTTGGACAAAACTGTTCAGTGCGATTGAAATGCTGGAACAACTAAAAGCCAGTCATATTTTTTTGTAAAAAATCATTTTACACAATATAAATTGTGATTGTAATATAAAAATAAGATAACAAATTTAAAAGAAAGAAAGAAAGAAATATAAAGATACAAACTGTCAATAAATAAAATGAAAATGTAACTGTATTTTATTGCTTTTTCCTATGTGGATTGTACAGTTCCCTGTTTAAACCACAGTAATCTGTAAATTCTACAAAAAAAATCTTTGTGGTAAAACAAAGATTCTTACTTTAAAGTTGTTGTATTTGGTTCAGTATTTTACAATAGCATTTCTATTATTTTCAGAATATCACAGTAAATATAATCGTTTCAGTGTTTTTCTATTTGCACAATTTTATGCTGTTATTTTACACATCATTCTAACTTAATTTTTACAGACTTTTTTAACAGTATAAACACACTGTTTGTAGTTTCAAGAAGTAATAGTACACTGTGCATCTGTTCCAATGATATCTGAAAACTTATGTAAAGGGCCATAATGTTTAAGAAATACTGACCACTTGTGGTATAATATAGGACACACAACCCGTACCACAATAAACCAAGGTCTCATTTATTTAAATAAAATCATTTAAATTCAGTCAACACTTTCACATTTAAAAAATGTAATAGAATCAAAGAGCAGAGATTGACTTATCATGGTTTGTGATAAGATTTTGTATGACAAATAAAAAGAACTGGTGTAACAATTGCTGAGGTTTAAAGAAGTAAACCATTCTATTAAAACCCTTCAAAAAGATGTCTTTCTGTATGTCTTTGTTTCCTACACTGATCTGTAGTCTGGATTTGTAGGCACTCCTTATTGATCTTTTTTGTACAAACACTATTGACTTTCTTCTATATGGCAGACCTATTGTTTTTCTGAAATTTATTACTCATGTGTTGAAAGTGCAGTAAATTCCCCAGTGGTCACTGGTGTAACGGCCACAGTCCAGTTTCTCCATTCCAACCAAGGCCATGTGCTCAGGAGTGACTTTTGGGCCAGTTTTAGCAGACCTAAGGAAGATGCGGTCGAAGCGACATCTGCTGACGTAAGGCACAGTCTTATTGCTGTTTGCTTTGGTGTCCCAAGTGTATCGGCAGTGTTCCTGTTTGCCCAGCTGTTCCCACACATCACACACACCTGGCGGCAGACCTCCCACCTTTACCACCTACGCAGGACAGAAACAATATTCAGAAACTGATAATGACTTTCACTGTATTTTAATTCCTCTATCATATTTGGAGCTACTGTGGTTGTTAGCCCAGTGTTGCCCATCAGTCAAATTACCCTTCATCGAAAAATGGGTTCATTTTGTGAACCAGTAACAATGTGTATTATTAAAGCAATATACAATTTCACAGATATGAATTAAAAATTTTGTTTTTGCTGTCCCACAACCAATATATATATATAATATATAATTATCATTTTGAGGTAAATGTGTTTAAAAGTATTAAAAATCTGTGTGTAACTTTAAAGAACGTCACTACCAAACACCATTTTTCTATAATTAAACACTTTTTTGAGAGTTATTCCATAACATTTTGTTTTTTTATATGTGTACAACTGTTCAGAACTGTGCTAGCTAACCATGTGCTGATTAGCCTCTTTAAGCTAGCTTCAAAAGCATCTAAAATTGTCACTATGAAACAAACACGACCAAAACATTTGGGGAAGTTTGGGTAGTGATATCTTTGTTTTTTGGTTGTTCTCCCATAAAATCGCCACTACAGTAAGTCACAACCGAAACGTCATCATTGTTTTAATAGTGACAAAAAGAACATATAATTCTTCGGGGGTAAATAAACAAAAGTTATGTACAGTTATGTAATTTTTTTTATATTTTAGCATGTTTTAAAATTCTGTAATGTGTTGTGGTCGCTGCCAAAGCATTACTGTCCACTATCAAAAATGTGCAGTCACTGCCAAAACATGGGATGTTTTGTCAAAAATTATACTGAATTATCAACTAAGATGTTAGGATAGTGTTTGGTTTAGTGGTTTAGCAAAATCTTAATAGGTCAATATAACTCTTCTTATTAAATTGTATATTACTGTGTTTTGGTAATGACAATTTTGGGGAGAGGACAAATATTCCAAAACTTTCTGAAAATACAATATAAGAATTAACTGCACAATTACTTGAAATGTGCACCTTGGAAATTATACAATTTGCATACATACTAAATTTGTGGAAAAATACATTAATTCAAGAAGTTTCCAACTCTGACTTTGAACCAATTCTGTAGAATGGCCCATATATGTTTCGATTCAAATTCAAAGTCTTTGTGTAGCACCAGTTAGGTATCACTCATCTAGTCCTTGTGGTGAATTTTAAAGCCTTTTTTTTTTTTTATTTACCTCAGAGTCTCTGAGATTGGTGTCCCCAGCAAAAATTACAGTTGCATCCTCTGGAGCTTCCTTCATCTTTTGAAATACGACCCGCAGTTGTTTCATCCTCTCATCTGATTGGTTCTTACAGCTTTCTAAATGTGATGTCATCAAGTACAGCTTCTGACCTGAGAAAGTCACCTTAATAAGATACAACAGAGTTTAAAAAAAAAGAATATATGTATAAATTATGAGAAGCAAATGAGAGATACCCAACAACCTAGAAATGGAAATATTTAAGTATGCATACACTCCCGTTCAAAAGTTAAATTATAATAACTTTTCACAATATTCCTGACTTATTCCTGTATTTTTAGCAAATAAAACAACCCCAAACTTTTGAACAGTAGTGTACCCCAAAACAATCTTTGGATAATGCTTCTAAACATTAAACTCACCTGAGCAACTAACAGATTTCTCAACATTTGTGTTGTAGGATAACAGATGATCTCACTTTCCAAAAATTTTACTCTTGATTTCTTCAACATTATTCCTGTGAAGTATCCATCTTCGCTTCCTTTAATGACAAAGAAATTTATGAATCAGTGAACAACTCACAAATAACATCACTGAGCACTGGGGTCATTCTCTTACCTTCAACAAACAGGTAGCTGACAGCACGTTTCTTAAGATACTGAATATAAGACGGAATAAGCTCTTGAAGAAAAACCACATCTGGAGTATATCTACAAAAGAACAATGAAGAGTAACGAGTAAAGCAATACAACCTTAGTATCAAACAAAATTTGAATTAGAGAATATCAGGGGTCTCGAAATAACTCACAGAGCCAGATATGAACACAAGCCCCTGGCCCGCTCTGCAAGACTTAATGTGTCCAAACCGTCCACATTCCAGCTGATGACAGAGAGCTTGCTGTCCTCCACATTAGATTCGGTTACGCCACTTTCAGCCTGACTTTCTTGGGAGTTCACACTGCTGGAGCAGGTGGGTTCCTCCGCTGTCAGGTCAATGCTGCACAACAAACAATTTGAAAAAAGATTTTACATATTATTAGTATATAGAAATAGAGTATAGTATTATGTATTTCTAATAAGTAAAGGAGAAAACATTACCAAGCCATCTGGTCTGTTTTAAATTTCTTCTTTATTCCTGAAGAGTCAGCAGTGTCTGAGGAGTTCCCCTCCTTTCTCTTATTCCCAGACACATCTTTGATTTCCTCAACATCTTCAACATCAAAGACTGAATCCATATGAGCCTCGAAGAAAGAGTTCAGTGCTCTCTGGCAGAAACACAGGAAAAAAAACAGCTTTTAAAAGAACATGAATGGTTGAGGATGAAAAATACAAAACATGCTTTAATCAATTAAATTGTTTTTATAGAAACTTGGTACAGCAGAGGTTAAGGTGCAGTAATAGTGGCATACCTCCATATCCCATTCATTTTCTGCTAGATAACACTGCGCCACAGCACTATCGGATCCAGAGATAGAGGCAAACTGATCGCAAAGACTCGTCCTCGTTTCCTCAAGAGCAGACATTTCTTGATCTGTGTGATTACCTGACATTACAGTGTTGGACATGTTCACAGTTGAATATAACGGCGGGACATGGACGCGTACAGCTACAAAAACATTCCGGCTGGAACCCGCGAAAATACGGAGACAATGTCAATATTAACGTATACCTGAGGTTGATGGACCTAATTTATTTACATTGTACGATAAATCACGCCCTCAAGATATTATTACGTTAATTTTCACATTAAACGTTGCACACAGAGAATCCCGAAATGAAGAATTATTATTGTTCAAACATAATGCTTTTCGGAAGCATTTACCTGTAGTACTGAAAGAGTCGGTTCTTTCGAACAGTTCGTTTCAAAACTGAAATGATTCAGTGATTCTTTTATAGCATGACGCAATTATGTGACCCCTGGCCAGCCAGTGCTCTATACACGAATATGCGACAGTAAATAAAATACAAATACATTTACAACCTAAACATAGTTAGCATTAACATTAAACAATTGTAAGATTAGTATGTTGCCTGAAAAGTTTAAATTGATTCAGTCCTGTTTTTGAACGAATCGTTCGAATCTGTTTTGTTTGTTCAAATAGAGATACGACTCAAATGAATCATGAGTGATCATTTATTTCATAATAAAAGTCCTGAAGCTGAATGGACTGTCTTAGCTTCTCAAAGTATTTATATACTGACTTGTAATATTCAGTTTACCTAATTAGAAGAATGCATTGCAATTTTTTTTTATCTGCAGTTCTCCTAGCTTGTGGTGAGAGATATTTTAAGTGAGTGACTCCAAAAAGGTTTTACTTCGGAAAATATTACTTTTATTTTGTATAACATTTGAGCCATCTTTCAAACATTCTTCAAAAGTGAACTTGTCCTTCACTGTGTTTTGGTATTTGCAGTATCAGCAATGGCTTCGTTGTCGCTAAATTCAATAAAACAGATCATGAGGGCGATGGTGGATAGTCCTGGATTTGACCGTGTTTTAAGTAAGGTAGGTGCAGAGCGAAATCTTTGGTTTAGTGATTATTCTTGAAGGTGCACACATTGATATGTAAACCGGCCAGACCAGATCACACTGCAGAAAACACATTGAGCCGTTCATGTTGTGATCAGGTGGAGATACTGTCTGCATCACCAGGGAAAGTGGTGTGTGAACTGAAGGTGGAGGAAGAGCACACTAACAGAGGAGGCACTCTTCACGGAGGAATGACAGCCACACTGGTGGATGTGATCTCCACTACTGCCATCATGTACAGTGAGAGAGGAGCTCCCGGGGTCAGCGTGGACATGAACATAACGTGAGCTTTTGGCTATATCTTTGACTGACAGTGAATGCAGGACTACAGTATGTGCTACTGTGCCATGTATGGGGAAGACCGGGGCAATATCAGTGTTGGTTGATACTGTAAAAGTAATTGTTTTCGGCTCTTGTAATGAAATTTTTAAAATATTTTTACAATTAAAAATAACTGTTTTCTGTTTGAATATATTTTAAAATGTAATTTATTCCTATGATCAAAGCTAAATTTTCAGCATTGTTACTCCAGTCTTCAGTGTCATATGTTTTGGTGCTCAAGAAACATTTATTATTATTATTAATATTTGAAACAGTTAAGTACATTTTGTCAGGATTTTTTGATGAATAGAAAGATTCAAAGACCAGCATTTATCTGAAATAAAAAGCTTTTGTAACATTATACATTATACCATTTAAAAGCTTGAAGTCAGTATAGAAATTAACATTTTAATTTAGCAAGGATGCTTTAAATGGATCAAAAGTGATGATAAAGACATTTATGTTACAAAATATTTCTATTTCAGATAAGTACTGTTCTTCTTAACTATTTATCAAAGAAACCTGAAAATTCCTCTTAGCTGTTTTTAACATAATAATAATAAATGTTTTTTGAGCAGCAAATCAGAATATTGTAATGATTTCTGAAGGATCACGTGACTGGAGTAATGATGCTAAAAATTCAGCTTTTGAAATCACAGGAATAAATTACTTTTTAAAATATATTTAAATAGAAAACTTTATTTTTTACTAAATTTTTACTGTTTTTGCTGTATTTTGGATCAAATAAATGCAGGCTTGGTAAGCAGAAAAGACTTTAAAAAATCTTACTGTTTAGAAACGTTTGAATGGTTGTGTGTGTGTGTGTATGTATGTGTGTATATATATATATATATTCTGTTTTAAAAATATATAAAATATAAATAAAATAATTTTGCAATTGGCAACTAAGATTACAAGTTACTTTCAATATTACTAGAATTAAAACTGAAATAAATTAAAGCTACATTGGAATATTAAAAAAGAAGACAAAAGCACATAGCAAAATTAGTAAAACTAAAAATTTACTTGAAAAATAAAGTAAAATAAAATTACAAAATAAAAGATTCTAAATGTGAATAACTTCTAAAATATTTAAAGGCAGTGATTTGGTTTGTATGTTGGTTTCAAATACCTAGCTCAAAACAGTCTTTAAATTTTAATTCTGTTCTTCAAACTGTAATTTCAATATCATAATATTGTATAACTGTTAGATAAACAAGGGAAGACAATAAAACTACAATGGCATACTTTTTTGACAATATTCAACTATGCAATGCAGGTAGGGCTATTTTTCATATATGTCTGCTTATACATTTCTTATGGCTCAATTAATCGCATCCAAAATAAAACAATGTTTATGTAATGTGTGCGTGTATATATATATATATATATATATATATATATAAGTATACATATAGGCCTGTGTATTTATGTTTTATACACAGTACACACACAAATATTAAGCATATTATTCCTACTGTGGAATATTGGGGCATGTTGTCACAGTGTGTTCAACTGTATTTTTCCCCCTGGTTAATAATGACAAACATTCATTAGCTTTTTTTTTTATGTGCCAAGACAAAGCGAAATAAGAAAAGTGTGACAAATAGCCCCAGTCTCAATTAGAACAGACTCTTAAGACTTAAATTTGTTTGCTTTCTATTTAACAGATACATGAATGCAGCTAAAATCGGAGAAGACGTCCTGATCACTGCACAGGTTTTAAAACAAGGACGGACTTTGGCATTTGCAACAGTAGATCTCACCAACAAGACGAACGGAAAACTCATTGCTCAGGGAAGACACACCAAACACCTCGGTAGCTGATTATGTACATGTTCTTATACATGTTATGTTATGTTATATAATAAAGTCCAGCATAGAAATATTTGCACTGTGTTAGGATATGTTCAGCAGTGTTTATTTCAAAAGAATTATTCAAACAACGGGTACATCAAAATAAAGACAAAGACCGACCTTCCCCTTCGCCTAGAATTTCAAAAAGGGGGGAAAAAGTAAAGAATTTATGCCATAAGAACAGACAAAGATGGCTTACAGATACCAAGTCCCAAGCACTGCAATATTTAGTACTCTTAGAACAGGGTGGTCTAGAAAAGAAAAACAAATCCGTAATGATCCATTTCAAGTGTCGCTACGAAATTTCTCATTAGGTACATAAGCTTGAACATCAGTCTCCCATCACATACCCACCACCATTGATTACATCTGGTATCAGTAGCTCATATGTATATATAGTGCATGAGTTGCTCGATTGGTGACAATTACCATCCCAAGCAAAAAACAGCATCAGAATTCCTCCAACAGACAGTTTGTGTCAACCATCTTAGGTATATATCACACACTGCACCTCCGTCCCCATCGGGCACTACTCCTCCAGAAATGATAAAGCAAACAAGGTTTGTCATATTATAGGCAAGGAATGACACTCAAATTAAAATGTCCAGCAAAAACTAAGGCAGTAACTGAATGAGAAGCAATGCCTACACCAAATGAGTTAACAAGTATTGTTCACCTTGTAATAGAAGCCTTTTGAGGAAGACTACCCAGGCTCTTTTGTCCTCTGTCACTGATTGTCATTACTCTACTCAATATAAGAGACTTGTTAACTATCCCTCATGACAGTGATGTTAAAGTCAGTCCAACACACGAGGACCACATGTGAGAGACCTCTGTCATCGGTTTCCTTTTTTTTTTTTTTTTAGTTTTTTGTTTTGTTTTGTTTCCTTAACGTATAGAGTTCCTTCGGTGACTGGTATTGTTGACGGTGCAGCTCCAAGAGAACAACCACTCAAAATCAATGTTCATGCAGGTTCAAATAAAAAAACTGATCAGAGAGAGGGGAGATGGGATGAGCCAAAGCAAGACTGGTGGTTGAGGGAGGAATTTAAAACGAAAAAAAAAAAAAAAGGAGCTAAATTAAATCTCACGATGAAAATGAGTGGTTAACAAAAAGGAGAGTTCCAAGCACAAGTTCATATCTATTCAACTGAGGGATGTGTAGATAAGGACAACTTGCTTCGAGGCCTCGAGGGGTGTCTTCCGTGCGATTCTCCTAGTCAGGCATGTATGGACGGAGGTGGTCCTCGATGTCTCCGACCCCCCAGCAGGTGAGCTGGTCCTGCGGCAGGTAGAGACAGAGGCTGCACAACTTGAAAACTGTGAGCTTGGTTTTTGGAGTCTGTGGAAGAAAGAGAAGATCATTATTAGGCTATTAAGGTTCACCCAAAAATGAAAATTCTGTCATTAATCATTCATCCTCTTGTCGTTCCAAAATACACAATATTCAGAACACAAATTATGTTTTTTTGTTTGTTTTGTTTTTTTAAATGAAATCTGAGAGCTTTCTGACCCTGCACAGACAGCAATGCAACTGACAGGTTTACAGGTCCAGGAAGGTAGTAAGGACATCGTTAAAATCGTCCATGTGACATCAGTGGTGCAACCGTAATGTTATGAAGCTACGAGAATACTTTGTGTGCAAAGAAAAAAATGACTAACAATTTCTGTCGGTCAATGCACATTCATGAGAGTACCATAATGCATGCGTTTAAGACTGACGAAAAAAATAGTTGAATTACGGTTGTTACTTTTGTTTTCTTTGTGCACAGAAAGTATTCTCGTAGCTTCATAAAATTAAGGCTGAACCACTGATGTCACATGGGCTATTTTAACAATGTCCTCACTACGTTTCTGGGCCTTGAACGTGTCTGTTGCATTGCTGTCTATGCAGGGTTTGAAAGCTCTCGGATTTCATCAAAAATATCTCCATTTATGTTCTAAAGATGAACGAAGGTCTTACGGGTTTGGAGCGACATGAGGGCGAGTAATTAATGACAGAATTTTCATTTTTGGGTGAACTATCTGTAGTAGTAAGTAAATATTAGGGTATTGTAAGGTGTATATTTATCAGCAATTCACCAATATTCAAATTTTGGCCAATACTGATAAGTCCAATTACTTCTTTGTTACTACAAATAACCAATAAATAAACAAACAATATTAAAATAAATTTGATCATTAAATAACATGCAGTAAATATTAGGCTATTATAAGGTGTGTAATTATCATGGATTCATTGTTATTAAAATTTTGGAAAACTTTTGTTATTGCCAATAGCCAAGCGATCACAAATACTCACATTCTAAAAACAGGTTTTTATATTATATTATATATTAGGTTATTATAAGGTGTATAATTACACTTGAGGTCAAAAGTTTACATCCCCCTTTCAAAATCTGCAAAATGTTAATTATTGTACCAAAATAAGAAGGATCATGCAAAATGCATGTTGTTGTTTATTTAGTACTGGCCTGAATATATTTCAAATAAAAGATGTTTACATACAGTCCACAAGAGAAAATAATAGGTGAATTTATGAAAATGACCCCGTTCAAAAGTTTACATCCCCTTGATTCTTAATATTTCTTAATATTTGAAGATCAGGGTAAATTTAACTTGATTTGTTGTCTGTAGCCTCTGAAGGCCAGTACTAAATGAAAAAAATATGATACTTAGGCAAAATAAGAAAAATTTACACATCTTCATTCTGTTCAAAAGTTTACACCCCCAGCTCTTAATGCATTGTTTCTCCTTCTGGAGCATCAGTGAGCATTTGAACCTTCTGAAATAGTTACATACGAGTCCCTCAGTTGTCCTCAGTGTGAAAAGATGGATCTCAAAATCATACAGTCATTGTTGGAAAGGGTTTAAATATATAAAAATGCTAAAAGAAAAAAAAAAATGTGGTAACTGAAGGATTTTTCTGAAGAACAGCAGGCACTTTAGCTGTTCAGGACAAACAATGGACTCATGAACTACTATCACTAAACCAAAAAACAAAAAAAAAAAAAACAGATGTGGATCATTCAGGTAACAACAGTATTAAAAATCAAGGTCATGTAAACTTTTGAACGGACTCATTTTTATAAAATCAACAAACTTTAATATCAGTTGATAACCCTCAAGACATCCTTAATAACTAACATGGATCTTCATACTTCATGTTTTATCAAACCAACCTGTAAGTGCTGTCTGTCCACGAAGAGAAAGACAGACTGATTGGGGTTGTTCATAACCATCCCAGCCTTGTCCTTCCGACCAACAGCATGCAAAAACTGCTTTTCATAGTCTCCATGATGAAACTCGAACTTGGCCTGTGAACATTCAAAAGCAAATGCAACTACATTAAATTTGTAAAGGGATTTCTATGCATCATTCACACCCATTGAGCAAATTGTGCATGTTGAATACTTTGTGTTAATGGATTAGTTTACATCCATTTACTCACCCCAGTGTCATCCGAGATGTTCATGTCTTTCTGTTTTCAGCTAAAAAGAAATTAAGGTTTTTGAGGAAAACATTCCAGGATTTTTCTCCATATAGTGGACATCAATGGGGATCGGCGGGTTGAAGGTCCAAATTGCAGTTTCAATGCAGCTTCAAAGGGCTCTACACAATCCCAGCTGAGGAGTAAGGGACTTATCTAACAAAACGATCGGTCAAAAAAATTCAAATTAATGTACATAGCTCTGCAATGCATGTCTGTGACTTCACGCATTACCTAGTCATGTTGGAAAGCTCACGCGTGGTTAGTTCTTTGTCTGTGTACTTTAGTTTAAAACAGTCTAACGTCAAAACCGTCCAACATCGTTGTTTTACCAATTTTTGTAAATGGTGTTTGACTTTATTTGCACGTTCGCTTTGTAAAACACTGGGCCGGTGCTTCCACCTACATCACGCGTGATCTTTCCAACGTGACTACGTAATGCGTGAAGTAGAGCTAGTGCAAGATGAGCATGTGGATAAAAAGCACGTAAGTTTTTATTTATTTATTTTTTTAAAAAATGACCGATCATTTTGCTAGAGAAGACCCCTATTTCTCAGCTGGGATTGTGTAGAGCCCTTTGAAGCTGCATTGAAACTGCAATTTGGACCTTTAACCCGTTGATCCCCATTGAAGTCCACTATATGGAGAAAAATCCTGGAATGTTTTCCTTAATTTCTTTTCGACTGAAGAAACAAAGACATGAACATCTTGGATGACATAGGGAAATTATGAGGAAATTTTAATTCTGGAAGTCAACTAATCTTTTAAGAGTTTGAACAAGCCTATAACCACCAATTTTTTTTGGCACAGTTACATATACATACCTGAACAGGCCTGAATGGTTCATGTTCAGCCCCTTTCCATCTGGAGAACAGGAGACAGACAATCTTCTCAATATCATTGCGGGGCCAAAGGATAAAGTCCATCTCCTGGGTACAACCTATCACATCCTGTACAGATTTAGAAACATCACTGAGACACGAAATAGCAAGTGACCTTAAACGACATGATGACACACTATTATGCAATACAGCTGACAGCAGCTAAATCTTCAACTGACAATGTTGAAAGCGAACCACGTTGTGTGTCAAGACTTACTCTACGCATCGACTGGTAACGAGGCGCGTGTAACTGCACCACATCTTTCTGGAGAAGTTCTAAAGAACTCTCTAAGGAGTAGCTCGAATCCTTCACGCCTTTAAGGATATTTTCCTCATAGTTGTTGGTCATCACAGGTACCACCTCAGCTACTTCGAAGAGTGCAGACTTCTTTTTCTGTGAGAGGTGGGATAAAGGTATATTAGTGCAATCACAGTTAATTCCCAAATCAGTTTGATACAGAATCACTCAGCGTACCTTTTCCTTAAATACAAAGGCAATGTAGATCTTGAAGTCGAACTGATCGGCCAAAGATTCTCGTTTCTTCCGTAGCTGGGCGCGGAGTCGGTTTCTTGTTTGATTCCGGCGAGAATTTGGGTCTCCCATTGTTACGGACAGTACTATTTTCCTTAAGCAGACTTTTTTTTATTTTTCGCTTTTATTTTCTTGACTGTAAACTATGTGGTTTTCAAACTCTTTTAAAAACTAAACAAGCTATAACCAAGCACTACCTGCAGCACATACTAATTTGAATTAAAGAACAAAGTTAGCGAAATCAAATCAAGTCATTTTTAATCAATATTGGTAGTGCACTTGGGCCAAGTAAATTTGCACTTGTCTAAGTTTTGATGTGTTACACCATTTTTAAAACAAACAACCAAGCCAAGGCTAAGTGTAAACTAAAAGAAACCACTCATATAACACGACCTGATCAATTAGTATTTGTTTTTATATGAGAAACTGTGTTGTATCACTGAATAAAGGACAAAAAACACAAATGCCTGCTACACTGAAAGCCCATACCGACAGTTTTGTGTTTGTGTCCGTGTGTGTGAGGGGACAGATCCCTGTCTTTAGATAAATAAATCTTTTTTAAAGTTATCTAAAAAGCTGACCAAGAGATTTGACTTTGGAAAGTCTCTTCCAGGATTGACTCTTGCTTGTATCCATGTCTTTGAATAAACGGTCTCATAAAAGCACATCTGAATGACAGGTGAGAAAGACAACCATGGCAGAGAAATGCAGATGCCATGAGATCTTGGCACTGAGTAAGAACACAGAGTTTGCGGGACATCTTGGGATTTAAGGGCATAAAATAGGCCCACGAGCTCTCCTGCCACGGTTGAGTTTCATTGTGAGGCTTTTATTTTGTGGCTGGCTAGCAAACTAATGCTAGCTAAGCTGAATTCACACACGCCACCGACTGATAACCTGGTTGTGAAGGGAGCTACATCTCTTTTTTATCCAGTATGAGATATCTACGAGAGCATTCAAAGCTAGTATTCATCAGTAAACCGACTGTTACATTTTGTGTTTTGCCTGTTTTCTGTTTGTTATCGCGATGCTAGCAAAGACTGGCGTTCGATGCGTGGCTGGCTAACTGGCTAACTATTGTTTCTCGTCATTTTCTCGAGTTGTCTTCCAAGCCCGTTGCGAGCCGAGCAAGTACTGCAAAACAATCCTAACACGTCTTAATATACCGAGCTCAGTGCAAA
Source organism: Cirrhinus mrigala (assembly GCA_036247105.1). Classification (NCBI taxonomy): domain Eukaryota; kingdom Metazoa; phylum Chordata; class Actinopteri; order Cypriniformes; family Cyprinidae; genus Cirrhinus; species Cirrhinus mrigala. The sequence continues at coordinate 11,647,837 of CM070025.1, forward strand.
AAAACCCGCTCCGGATGGAATCGATCCTCGGCGGAGGTTTAGCTTGATGGTCTCCCGTTTGTTTTCGAGCTTTTCCACAGTCGTCACACACCCGTATATGCCATGTCAAGATAAACTGACAAACCGACCGAAGTCCTCCGTTCTCTCAGGTAACAGACGGCGGGATCTGCATCGCGGTGGACCCATAATGATGGAAGGAAAGGGTGAAATGTCTTTCGAGCGGTTCTTTCGACTGTTTCGGACCTTTGATCTGCGTTTGTCTGGAAAATAACAAGCGCTGCTCGCTGAACAAACAACTCAAAATGGCCGACGCGCGTCACACAGCTGTGCACATGTGACAGAGGAGGAGCGCGCTCCTGTCAGCTGGATTTATTTAGGGCAGTGTTGTGACACGTTTTGTTTAAACGTCTTTTCTTTTTGCACAATATGTCTCTTCAACTTTTATACAACACTCCTTTGTTTCTAAAACAAAGATTTTTTTGACTCACTGATTTAGTTATATTGTGAAAACTCACTTGTTTGTCTGTTACAAATCCGTTATTACTTACTATTAAACTGTGTCAAATTAATGTCTAGAGCAAGTAGCAAAATTAATATGTAGTGCACCACCACCTGAGAACAAACCGTAGGTGTTGTCAGTTGTCACATGAATTAAATTATTAATAAGTACTTAAAGTGTCAAAACTTGGAGGATAGAAAAGTTAATTCGATAAAACATATTGTCATTCGACCATACTGTAATAAATAGTTAACATCATATACACATAATACTCAAAATACACATAATTAAATTGTACGTACACTACCAGTCAAAAGTTTTTGAACAGTAAGATTTTTAATATTTTTAAAGAAGTCTCTTCTGCTCACCAAGCCTGCATTTATTTGATCCAAAATACAGCAAAAACAGTAAAATTCTGAAATATTTTAACTATTTAAAATAACTGCTTTCTATTAGAATATATTTTAAAACATAATTTATTCTTGTGATTTCAAAGCTGAATTTCTAGCACCATTACTCCAGTCACATCCTTCAGAAATCATTCTAATATTCTGATTTGCTGTTAAAAACATTTATTATTATTATTATTATTATTATTATTATTATTATTATTATTATTATGATTATTATGTTGAAAACATAAGTAGATTTTTTTCAGGTTTCTGAAATAGAAATGTTTTGTAACATTATAAATGCCATTATCATCACTTTTGCTCAATTTAAAGTATCCTTGCTAAATGCATTTCCTTCCCAAATAAATAAATAAATAAATTAATTAATTAATTAATATACTGACTCCTGAATAGCTTTTGAATGGTATAGTGTATAATGTTACAAAAGCTTTTTATTTTAGATAAATGCTGATATTTGGATCTTGAGATCTTTCTATTCATCAACTGTTTTAAATATTGATGATGATAATGATAATTATAATAATAATAATAATAAATGTTTCTTGAACAGCAAATTAGAATGATTTCTGAAGGATCACGTGACACTGAAGACTGGAGTAATGATGCTGAAAATGTAACTGATCACAGGAATAAATTACATTTTTAAATATATTCAAAAAGAAAGCAGCTATTTTAAACAGTAAAAATACTTTACAATATTACTGCTTTTGCTGTATTTTGGATCAAATACGTTCAGGCTTGCTGAGCAGGAGAGAATTCTTAAAAAAAAAAAAAAACATTAAACAAAAAACATTAAAAATCTTACTTTTCAAAAAATTCTGACTGGTAGTGTAGCACTTATTTTGAAAACACACTATATTTTGTGAAGTGGATAAAAATTATAATATTTTATTAGTGAAACAAAATATCCCTTGAATGATTATGGGCTGTTTGTTTATGTCAGTCTCTCTATCCGCGGGAAATGTGGAGTCACGTGACGCTACAAAGGCAGTACTTAAGCCAGTGGCGCGCTCTTCACACACACAAGCTGTTTTGCACTAGTCGGTTGTTAAGAGTCGTGTGTGTTTATCGAGCGATTTTCGTGAGTATCATCTTTGACTTGTCTGGTGTATGTTGGCTTTTGATTAGTTAAGTTATTCGATGCTTTCTATTAATGTTTAAGAAGTGGCAACGTGCTTTTAAAAGCACAGTTTGTACGAGTGTCGCTCCATTCATTCAACGTGGATGCAAACAGCGGCCTACTCAGCTTTTGATAGTCTTGTCTGTTTTTTTCTTTTTCTTTTTTTTAGTAATACATGTATGGGTTTTGTCTTTTAAAATGTATAGATGGCGAACAAATAGTGGTTGTTAATCTAATATCTTAGTAACTTATTTATTTATGGGAATGTCAACTACATCTGTTTCTCTTTCACTTTTGTGCTATGTTTAAAAACCATTAGCCTTAACTTTGTTTCCATTAAGAACTATAAAACCTGTGTTGAATCTAATATTTGGTAATGTTGTATCATGAGAATCTTAAAAGCAATTACTTGTAGGCAGGAATTAGTCCAGGAGGCTAGTAAGTTTAAGACTAGCATTTTCAGGAAAAATTCTTTCCAAGCCAAAATAACTGGAGCACAACATGACCTTTTTAAACTGCAACTTAATTACTAAATTCTGTTCTAGGTGAAAACATGAGTGCCATCAGAAGACCCAAGCATGCAGAGAATCCCTCTGAAAACATCAAGGTATGTGAGAATGTCTCTGCTCTGTTTAGTAGACTTAATTGTTGCTACTAGATACAAGAACAACTGCTGATCCAGTGTCTTAAGTGATTCAATTAGTGAGTATTTCAAAGAAGCTGATTAATGGCTCCCTAAAACTCCCCATTAGTGACTTTTAGAGTGGCCCATAACTATTTATTGGTTAGTATTGTCAAAAAGGAAATAAGTGATAAACATAATTCAACATGTTTTTAACTCAATCAGATTTCTCATTTAGGACAAACTGAACTCAGACCCTGTTCTGTTTTTAAATTAATCATTGCCAATGTGTTGAAATCCAGTAACTGTGCATCTGTCTGCCACCGTATTGTTTGAGTGAAAACATTAACTAACTCCAAACTTGCAGTTGGTCATAAGGAGACTTCTGTGGCGAGTTCCCACGGTAATTACAGGTTAAAGAATGTTGCAGTAAGATAATAATGCGAGCGGTCCAATCGCTGCCCGTGGGAATCGGAGGTGTTTACAGCTTGCAGCTGATGTGCGGCCTGCCCCTTTCCCACGCTTGTTAGAACGGCCGATACGCAGAGTTGCTCAGATACCTTGCTTGTCAGCGCAAGATGGCAACAAGTGTAAGAGGAGAAGAATGACTGTTGAGGCAGGTGAATGGAGCCTGTTACTGTCTGCTTGGATAGAGTTGCTTAACTTTCGTTCTCACCGAAATGAGCCTTTATTCTCTGTTTTGTTTTTAAGTTAATGACACCTGAGGAGCCTGAGATTTAAATCTTTAACTTTTTTTTTTTTTTTCTCAGAAATTCTTTGTAGTGCCGACATCTGGAGCAGAATCAGGGAGGAGGACGCTGCAGGTCCTTCAGCCGTCTGCTGTCAATAAGAACCTTGGTCGTATCATTGAGGTACATGGCGGTGATGTTACAAAGTTTAGACTGTTTAGTTGTAGAGAGAGTGTTAAAGCCAATCTCGCCCTGTTTAGAATGGCAAAGCGGTTCCTAAAAGGAAGATGTGGAGCACCGAACAGGTGAAGGGCTCGAAGAGGGTCAAAGCAGAGGTAGCTATAAAATCCACAAGTCCAGAAAATGAAAACCAGCCTGAGGGGGTCACGCAAGAGGCCTATGAGCTCATGATCAAAGGTAAATGACCCCCTACTCCGTTCAGGGAAGTTAATTGGATTATCTACATTCATGCTGAAGCTTTGCCTGTTAATACTGCCATGCAGTTAAATTAACGTTTGCAATCTTATAGTGTTGGATGGTTTATGTAACTTGGTATTGAATGTGCTGTTTTTTTTTCTCTTCAGAAACTCCTGGGTCCTCCTACTGGAAGGAGGTGGCAGAAGAGAGGCGCAAAGCCCTGTTCACTGTTCTCCAAGAGAATGAAAAGGTGAGTTAATCAGTAGGTGATTTGATTAGCCGTTCCACTTCACTTCTTTGTATAGGGCTGATGATTGTTCTCATTTTTAATATCTTAAGACTCAATCACTGTGCTTTAACTTAATAGTTTGATTAGATGTGTGGTGGCTGTGCTCATTTGTTTCTTAACTTTCAAAATTAGTTGCACAAAGACATTGAAGCCAAAGATGAACAGATTGCTCAGCTGAAGAGTGAAAATGAAGAGCTACAGGAGCTGGCGCAGCACGTACAACACATGGCTGACATGATTGAAGTAAGTGCTTGGTGTATGGGTTTTTGATCCATTTGAAGTCTGACATCCGTTTCTGAATCCAAATGCGACTGCTGATATACACAGGGTTTGTACAAGGTGCTTGAATTTGAGTTGAAATTTTAAGGCCTGGAAAATTCTTGAAAACAGCAATATTCCTGAAGAGGTACTTAAAGTGTTTGAATTATTGTATTGTAGTATACTTCAGTAGTAACACTTTGAATATGCTTTATATTTGAAGGATATTTATTATAATTTTTTAAAGAATTTGAGATGTACGTCTGAGATCAGTAAAGTCTTTGAAAATCAAAGTAGTGCTTGACAAGTCCTGGAATCTCGCTTTTACAGCATCTGTACAAACCCTGTAGTACTACTGAAAAAATCATGGTTTCTTGCCTTCATTTCCATACTTCATCTATGAGTATATTTGAATGAAAACGGTGTTCTTAAAATAACCCACCTCCATGTCCCTAGTTAAGTCTCTAACTGTTTCTTTCAATTCTCTCAGAGATTAACCGGTAAAAGTCCAGACAGTCTAGAGGAGCTGCGTGAGATAGCCTTTGATGCTGAAGATGATGAAGATGAGGATCAGGAGGAACAACATGGAGATGAGAGTGAAGCTGATGAGAGCCAGGACAATGTTGAACTTGGCACAGAACGGTCACATGACCATGATGTTCCATGTAAGGATGACTCTACAACGGATGAAAGCTGAAATGATGCCTTCTGAAAAATATTGAACTGAAAAGAACCATTATGAACCAGTTGTTTGGTTTTATTTGAACGTTTAACTTTGCCTTGGATGCACCTTTTTGTTAATACTTTTACCCTCGCTGTAAATGAGCTTTTATTTTCAGTACCTGTAGTTAATGTGCATGTTCACTGCCAGTGTACATATGTAAAATTGAATGCATACAACGGAAATAAACTCATATTTTGTACACATCCTTTTTAATTGTTTACCTAACAAGTGACCACTCTTGGTATAAGTGCAGCCCTTCTGCTCATCTTCCTTATGCAAACCGTCACTCTTCGAGCTCTGCTGGCAGCCTAAAACCCTGAGAAGCTCCTGAGCATAGTTTAAAGGCCATCCGTCCCAGTTCGGGCTCGCCAGTTTCTCCAGACTGGACTGCAGGGTTGTGGAGTCCTTGAGGTGGCAGATGATGGGGATGTTGTGGCAACACAGGATGTTGAGAAGGTAGCAGCTCCAGCGCTGTGACTTAATTGAGAGTTTGGTGGTTGGAGATATGAACTCCAGCAAGGTGTCGGGGAGCCCAAGTGCTTGTGCTTTGTCTTGGTTGGTGACGTGGAGGTAACAGATTGTGCTGAGACCCTCTAGGACTGGAATGATGTGTTGGTCTGTAACGTCAGGCATTCTCAGGAGCTCCACCATGCTTGCCATGTATTCGTCTGCTGCTTGAGCTGCATGTTCATAACCACCTGAAAGAATTGCAGTATTCATTAGGGCTTGTTGACATTGACTGGGGTGTGTTGTGTGGGGCTTTTTTTTTTTTTTTTTTTTTTTAAATGACCTGTGCTTAAAGATATTAACTGCATCCAAATATGCATACCATAGTATGCAAAAACAGTGCATCTGACTAATTCATGCTTCCCATTTTCATGATACTTTAGAGTAGTACCTTATTTAATTTTTGACAGGAATGAAAGTGAGGCTGTGAAGGGAAAAAGTACCGTATGTTCACTAAATTGTACGGTGTCGTGTATTTTTTTTTTTATTTTTTTTTTTTAAAAAAGGCAGCAAATGTATAGAAACAACCCAAATGTAGTACCTTCCAGAGTATGGCATGCCATTTTGAACTTTAGTCTAAAACCTCACTCTTTTCCTTTTAGGTGCTTATTCTTCAGGTACGTGTTGTGTGTGTGTGTGTGTTTGTTTTTTTTTTTTAAATTTACTAGTATTTTTTATTTGATACTGTACTTTATTCATTAGATACTAGTAGTTATTCATTAGGTCTTAGTACTTAATAGACACTAGTATCTTTTAGAATTATTGCTAGTAACAAATCTTATCTTACTAGTCAGATCTGTTTTTTTTTTTATTTTTATTTTTTTTTGTATTAAACTTGACTAGTCTGAACGGCCACAGTAGAGTTCAAATAAATGTTTTGCTAGTAAAACAAACCATCTTACTAGTAACATTTCAAATAAGTACAAGCTTCTAATAAATGTACTAGTATCTATTGAATAAATATTAGTATCTAATCAATAGGTACTTGTGTCTATTTAATAGGTATGAGTACCTAATAAGAGCTACCATTTAATGAATACTATAGTAAATAAAAACTAGTACCCATTTAATAGGTAAGAGTGTCTTTTAAGTACTAGTATCTAATAATAGGTACTACTATCTAAAAAAATATAGTACCTAATGAATAACCACTAGTATATAAAAATGATGTACTGGTCACAATTGGAATGTATACTAATCAAAAATGAATAGTTGATGTCTCAATGACAGATCCCCATAGAAGTTAAGGGCAAGAACTTGAAATTTGTATATGAAGTACATTTTTTATATATTTTCATCAATATAAAGACCCAATGCTTCATTTTCTAGTACACATTTACATTTTTCCCAGTTGCACTACAATATGTTGAAAAAGCCTTAGGTTCAAAAATTATGTTCATACCACATACAACCGATTTTGTAAAGTTGCTCATTCTGCTCTGCATTTAAGCATGAAAGTTACCTCAAATATAAATTAATTTCATAGTTAGATTAGGTTATCAAGACTTTTGGGTGTGCGCTTCAAAAATAAGTGTTTACTGTAATATAACTAGTTTTATTTGTATCCGAAAAACCATTTTCCACTAGGAAAGCCCCCACACAAAGGAATGGCTTATTCCATTCTCACATAATTTGCACAGTATGGTGATATTTCCTCTAGAATAACATGAATCCCTAATATTGGTTAAACTAGCAAACCTTTGTCAAGAGTGTTACACAAGTATTATTGCTGCAAATTTTAACAAGACATTTTAACTAAAACTTATGTTTTGTTTATGAAAATATATATCTAAACATACCATATGCTCGGTAGTTCTAGGTTTCCATGTTGAGTATAGGCCCAAAAAACTAAAAATGTCAATTATGTAATGTGTCAACTGTGTTACTCAGTAAAGGTAACATGGTGGACAGTAGCAAACATAGATAGTATTTTATGCACATATTCCTACAGATCACCTTCATTTATATAGCACTTTATACAATATAGATTGTTTCAAAGCAGCCATGTAAAGTCATGTTTGGGTTTTTGGGAAAAAGGAAAACTTCTTTTTTCACACTGTCAAATTCTTAATGTACTAATTGTAGAATAACCCACTAGTATAGGTACTAGTTTCTAACGAATGAGTACTTGTATCAAATAAATAAGTACTAGCATCTATTAAAAGGTAATAGTAGCTAATGAATAAGTGCTATGTAAAAGCTATCTAAAAAAAAAAAAAGTACTAGTAGCATGAAAATTGATACTAGTACGGTTTATAGATTAAAACGGCTTGCCATATAAACAGCCGTTGGTACCTAACATACTAATTTATGCGATTTCTGACGCAGCTAATCACTTGCTTTGATCCTGAAGGCATTGTTTGACAGAGATTCAATGACTCGCTCATTAAGACAAAATGATAAAAAAGGTACGAAACGTCTGTAATAAAGACACGTTTTTTGATCACCTGTGTAACTTAGGATCCCAATGTCCCGAGCTGCGTCCGCTCTCACTGCTATCGACAGCTGCGTATTCTGGATGAGTCGACCAGCCCTGTAGATCTTATTTTTATGGCTTCTGTCTGTTTCTTCCACACCAGAGAAAAAATAAGGCTTGATATAACTGTCGTAAAATGAGGAGAGGAACCGAATCATGCGGCTGCCTGTCTTGGAAACAAATTTCAAAAAGCTTTTTTTCAAAACAGAATGTTGTTTTCATTCGGCTTGTCATCGGGATGTCATCCGTTTAGAACGTTTTCACAAAAACGAAGAGGAAAGATTTCCAACAAGCCTTATAAAACACCTTAACAAAACAATACTGTAGTGATGGTATTCGTCTCTGTGGTAACCGTTACGAAAATTAACCATGGTTTTACAACAACAACAAAAAACGTGGTTACTATAGTTAAACCATGGGTTTGCTACACTAACCGTAGCAACGGTATTTGACCGTAGTAAAACTGTGGTTATCAATACGCCAAAGGTACATTTTTACTATAAAAACATGGTTAATTGACTTAAAACGAACTAAAGTAGCGCAATTATCATTTTGTTAAGTACAGTAATTTAGTTACGGACTACATTTTTGTTCGGGTTTGAAACTGGACTGTGAATTTCTAGTTCCCAGTATGCTTTGCCATGGACTGGATCCTGAAACTAATGAAATTGGGTTATTTTGTTATACAGTAATGAGCAACTGCTGTTTTAATGTTAGTGCAGTAACCAGTCTCTTTTGTTTCTCATATTGTTCATAGAAAAAAAAATTGTTAAAAATTTACCAGGCATTAAAAACAGTGCAATGCCATATCTGATAATTATGTAAAAATAAATTTTATTGCCACTTTCAGCAGAGGAAATACAGTAAACTCAAAAAAATGAAAAGAAAAATGAAACAGTGAGGGAACATTAGCATTGACATCAAGTGAAATCTGCTTTCATTCAAACAGTAGTAGCTAAAGCTATTGCAACGGCAAGCTGTGCGCTCAAGCCCTCGACACATACAGTCACACGCTCACAAAACCATAACACAACAGCTTTCCTATTAAGAAGGACATTAATTTACATTTTAATGAGGTTTGAACAATAAATGCAGTTGAATTTCACTGAGCTTCTTTCTGAGATGAATACAAGGCAAAAAATATTCAACCTTTTCACGTGATATTTCTGTGCAAAGAAAGAAGGAGTGATCACCAATGCCCAGGGTCAAATACTGTAACGGTGGTCATTAGACAAACTCACAACGCAAGAGGAAAACACAGCCATTAATTGCTGTGACTGAATACAGAAAACAGAAATAACAAAACTATTCTTTTTGAATATCTGTTATAGATCATTCTGATAAATAGAAACCACAAACCAGTCTTAAATATATTGACTTCTGTATCATTATGGCTTTAGGAGTTTATGCGGTAGATGTCAAATAACATGTTTAACATGTTAAGAAACAATCTTACCGAAACATTTCAGTTGTGCTTGTGAGGCATATACTTCCTTTCTGTACTCAGTACATTCCTCGAAATGTGCTCTTTTGATGGATTTAGGCCCCTGCTTTTGATTACAATTCTCAATGTCATAGAAAAAATTGCAAAAATAGGTCGGGCGATCTACAAAAACTGCTTTTTAATTGCCGCCATAAGCATAAATTCACATTTGAGAGCTTTCAACACAGGGTGTGTAAATGTCAAAAAGCGAGGCAAGCGTCAGGTGCATTAGCATATTGAAAAGACGTTTAGGAAAGGTTCCCTTGAGCACAAATACTGTATAACTCCATGAATACACTGGTAAAAGATGATACTAATCAATAAAACATCTTTCTATATGTAAAATGCCAACTATATATATATATATATATATATATATAAATATATATATATATATATATATATATATATATATATATATATATATTTATATATATATATATTTATATATATATATATATATTTATATATAAAAATTCATATTGTGAACAGATATTTAGTACAACGTTAATACAATCTGTTCTCAGTACTTAAAAAAAAAAAAAAAAAAAAAAGAGGGTGAAATCAGCATCTTACCATAGTGAAGAGAAATGAAAAAATAAATAAAACAAATGATATTACAGTCACATGACTCAGTAGTACAGTAACAATAGGCACAGAAGCGAGTTCAGATCACAGAGCAAATATACTTCCAGTCTTCATTTACGTACAAACCAAAAATTCACAGTAATGCATCACGCTTCTCTGACTGAATATAGTGTGAAAGTGCATTTTCAGATACTCTGATGCTTGTCGTAAGATCCCATGTGCTCAGGCATTAGTACTGTGTTAATGCAGTTGTTCACTACAGGCTCTGTTCGTAGAAATATTTTCTCCTGACCCGTGAAGGCAAGCGAGCGATGTATAAATCAGAAGTCCACCGTCCAAGCCGGTTTTTCAGTAATGACTACTTAAAATCTTTCCTTTCTCAGAGGTTACAGAAAATCTCACTCTGTCCATGTCAAACGACTCAAGCGGGGAGCATAAAAACAGTCCCTTATAATCCCTGAAATGGAACGGCACATACAAAGGAGAAAAAAAAATTAAAATAGGATTTGCTGTCTATTTACATGCCTCCAACAGTGCAACTGCAATCTGCAAATAACTAAATTCCAATATTAACACTCTTATTGTTCAGTCAGCAATTGATGACTCTTGACCACCGTGACATGAGTAGTACAAATGTGAACATCCTGCAGAGAAGGAGACTCTGTATTAAAGGTCTCTAGATATCGAAGGCTAAGCTTCTGTTTTCCCCTTAGCAGGTGGTGTGTATTTCACATCTGAAGCGTGCAGGGTCACAGGGGTCGTTTTTCTAAAATGAAGTGGTAACGGCGTTACCGCGACGAGTTCCCAAACGCACCATCTCCCTCGGCACTGTGTCCAACTGCTCGTATGCCAGCCGCCCGTCTTCACCTGAGAACAGAGACACACACAAACACGCTCTGTAAGACACAGGAAGGGTGGAGTTTTGTGGCTTTTAGTTGATGTTTACAAGCAATGTATGTGTTACATAGCTTTTTTAGAGACCTGCACAAATAAAACACTGCATGTCCGCAGAGAACAAACCCATTATTTCCAAATAAATCATTTATCTTAGATTCTTTGACTTTAATTAGCAAAGTAAGATTATTCTGCAAGCATTAAATTGATCAAAAGTGACCACAAAAATATTAAACAGCACTGTTTTCAACACTGACAGTAAGTCTGCTGATAGCAATCTGATCTCATGACTAAAACGTGCCTGTGGGAACTTTTTCGCAAGACGCGAAATACATACCGCCATGTACAATTTGTGAAATATTCTAGATGAAATGTCCACTAAGTGGCGCTAAAAGAGTGTTTTTGGTTTTTTTCCCCCATATAACAGATGAATGTACATATGGCTTTGTGCGTGTCACCACAGTTTTGACTTGAAATGTCACTGAGTGGCGCTGTAACTCCAATGCTCCTTGACGTTTTAAAATAACGTACCATCTGCACTACATCTAAACCTCTTCAATAGTATGAACAACATTGAATGTGCAATTGCACAATCGCAAGCATGCTGTTTTAGCTTGTTTTTTGATCTCTCATCTTTCAGATCATTCATTGTGAGTCATGTTTTTTCACGGGATTCGTACTCAAGGATTCCACATCCTAAGTGCAATTTTGTGTCGGCTGAGCTACCGAGCAAGCTTGTCTGGAAAGCAAAACATATGGAGCTGTAATAATAACTGTGTATGAAAACAATTACAAGTGCTCACTGTTTTACCACCTTTTAGTGTTTATTTCTGTTGGAAACTGCAGTGATATGTACTCATTGGTACGTATTTAACGTCTCGCGAAAAAGTTCCCACAAGTACATTTTCATTATGAGATCAGGTAGAATAGTGTTTTTAAAGAAAGGCAATTAACATACTGTGCTGACATTAATACAATCTATATACTGAATCTATATACTTAGTTTTTCCTTCTCTTTTAATTATAAACAAGTCTGAAATACTTTTGGGCTCTTATTTTGAAATGTCTTTGCTTTCCTATTCCCAACTACTCATTCAAAAGTATGGAGATAAAATATGCACTCTTACATCTATCTACAACACCAAAAGTAAACATTTTCATAACTCATTTATGAGTACTTTTAATAAATGTGCAGTGTTTATTGATTTTGAACTGCCCAACGTTAAACAGCCTAATAATCACATTTGGTTGCATTTGTCCCCAAATTTAAAATCTCTTGAAATATTAATTATGACTTTTGTTATACCATTTAATGTATTTAATCATTTTTATGACATTGCATTTGATAAAACATAATGTAGGACATTTTAAAGGGATAGTTCAACCAAAAATGCAAATTACCTCATAACTTACTCACCCTCAAGGCATCCTAGGTGTATATGACTTTGATCTTTCAGACGAACACAATCAGAGTTATATTAAAAATGTCCTGGCTCTTCCAAGCTTTAAAATGGCAGTGAATTGGTGTTGAAATTTTGAAGCACAATAAAGTGCATCCATCCATCATAAAAAGTGCTCCACACAGCTCCAGGGGGTTAAAATATAGGCCTTCTGAAGTGAATCAATGTGTTTTTGTAAGAAAAATATCCATATTTGAAATTTTATAAATCGTAATCTCTAGCTTCTGCTAACTGTCGTACGCATGTTCACGAAAGAGTGGTGTTGTAGCGAATGATGTAGGATGTAGGCATAGCGTAAGCTCCGGTGAGAAGTGATGAACGCGAAAGCACAGAGAAGAGATCAAAACAAAACACCGGTCACAAATTAGAAGTACAAAATGAGAATTTGTAAAGAAAAATGTCAGAGGATTTCGATATAAGCTAAGAGGAGACTGGTTTTCCTTTGCTGTAAACAAACCTTAGTTCTCGAGAGACTAGCATATTCTCATTGGCGGATATGCTACAACTACGTCCTACATCATCCACTGGAACGCCACTCTCTCGTGACGCACGTACGACAGTTAGTGAAAGCTAGAAATTATGGTTTATGAGTTTTAAATATGGAAATTTTACTTACACAAATGCATTGGTTTGCTTCAGAAGGCATTTATTAACCCCCAGAGTCATGTGTTGTACTTTTTATGATGGATGGATGTACTTTTTTTTGCTTCAAAATCTCAACACCCATTCACTGCCATTATAAAGCTTGGAAGAGCCAGGACATTTTTTAATGTAACTCTGATTGCATTTGTCTGAAAGAAGAAAGTCATACACAGCTAGGATGGCTTGAGGGTGAGTAAATCATGGGTAAATTTTCATTTTTGGGTGAACTGTACCTTTAAGATGTTTTAAGAACCTGTAGGGACCCTAGTGCAAGCATACTCCTAAAAATTAATCATACAGGTTTAGCTCTTCTGGGAAAACAGACCAAAAATATTGATGACTTCATCATATACACATTTTTGTCTTACTGTAGAATGGGGTCTCAGTCAGATTTACACTAATTTGCAGAAAGGGCATAAACTGACTAATAGAGCAGAGGATGTATCATCCTATCATTGGTGTGACTGGATGTTTTACCGAAAGTGAGGAGGGTTTCTATGGCAATCTGGCGGACATCTTCATCGGCTGAGTCACACAGTAACACCACAGCATCAATGCTTTCCACAGCCTGAAAATAACCCAAGACAGACAGGGAGTTTTAAAGAAAAGTCTTGTAAACAATCACATAACAGATATGATTTAATCTTCAGTTTAAGTGATATGTGATCCAATCAAATAGTCAAACTGACCTGCAGGCAGCTGAGAGCGGCACATGCAGCTCTTGATCTGTCTACTTCTGATAAGGCTTGTGTGTAACAATCAACAGCCTGTTGAAGACAAACATGAAAAAAAAACAACCTCTTAACAACTTCAAACTTTTGAATGTTATAGACCGGCTATAGACCAACTTATTAATCAATTCCACCAACAGCCAAAAATGGGCCAGGTAAAAAACTGACCTTTGACCTGAAGGGTTTGTGTGAAGCAGCAGAGGAGAAGAAGGCTGTAGCAGCCTTCATCACATCAGGGTCATCAGAGGTCAATAGCGCAGCCACGGCCCACAGGGTTTGCGGACGGGGCTGGAGACACATGACGGACACTTCCTGTAGTTCCTTCACACAACGTTCTGTATCCCCACAGCTCAGGGCTTCTTCAAGCATGACTGGTTTGGACACCAAAAAGACACGGTTTGCTAAAACTGTGCTAATAAATTATAAAGCTTTAAACTCCTTATTCAATAAAGTATCTTACCCTCTTTGGCTAAATCCAGAAGGTGTTGCTCCATATCCGTGACATCATGTTCAACAGTGTAGTGGTGGAACTGAAACACAGTGAGGACATCCTGTGCCAGTGGGGACAGTGATGGAGACAAGGAAGAGGACAGCTCGCTTCTGTCCATCATCTCATTCACCACCATTCTGATCACTGGATACACATGTAAACACAGGCAGATGAACGCTGATGTTACATTAACTGATGTTTCTTCCTGCAGATTGATATTGTTGTTACTCTCACTACCTGAGTCAGGAGAATGAGGCAGAATCTGTTGCAGTGGTAAGGCAAAGCTGAGATGCATATGCTTCAACACTCGGTCCAGCGTAGTATGGAACAAACCACCACTGCAGTCAGACCACAGAGTCATCAGTGCCGGACGCTCCACCAGCCAAGGTAACACTGTTTAGGGAACCAAGAGAGGTTATTTAATTTCAAACACAACTTTTCACCACACCTAAAGAGTGAACTGAGAAAACTTAGCAGTCAGAAATAGAGTTTAAGTCAAAAGTTACATATACCGTACAGAATTTGCTAAATGTTAATTATTTTACCAAAATAAGGATCATACAAAAGGAAGTTTAACTGTTCAGAACAAACAAGGGACTCATGAACAACTATCACAAAAAAACAAAACAAAACAAAACAAAAAAAACAGCAATAGATCATTTGTGTAACAACACGGTATTAAGAATCAAGCGTATGTAAACTTTTGAACAGGGTCATTTTTATAAATTCAACTATTATTTTCTCTTGTGGACTATATGTAAATGACTTGTGAAATATCTTATTCAGGCTAGTACTAAATAAAAATAACATGCATTTTGTATGATCCCTCTTATTTTGGTAAAATAATTAACATTTTGCAGATTCTGCAAGGTGTATGTAAACTTTTGACTTCAACTGTATTTCTTAGGTGCCATAAAATTTTATTTCACATTATAACTGGAGGTCATTGTGTCACTTGTATTCCTTGGTTTAACAAAAACCCCAGGACAGATTGTGATTTTGCTCCTTATATTTGCTTAGTTTATGCAATATCACACATACATTCCATTAATAAAATAAATATGCCATAAATCTTTAAAAAAACAAGTAAATGTGAGAAATCAAAATTCTTCCAGGGCTAGTGAACATGAACACTTAATATGTATATCACAACAAAATATTTAAGATGTACTCACCATCAGACACTAAAATGCAGCTGCCTGGTCTGTCAAAGTTTTTCTCACTGAGGTCCTCCAACAGAAGTGTTTGAGTTGTTAGTTTGTGCAGGTACGTCTTGTGCTGCGACTGGCTTCCTCCTGACGTCAACAACTGCATTCCATACATAGAGAAACTTCAGCATTTTATATTAAAAAACAATGACACCTCAATCTGTTTATGCCATAAATGACCATGTTCAGTACAACAGACAAATAAAATCACACTATTGTTGAGTCTGAGAAGGGGAAAATTAACATGTAAAGGTGGAAAAAACAGAATCACCTGGACAAGATGATTGCAGTATTGTAGATGAACAACAATGGCCACATCAAGGTTCTCGTTTCCTGTGGTGAGAGGCAAAGGGCTGCCGGCCACACTGTTTCCCACACCAGTGTCCTCTGTGAGGGCTTCACTCAAGTGGCCTCTTGCTTCTGGATGTTGGCCTGACCTGAGGAACGCACAAGACATCAATTTTACGAAATTGAGATTCATACATCATCTGAGAGATGAATAAATAAGCTTTCCATTGATGTATGGTTTGTTAGGATAGGACAATTTGCCCAGGATACAACTATTTGAAAATCTGAGGGTGCAAAAAAATCAAAACATCGAGAAAATGGCCTTTAAAGTTGTCCAAAAGAAGTTCTTAGCAATGCATATTACTAATCAAAAAATTAAGTTTTGATATATTTACAGTAGGAAATCTACAACATATTTTCATGGAACATGATCTTTACTTAACATCCTAATGATTTTTGTCATAAAAGAAAAATCAATAATTTTGACCCATGCAACATATTTTTGGATATTGCTACAAATATACCTTTGGTACTTATGACTGGTTTTGAGGTCCAGGGTCACATATTATTAGTGATTATTACATAATCACTAATACCGAGGCCATGTAGTCAAGTTCCTGGAGAAACCTGATCACTAAAGGGTTTAATGTTCAACTCACCCGATTCTCTCGGACTCCATGTCAAAGAAGACGGCGCGTGAGAGGGTGGCAGCGTCATCTCCTGTGTCGTCGTCATCAAAGTCAGAGGTGTTGAGGAAGTCGAAACTTTCCAGAGCACTCTCCACGGTCAAACTGAGGCTTGATGAACGGCTCCTATGAGCAGGTACCCGACACTAAAGAGAGACAAAAACCTCTATTCAGAACTGAGACCTGAAGAGGGTCTTTGGTAAGTTCATGTTAATTAAAATCCACTTCCACAACAACAATTTACAAATAATTTACTCACCCCCTTTGCCATCCAAGATATTCATGTCTTTCTTTCTTCAGTTATAAAGAAATTATGTTTTTTGAGGAAAACATTTCAGCATTTTTCTCCATATAATGGACTGATATGGTGCCCCGATTTTGAACTTCCAAAATGCGGCTTCAAGCGATCCCAAATGTGGTTGTAAACGATCCCAGCCGAGGAAGAAGAGTCTTATCTAGTGTAACGTTTGGTTATTTTAATAAAAATAATACAATTTCTATAGTTTTTAATGCCAAACGCTCATCTTGTCTTAATCTGCCTGGACTGTTTTTGTTCCAGTTCATGACAGTTAGGGTATGTCGAAAATCTCCCATCTCATGTTCTCCCTTAACTTCAAAATCATCCTATATCGCTGTTTTACCTTTTTTGTTAAGGGTGTTTGATCTTCTTTGCATGTTCACTTTGCAAAGACTGTATTGGTACTTCTGCAGTGATGTAGGATGATTTTGAAATGATTTTTGAAGTTGAGGGAGAAAATACGATTGGAGTTTTTAGACATACCCTAACTGTCTTGAACCAGAATACACAGAGTTTAGGGAGAGAAAGGCAAGATGAGTGAGATTAAAAAGTATTTAAATTGTATTTTTTTTTATGAAAATAACCAATCGTTTCGCTAGATATGACCCTTCTTCCTCGGCTGGGATCGTTTACAACCACATTTGCGATTGTTTAAAGCCTTTCATTTAAACTGCATTTTGGAAGTTCAAAATCGGGGCACCATATCAGTCCATTATATGGAGAAAAAAGCTGAAATGTTTCCCTCAAAAAACATAATTCCTTTACGACTTAAGAAAGAAAGACATGGACATCTTGGATGACAAGGGGGTGAGTACAGTATATGTGAATCTTTGTTTTGGAAGTGGACTTCTCCTTTAAATGAACCAAACTTCATGAACTGAAGACCACAAAGAACTCATTCACCTTAAGCAGGTCTTCTAGTCTCATAACCTCCTGCTCCAAGTCCTGCAGCTCCCCACAGCGCTGGCCTAGGCTCTCCAGCCGCAGGAGCAGAGACTGAATGGCTTCCTCCAGGCTGCTCTCCTGGAAGTTCCTGCTGCCCTCTCCAGACCAGCTCACAGCACTGGCCTCGGGCAGCATATCAGAGGATGTGAGCCTTCTCACCAGCTGCCTGGTCAGACTGCCTTCCTCCCCGTCCAGCTCCACTGGCTTCAGCTCCAGGGCTTCATCAGGCATGTTAGGCTCCAGGAACACCACATCCTCTGGTCCCACCGCAGACAGCTGACTCTCGGAGCACAGCGAGAGGGCCGCGGAGCCTGTGCCATGTCCTTGGGCCTCAGCCTGGTCCCACTCCAGGTCTGGATCGCTGACGCTGACACTGCCACAGTCTTCCTCCACACACTCCTCCTCAACCGGCTGCTCCTCAGAAGCTGGAGTTGGTTCAGAGGGAGGGTCTGTCTCAGGGGGTGTGACCATGATCTCAGGGTTTGACTGGATGGGGGCGGGGCTTGAGGTGGGCGTGTCAGAGAAGGTGAAGGACAGACGCTTGCATTCGGCCACACCACAGCCTCCGTTTTCAAAGACGTCGTCTTGTAAAGTGGACTATGTGATGGAAAAAGAAATATAATATGGTAAATATGTCTTTTTAATGTGATTTATTCTTATGAGCACTATTATCTATATAGTGCTCTATATAATATTTTCTGTCCAAAGTCCAGCACACTAAAGAGCAGTAGAATGGTTGAAATGGTTTAACACAGGGATTCCCAAATGTTTTATCTTTTGACCTAAAGTAACCCCTAAGATTTCTATATTTTAACAACACATTTGCATGTTCACATTTTTATATAAAATTCACCACTATTCCAATGTTTGATTGTTTTTTTCTATGAATGAAATTGTTAGAAAGGATGCATTTAAATCAACAAATGTGGATGTTGTTACAAAAGATTTCTATTTTAAATGCTGTTCTTTTAATCTTTCTATTCATCAGAGAACCCTAATTAAAAACCATCAGATACACTACCAGTCAAAAGTTTTTGAACAGTAAGATTTTTAATGTTTTTTTAAAGACGTCTCTTCTGCTTACCAAGCCTGCATTTATTTGGTCCAAAGTACAGCAAAAGCAGTAATATTGTGAGATATTTTTACTATCTAAAATAACTGCTTTCTATTTGAATATATTTTAAAATGGAATTTATTTCTGTGATGCAAAGCTGAATTTTTAGCATCATAACTCCAGTCTTCAGTGTCACATAATCTATCAGAAATCATTCTAATATGCTGATTTGCTGTTCAATAATTTTTTAATAATTTACTATTATTATTATCATTATTTAAAACAGTTAAGTACATGTTTTCAAGGTTCTTTAATGAATAGAAAGATCCAAAGATCAGCATTTATCTGAAATAAAAAGCCTTTGTAACATTATACACTGCACTATTAAAAAGCTTGGAGTCTGTATATTTTTTGGGGGTGGAGGGTTATAGAAATTAATACTTTTATTTAGCAAGGATGCTTTAAATTGATGAAAAGTGATGATAAAGACATTTATAATGTTACAAAAGATAAATGCTGTTCTTCAACTTTTCTATTCATCAAAGAAACCTTAAAAAAATCCACTTAGCTGTCTATTGTTTTCAACATAGTAATAATAATAATAAATGTTTTTTTGAAAAGCAAATCAGAATATTAGAATGATTTCTGAAGGATCATGTGACTGGAGTAATAATGATAAAAAATTCAGCTTTGAAATCACAGGAATAAATTACATTTTAAAACATATTCTAATAGTAAACAGTTATTTTACATAGTAAAAATATTTTATAATTTTACTGTTTTTGCTGTACTTTAGATCAAATAAATGCACTCTTGGTGAGAAGAAGAGACTTTTTTTTAAAAAAAAAGATTAAAAATCTTACTGTTCAAAAACTTTTCACTGGTAGTGTACATACTGAACATAAAACTGAAAAGCAATTGTGAAACCTACAAAAAGTTTTGTTTGAAATGTGTGTGAGAAATCAGAGTTAAAGCAGAAAATGCAAGCAAGGAAAAGAGCCACACGCAGATGTTCACTCAGAAGGGCAGGGCACGCAGTGACCTGACTCACGTAGACTTCCAGACTGGACCTTGAGCGAGGTCTCAGCGCAGCCAGATCGCCAAAAGAGCGACTGCGCCTGAGTTTCTCTAAGAGCGTCTCTCTGAGCGTGTGCAAGAATGAGAGACGCTGGCCCTCCCACCGCCGAGGATGCCACTTCTTTGCCATCGACACACACGCATACATGTACACATAACAACCATGATGCACATGGTGTGAAAGTGTAAATACAATTCATTAGACAAAACAGCTCAGACTAAACATGAACATTCCCACACAGGATGCAAGTGCTGTCATATTCAATAAAACACAAAATGATGAGCACTGAACCCGGAACAGCTAGACAAGACTCAGTAGCATTAATATTTAGGTTAGTTCTGAGGTGTGACAGTGTGACCGCGATCTAACACCTGATTTCGTAACCTCAATATCCTGTATGATACTGTATGTACATCCTTGTGAGAATGATTTGTGCTTAACTGTACTGAATGTGCACATCAAATCTTATAACTATACTATTAAAAAACTGTAATTGCAGATTATATGAAATGAATGAAATTAAAGGCCACTTAGCTCTACTTAAAAAGAGTTTACACTTTATCACACTTTTAAAAAGAGCACTTTGAAATAATCTTAGGTAAACAGTTTACTTCAAAAAGACACTACCAGTCAAAAGTTTTTGAACAGTAAGATTTTTAATGGTTTTTAAAGAAGTCTATTCTGTTCACCAATCCTGCATTTATTTGATCCAATGTACTGCAAAAACAGTAATATTTTAAAATATTCTTCCTATTTAAAATAACTGTTTTCTATTTGAATATATTATAAAATGGCACTTATTTCTGTGATCAAAGCTAAATTTTCAGCATCATTACTGCAGTCTTCAGTATCCCTCGATCCTTCAGAAATCATTTGAATATGCTGATTTGCTGTTATTTTGTAACAATTTGTTGATTGTTGGGGGGTGTTGTAATGGGGATTATAGAAATTAATACTTTTATTTTATTTAGCAAGGGTGCTTTGGACTGGTTCTTCTGAACTTTCCATTCATCAAAGAAACCTGAAAATCTCTACTTAGCTGTTTTCAACATAATAACAATAAATGTTTTTAAGCAGCAAATCAGAATATTTGAATTATTTTTGAAGGATCATGTGACTAAAATTCATCTTTGAAATCACAGGTATAAATTACATTTTAAAATATATTCAAATAGAAAATAGCTATTTTAAATAGTAAAACTGTTTTAAAATGTTACTGTTTTCGCTGTACTTTGAATCAAACAAATGCAGGCTTGGTGAGCAGAAGAGACTTCTTTAAAAACATAAAAAAAAAAAATCTCACTTTTCAAAAACTTGAGACTGGTAGTGCACATTATAAATCATTACGTTTTAATCTTCTGTCATGACTTAAATAAGTACACTTATTTTGATGTGTTGATTAACCTACTAATGCATGTCTATAGTACTTGATTATATTTTTAACTTTATTTTTCTGATATTTCATTTAAAGCTGGTATATTTTAAATGTACTAAATTGCACATTTATAATTACAAATATGTATTTATAAATATATTTAAATACAAGATTTAAATACAAGTATATTTTAGTTTACCATACATGCTTGTAAGTACATTTGACAGTACACTTCAAAGACAACACAATCAAAGGTAACAGAATTATAAAATTTCATATAAAGTTGTATTTAAGTAGATAAAAAAAACACTCTTAAGTTCAATTAATTGCATTTAATAATTATTTAAACTATAGTATTTATTCAAGCATAATTATTAATTAATTTATACAAGTATATACTTTAATTTCCATAATATGCACTCTTTTTAAAGGTATAGTAAAGTGTACTTTTTCACAAGGACATGATTTAAGTGTGTAATGATGCAACTAAAAATCAAGCTTATGGGTTTGGCACGGTGACAGAAGCAGAAGTTTAAACAGAACTGAGAAGATTTTCAGAAGTGGACTCACAAAGAAAGACGTATCCTGGAAAGTGGGCGTCTCGGGTGTGCCTTGGCTGTACACTGATACTCGTCTCTGAAGGGCGGTGGTTTTACTGATGTTTCCAGAGGACAGGGTCAGATCCTCCACATCAAACGGACTGTAAAAACAAGACAGACATAGATTAATATACAGCAATCTAAAATCGTACAAAAGTATTGAAAAGAAGAAACTGTTAAAAATTCAGTGTAACTTCCATGACGGTCCTGAAGAGGGCAGTATATACCATCACTTTCATTTACTCTGACTAAATGCTCTGAAACTCCACACTTCTTATCTTGTTTTATTAGATAACGTCACTTACAACCAGGCGACCTCCAGGTTAAGTTTAATGGTTCCCAGGTCGTTGACGTCTACAGCCACCACCTGAGGCATAGCAGTGAACAGGTCCTTGGTTTCACAGATCACGCTACCCACTAAGATGTGAGTGGCCAATCCCTTTAATTCGGTCACCTAGTAGAATAAAGGTCATGAATTGAATAATGTCACTTTAGAAATGTATAATTCAAGACAAATGTATAGCTTTCTTCATAGGAATATGTTTGTGTTGCATTCATCAAGGATGTAACTAAATATTCAAGATTGAGGGGACAAAATATAAAATTTTAGAAATCAGTGTTCATCAGCATTGTTCAATATTGAGCAGGGGTGTTCAAATCTGATTCTGTAGGGCAACTGTACTGAAGAGTTTAGCTCCAGCCCTAATTAAACACACCTAAACCAGCTAATCAAGGTCTTTAGACTCACTAGAAACATCTAGGCAAGTGTTTGGAGCTGAATAAAGCCAAAATCTGCAGGATGCTGGCCTTCCAGGAGCAGGATTAGACACCACTGATACTGATGGGACATGTCTTTTTGAATGTCTTTGGTGGTTACAGACCAGTTTGTCACTGGGGACTCTTTCATGGACAACTATGTGGACTGGAGCCCACCTTGATGTTGATGAGGTCTGTAATGAGGGGCATGAATATCATCTCCTCTCCATCCCAACTCTGCTTGGAGTTCGTTTCAATCTTCCCCTTCAGTTTCCACCGCTGTCGGCCGTATCTCATGAAAATCTGCCAGAAAGGAGAGGCAAAAAGAACTAAAAATGTCAGAATTAGGAAAA
Organism: Cirrhinus mrigala; assembly: GCA_036247105.1. Lineage (NCBI taxonomy): Eukaryota > Metazoa > Chordata > Actinopteri > Cypriniformes > Cyprinidae > Cirrhinus > Cirrhinus mrigala. The sequence continues at coordinate 11,670,779 of CM070025.1, forward strand.
AGCAGCCAACACGAGTTCATTGTTAATAGAGCAGTAAAGCAATGGGAGTTTTCAGTGTTTAGGTTTATACAGCCTTACAAAATCTAATTGGGTTTGGTGGGTGTATGTACTTGTGGATCAGAAGAGAAAACGTTGCTAAGAGAGCTGTGATTACGAATGAACTGGATGTACTTGGCGGAGCAGCAGACAATTACTACAAGCATTTAGTAATTTGATAGAAGACAGACGCATCAGGCTTTATTACAGAAAATAAATGTATGAAACTCAGTATGTTCTAAAAGAATTGTATGTTTTTCTAAACAACTCACCTCATACTGATCACCGGGACAAAGTCTGGCAAAACCAGCCAATCCTGAGACAGGAAGCAAAGGAATTAAAAAGTTTAAGCAATAGAAATATATAGAAATAAATATATATATATATATATATATATATATTTTTTAGCTTTTTCCACATTTTTGTGCACAAATCATGTACCTTTCATTTTGATATGAAACTCCCCCAGCAGGTTCTCCAGCTCAGCCTCAAAAGTGCTCATGTTCTGAGGAGACAGAGAGTGAGTAATGACGGATTTTTTTCTTTTTTGGTGAACTTTCCCTTTAAATAAATATGAAAGTATACAGTTGAGGTCAAAAGTTTACATTTCAGAATCTGCAAAATGTTAATTATTTTACCAAAATAAGAGGGATCATACAAAATGCATTTTATTGTTTATTAAGTACTGACCTGAATAAGATATTTCACATAAAAGATGTTTACATATAGTCCACAAGAGAAAATAATGGTTGAATTTATATATGTATAAAAAAAATGACATCCCCTTGATTCTTAATACTGTGTCATTACCCGAATGATCCACAGCTGTGTTTTTTTGTTCAGTGATAGTTGTTCATGAGTCCATTTTTTGTCCTGAACAGTTAAACTGCTTGCTGTTGTTCAAAAAAATCCATCAGGTCCCACAAATTCTTTGGTTTTCCAACATTTTGTATATTTGAACCCTTTCCGACAATGACAACTGAGAGGGACTCATATGCAACTATTACAGAAGGTTCAAAAGCTCACTATGCTTCAAAAGGAAAAACCATGCACTAAGAGCCGGGGGATGAAAACTTTTTTAATTTGAAGATCAGGGTCAATTTAAATTATTTTGTCTTCTGGGAAACATGTAACTATCTTCTGTAGCCTCTGAAGGGAAATACTAAATGAAAAAATATGATATTTAGGCAAAATAAGAAAAATCTCTATTCTGTCCAAAAGTTTTCACCCCCAACCCTTAATGCATGGTTTTTCCTTCTGAAGCATCAGTGAGCATTTGAACCTTCTGTAATAGTTGCATATGAGTCTCTCAGTTGTCCTTAGTGTGAAAAGATGGATCTCAAAATCATACAATCATTGTTGGAAAGGTTTCAAATACACAAAAGTGCTAGAAAACAAAATAATTTGGGGGACCTGAAGGATTTTTCTGAAGAACAGCGGGCAGGTTAACTGTTCAGGACAAACAAGGGACTCATGAACAACTATCACTAAACAAAAAAAAACAGCTGAAGATCATTCAGGGAACAACACAGTATTAAGAATCAAGGATGTAAACTTCTGAACGGAGTCATTTTTATAAATTCAACTATTATTTTCTCTTGTGGACTAGATGTAAACGTCTTTCATGTGAAATATCTTATTCAGGTCAGTACTAAATTAACAATAACATGCATTTTGTATGATACCACTTATTTTAATAAAAATGAACATCTTGCCGATTTTGAACTTTTGACCTCAACTGTATATTATATATTTATTATAGACCTGTATGTCTTATGTAAATGCCCTGTCAGAAACAACTGAACCTAAAACCAGCTTAATTACACAGACCAATTAGTCAATTAGTCATTCAGACAAATATGGACTCTGATATCAAATATGTACTCTGCGGTGTAAACCAAGTGATAAAAAAAAAGGCCAACGGCTCAGACAAACAAACATTAATAATGTACCTCTGTATACTCTTTGTATCTGCGGTTGACCTCTGCCAGGCTCTCACGTGTGCCTTTAGTGGAGGGTGAAGCAGTGAAGGCCTGTTTCATCTTATTGGCGCCATCACGCAACCTCCTCTGAATACAAAAGCCCTCGTACAGCTCATCAACCTGTAAAAACACACACACAGACTTATATTACACAAAAGCAGCACTGCACACGCTCACGCATGCTAACGCTCACTAAAGATTGCATAAACGCTTGCTTTGATGTCTAAAGTGCTAGAATACATCATTACAGAGCCCTGGGGGTCCCCATTCAGCACAGAAACATGGCTTTTACAATCTACTGTAACGTTCTCTCAGCACAATAGAGCGGCGTACTGTACCGAGCGCTGGAAAATGAATTTGAACACTTCAAAAGCAAACACCGAATGATGCGGCTCAACAGCCCTCGGGACAATAGTAATGCCATACTTCTGTGACAGACGAGCAGCTCGGAGCCACGGCCTTTATCATGGAAATGCACATTTAGCACATTCACAACTCAGTGAACACTGGCCGACTCAAATTAGCTATGCTAATCCTATACCAGCGCTGAAGAGAGGAGTGATTGAGGGGGATGGAGAGATAGGAAGAGGGGTAAATGAGGATGCGGAGATGGACCGCAAGCGACAGAAGCAAGTGAGCCGAAAGGGCCAGGGAGAACAGAGAATGATGGGGGAGAGAAAATAGAGTAGGCAGGAAGAGGGATGGACACTGCAGCTAAACGAGAGATCCAGCGGTGACTTCCTGCGATGGAGTGTTTCCTACGCCGCTGCTGAATTTGCAGTGCCACAGCAATTTCCTTTAGACCTCTGACTGAAAGTGTCTGTTTGTGAGTCAGTGAGACCCTCTTTAACGGCCATTTATTTATAAAACAAAACAGCAAGGGGTATTTTTAACGCAACTGAAATAACTCTTTTACTCAGCAAAGCTGCATTTTATTAATTAAATATTATTACACATTAAAATAATTGCTTTCTATTTGAATATATTTTAAAATGTAATTTATTTCTGCATGACAAAGCTGAATTTTCAAGATCATTACTCCAGTCTTCATTGTCACATGATCCTTCAGAAATCATTGTAATATGCTGATTTGCTGCTCGAAAACATTTCTTATTATTTTTAATGTTGAAAACAGTCATGCTGCTTAATATTTTTGTGGTAACTGTAATACATTTTTTCTTTTAAGAATAGGAACTTCAAAAAGAACAACTTTTAATTGAAATATAAATCTTTAGTAACATTATAAAAGTTTTTACTGTCACTTTTAAACAATTTAATGCATCCTGCTTAATAAAAGTATTACTTTACTCAAAAAATGAACAGCAGTGTATTCAAATTTGGATGGCAGCTGCCATTTTTAGAAATATTAATGTGGTTAATGCAAAACCCATAAAGTTGCTTTATTATATAATTATTGCTTTATTTGTATTGAGTTCTAGTGCATCTCACTGAATCAACTCAGATGACTCACTCACTAAATGATACAATTATTAAGTCTGACTCAAGCAGAGAACACTTACTAAGAGCGATGTTCAAAATAGGTACATTTAAGTAAGTAAGGTTAATGAAAATTAAAGGGGACATCGGATGCAAAATTCACTTTTACATGGTGTTTGCATATAAATGTGTCTTAGCAGTAAGTGGACACAACCAACCTACAATGATAAAAAAACAAAATCCATTCACTGCTTTTTTTAAATCCCCCAAAAAACTAAACAGTCTCAATTATCAAGCCGTTTTGATTTTCTGAGCAGTATGATGTCATATTGCTCAAGCCCCGCCCACAACCGCTGACGGACTGTCCGGTGTTAGCATATTTCCACCCTCAGCCTATTGTACGCTCTCCGCCATTTTCACTGCGCTCAAGCAGCTGTAGCGACAATGTTTGTAAGCAATGCAGGTGTTTTGTATTTGGATGTAAATGTGAACAGAAGAGTTTTCATTCTCTCCTGCCATCAGAGCCTTTGAGGACGCAGTGGATTCGTTTTGTTTTTGATGGTAACGCCACCGAATACACAAAAAACAGACAAAAGGGGTGGGGTGAGCAGTAGCTCATTATCATTTAAAGAGACTTGCACCGAAATGGGTCGCTGTGAACAGAGCTGTTTTTGACGAGGTAAAAAGGTGTTTTACACTACCATTGAAAAATTTTAACCAAAGTATTTTGCAGACATTTCACAAAAACCCTAAAGAACCACACAAACTTGTAGAAAATGGGTATCTGATGTCCTCTTTAAATCAGTTTACACCAAGTACAAGTTAATAGTGTAGCAGAATGGAGTTTCAGAGTTTTGTTATAATAGCTTTTTAATCAAACACTTGAGTTGTTAATGTTTATCAAAATGTTAGAAGCGTTATTGGGTCTGAGGGGGGTGGCCCCCCACTGGAAACACAAAATCTTGTAGGAACCCCTGCTGTGATGTTAAGGATGTGCCCTACTGAGCTCCGCTCTGCGAGGAAGTCCATCTGAAGTTTTCCTTCATAATGTACAGATTCTCCTCTTATAGGAGAAAACAAAACATGTCAAGATACTAAATCAAAAGGAAATATTCAAACACATGCAGCGAGGGACGTGAAATATTGATGCAGGGCTTTTTGAAGTCTCTCATTAGGGGGAAAGGGTGAGAATCGGGACAATCTAACCCAATTAGTGTGTGCGGATGGGGTATATTAACTGTGGGTATGATGGATGTGCATGTGTTTGATATGATGTGTGGGGGTTGTTCATGATAAACGACATACATTAGACAAACAGTTAGCTGTGCGCATGTGGGGATAGAGTGTCTGGACGGTGGTCCTGTGGGTTTCATTACACTGGGAGAAAAGACCCCACCCAAGTCTGGAGAGCTGTGTACCACACACATACACACGAGTACCATCACCAATCGCGGCCCTGCTGTGGTACACAGATGCCTGTTAATTTGGCTCCATAAAACCCCTTGTCTGACTCCTCTCATCTGCCACAGCAGCTAAGCAGCATGGGAAATGAATCACCATAACCGCCCCCAGCCCAGACCATTCTGGCTGTCGGGTGGGGTCTGATGGGTGAATTTTTATGAGCTGCATTTTGACAATAAATAAGCCTTTGGAAAAACACAGCTTTTCTGAACTCTAGCTATCAGCCCAGTGTCTAATTTAAATGAATTTTCCATTAAATAAAAACACTCTGTAACCAGGGACTTTGAAGCTCCAACAAGAACATAAAGCAACATAAAGGTACTATTAAATAGGCCATACAACTCATTTTACAATTACACATTCTGGCAGAATCGAACCCACAAACTTAACATTTTCAGCGCCCTGGTAGTTCACTAGATTTAACATCTTCTGAGGCCATATGATAGCTTTCAAGGAAAAAAAGACCAAAATTTAAAGGTACAGTTCACCTAAAAATGAAAATTCATAATTCATTAAAGTCATTATTTACTCACCCTAATGTCGTTCCAAAGCCGTAAGACTTTTATTCATCTCCAAAACATAAATTAAGACATTTTTAATGAAACCCAAGAGATTTCTGTCCTTACATCAAAAGTGTATTCCACCAAAGCGTTGACATTTCAAAGACAAAATGCACAAAGAAATAAATTAATCCCTTTAAATTGAGCAGTTTAAAACCAAAACTTTATTTTAGACTTTTATTCACATATTCATAAACGTTATATATATATATATACATAAAACACATAAACATTGTTCGGCACACGTACTGTATATAAAGCACGTCAAACATGGCAAATGTAGGATCAAACGAGCTTGATGTTCTGAAACATCTAGTAAATATGTTTAAGCTTCTGTTTACCATGTTTGATGAGCTTTATGTATGTTTATCAACTTTTTGAAGCATGAAATTTGACTTTTTTCATTTAAAAAAATCTTCTTTTGTTTTTCAAAGATAAACAGGTTTGGAACGACATGAGGATGACAGAATTTTAACTGTCCCTTTAAGTCATTACTTAGTAAAAACGTTTACTTCATTAAATCTCATTGGCACCTCCGCATATTCAATCATGCCACAACACAACTAATCATGTGAGATAAGCCAGAACCAATCATTATTGTCATAGTAAATGCACATTTAAAGACATGTGAGTATTAGGGGTCGACTGATTATCGGCGCCTATATTAAGCATTTTTATGGTTAATGGATTAACGGTTTTTATGGTTTATCGGCACCAATCATTGTCAAAACCGATTTGTCAATGAAATAATTTAAAAACATTTTTAAAAAAAAGTTTTGTTATCCTTAAGTTTGACATTATTTTTAATTTTCACACCTATATCTGTCGGTTCAAAATATCGGTTATCGGTCTACTTGATCTGTAATAATTGGTATCGTATTGGCCCTGAAAAACACATATTGGTCGACCCCTGGTGAGTATTCAATTGTAAATGAGATTTAAGAGCTCATGTGTTATCCACAGGACACTCACATAAATGTCACGTGACCAATTCTCAACAGCTTCTCAAATTTACCAAAGGTATCCATGGAATGAGTCTAAACAGGAGTGACTCGTGACTAATAGCATGGTGTGTTGCTTAGGTTAGCTGAGGCTGTCAGCAGAGGGTTTGGCAGAGCTTTGTGTTTGCTTGATACGGACAGAGCAGAAAAGATGCACTGAGCCATTACAATCGGCTGAAGCTCTGCCAGACTGATATTGTCTCAGTTAAATATTCATGTCCACTCAGTGACCGCTTTCTATCTCATTTGCTGTGCCCACAGCATTTGTTCTCACAGGCAGTGCCTGTGGCGACACAAACAGACAGGCCTTGCGGTGACTACCGCAGTATGACCACTTCCTCCGAGCACACGTCTGAACAATCCTCAAGATACATTGGCCTCAAAAAGTATTTGGACACTTGCGCCATACTTAAAAATGTATGAATTTCATGATAGAGATAGGTCAGTGATTAATAAGAGTGCCCACAACAAAGAAAAGGCAGATTTAAAGCATTTTTAAAAGATTCCAAGTTATTAGAAATTAACTCTTTGTATTCATGTTTGGTTTCATATGGTTTTTAAAAACCTTTATACCATTTTCAAGAAAACTTAAAATATAATGTGTATAAAAATGTCATTTTGAGTAACCATCAGATACAAATTCCTTAGGAAAATAATATCTAAAAAGTTATAACAGATTTTTTAGTCAAATTTTCACGTATGTATATGTGTGTGTGTATATGGGTCAATGACGTGACGCCTACAATTTCTGTCCAATTGCATTTTTTGAGTTAAAAATCGGTTTAAATGCATAAAAAAACATGCCATTTATATAAAGTACCTCCCCCATGTATGTACTCACTTCAGCTTTTCAAAAAACATTAGTTATTTGTCATTTTTCTGTTATTCAAAGTGTCAAAATGTCATGTGGTGCGACCGTCAAGCCATAACAGCTGTTCTGGAAACATCTTTGAAATTACCCTAAATTTATTCCGATTAATTTTCTGCACTATTTGGAATGATTTCCAAAGTGTTCTGTAATCTTGTATAAAACTGCAAAGCATTTGTATTCATATTGCCATCGTAATATTTAAACAAACTTTGTCCGACGATGTCCATTTTATGAAATATCATTGGGCTGTGACAATCAAGAAACTACCGTTTTGGGATTTTTATGTTGAAATCCATTCAAAGATAGGACCTTGCATCATAAACCAATTTGCCATGAAAGCATCAACCAGGTTTGTAACTCTCTTTTAAATTTGGAAAAAAAAAACCTTTTTTATGGCTGCATGTAGTTACCACATTTGGATATCGTAGTACGACCTCTAAAAAACAATAAATATTAAAGTTATTTCTACAAGCATTTTTTTTTATTGACCCCTAAAATTTCATAGTGACCTTTTGTGGGAGGCTAGCTTGTTTTGTTCAGGTGGCCAATTCTGTGCTTGTAAATTTTGACTGAATTTAAAAATATCTTGTGGTGCGACCAAATATCATTTGGTGCAACCACTGCAGAGTGTTTTCCATTATAGATATATGTCTCAGGTTGGCAGTTTTTGTGTTTTTTAATTCAATTGATGGTTTATATACATAAAATACTTTATTTTTAGTATCATTCGGAATAGATTTTTATGCAGTTTGGGTAATTTCAGACGGTTTATGTGTAATCTTTGTGCAATATGAGAAAAATGCAAAAACATTAAGGAAATTAATTAATTTTAATACAAATCATGGTTGCACCACGTGACATTTAAGGCTATGGCCAATTCATCTACATGAAAAAACACTAAAATCACATAATTTAAAATTTTAATATGAATTTATGTGTAAACAACATTCTTAATGTTTGAACAATTACAACGGATATTACTAGTTTTTATATTTTAAAATTGGCCTGTCAATTTTTAAATCCTTATACATCAAAGACCCATATATTAAAGATTGTTCAAGTATTATACAGTATATATAATCATCATTACAAATGTCTATTAGTATATTTTTTATTTTAGCATATTTAAGTAGTTTACAGTTTATTCAGCAGTAAACTTTAACCATATTTAAGTATAGTTACATAGGAGTAACAATGAAATTACATAAAGAGATGTAATTAAGTCCTAATTATTAAGCCGATATTAAGCTTTTTTATGGCTATAAGTAATTTTTTTTAAAACCGATATACCGATAAAATAATTGTAAAGTATTTAAAGAGAGTTTTTGTCAGAGTCCTTGTTATTCTTAATTTTGACATTAATTTTTATTTTTACACCAGACCAGATATATATTGGTTCAAAACATCAGTCTACTTGATCTGTAATAATCGGTATCGACATCAGCCCTGAAAAACACATATCGGTTGACCCCTAATTAAGTGGGTCAAAAAATTACTGTAAAGTTCAGCTTTTTGCATTTATTATAAGTTTAAACTATAATACATTTTCATTTAAATGGAATTAACACGCAAATAAGTGTCTGAAAACATTACATTAAGTCCACACTTCAGTTTATTCTTTAGAAGTGCATTATTTCCATAAGTACTCTTTTTATGCTAAAGTGTGCCTCTTTTTCATAAGGGTACACTGGACAAGCGTTTTGGAAAATAGATAATATTATATTATATTTTATTATATTATATAATATAATATAATATAGAGTTGGGCGATATGACCTAAAAAAAAAAATCAGATTTTTTCACAAAAATCCAATTCATGATTTAAATAGATTTTCTCCCTACTACTTTCAGCATGAAAATAAACCCCACCTTTTCCATAGTATATATGGGCACCATATCTTTTGGAATATACACCTAGATGCGAGATGGGAGGAAAATATATATTTCAATGCTTTCTCTTGCAGTTATATCGTTGGTAATAACTGCAAGAGAATATGGTAAAATGGTAATATGGTAATTACACTGTATATAAATTGCGGGCATCAAGGAGATGCTACTAATATGCGGGGCATTGAAACTGCTTTTAATTTCACTTTTGTGAAATTCGTGATCACACATGCTCTGTGTATACTACAGGGGCTGTACTTGCCACACATTTTACAAGATTAGATGCCTGTCAGTGGTGCTCAGGATCTGCAAATCATTCACCATCATCTTCAGTCATCTCTCTTTACTCTGTTTATGTGGTAAGTGAAATTGTATGTACTGTAATAAATCAGGCTACCGCTAGCAAGCAGTCAACCATGTCCCTTTAGTGACTCGCCTTATTTTATCAGAACGCGTTATTTGTTTTCAGCGCAGGGGCGTCGTAGTTGGGTGAAAAGTGGGACTAAATTACCAGGGCCCCAAGTGGGGGGAGGGCCCCTGAGGAGTGAAATTTTATTTTCCTTTAAATATAATTTTAAGATCACAATAAATGTTGTTAACGAATGTAAATGCTAACATTTTGGGTAAATGCATGATAGGCTTTTTTTGTTATACATACAAGAGTTCTTAGATTAGTAGTAAGGTTAGTTGTAGGTAGTTGTGAACCTCAAGCTTACGGGGGCCCATGGCCACTGCTTGTGCATAGGGCCCAGAATTTGGTGCTACGCCCCTGTTTCAGCGCCTTTCTGAATACATACACCCCGTGAAACCGAACCAATTCCAAATTATGGATGACACTGTGCCTTTCTTAGGAACGAGTTCTTTCCTGCTCACTGTCATGTTGTTTGTGTTTTTCTAATATGGCAAACATGCGGGGAGGAACAACGGGATCCCAGAGAGGAGCGTCGGCAGATGTTAAAGAAAAAACGGTTTCATTCAAAGAAAGACGTAAACTACACATTCAAGTTAATCGATAAAATCGATTTATCGCCCAGCCCTAATATAATATAACGTGTGAATGTATTAGTGCTGTTGTGTGTAGGAGTGTGTTGGTGTGGAATATGATGCATCTGGGGCAAACTGAGTGACACACACCCAGATATGCATTTCTGCAAACAGTCATTCCCACCGGGAATGCTTTTGATCTACTTGGGCACGACTTCTATTTGGTTGACAGCAGAGGTCCGAGGCGCGACTCAACCCAGCCATGCGTGTGTGTGAGCAGCTGTTTGTCAACCCTCTGTCCATCGCAAGTGTGCCGTTTCGGATTAGGCCTACTGAGACAAATAACAAGCCAAGAATACACAGCTGGTCCACACATACCACAAAAACAACAGAAGGAACGAGACCAAGAGTGCACACATACATTGCATATTAATACGTATCACTGTACAATGAGGTCGTTTTAAACGGACGAAGTGGGAAAATCCTCTTAAGTCACATGCATGTATCAGCTGTGATCAGAGGATTTAGACCCCCTACTCTGGGGGATGCCAGACAGAGATTAAACCTACAACAATTCACCCTCATCAAACATCTTTGGGGTCCAAAGCCAGATCATAAACTGCAAGCTGAGGCCTTTTGAAACTTCCTGTTGGTGTTGCCCAACTTCCTATGGGCAAGTAGGACAACAAGGGTTGTTATAAAGTTGATTTTGAAAAGCACAAACCCCTGCTGAGAATCTGAGGCTGTTATCAATGCCCTTCCTGTGAGAGACATATAAAATAATGATATAATTATAGACATTAGATTTCCTGCAGCCATCACTGGCCTCTTTACCCACAGCTCTCACAGATCAATGTGCTGATATTATTTTGCTGATGTCTTTTAACAGAGGCTATGGAAATAAAATAGTCACAGCCTCTGGCTGCTTTTAAGGGGAAGGAATAAAGGACTCAACATATTAGGAATTAACTTCTTAGAAGGCACTAGCATACTAACAGACTAATAGTAATTGCTGACTGTCAACATGTTTAAACCCTCTCTGAGAAGTTGTGCATCTGAATTCGTCCCTTTTAATGCACCGCCTCTAAAGGCATCAAAGCCCTGCTTCTGTAACAAATCCTCCTGCACAAGACTGACGGAAGAGAAGAAAATCGTTGAATAAAGTCGTTATTTTTGTTTTGTTTGCGCACAAAAAGTCTCGTGGCTTCAAAAAATTAAGGTTGAGCCACTGATGTCACATGGACTGTTTTAACAGTGTCCTTACTACCTTTATGGGTCTTGAATGTGTCAAGTTGCGTTGCTGTCTATGCAGGGTCAGAAAGCTCCCAGATTTAATAAAAACTATCTTAACTTGTGTTCTGAATATGAACGAAGGTGTTACGGGTTTGGAACGACATCATGGTGAGTAATTAATGACAGAATTTTCATTTTTGGGTCAACTATCCATTTTAAAATTAATCTGGATATCAAGATGGACAAGATCATTTGATTTAAGTAGAATCTGATTAAAATTGGATAATATAATATAATATAATATAATATAATTAGTGCTGTCAAACGATTTTTTTTTTTTACATAATATGTGTGCATACAGTACAAATTTCAAAATATTTACATGTATATATTTATGTTCATATAACTGATATTATGTATAAATATTTTGAATCTATCTATTTATATACACATAAATATGCACAGTACACACACATATTATGTAAACAAAAAAAAGTTAATTTTGGATGCCATTAATTGTGATTAATCGATTGACAGCACTAAATATAATATAATATAATATAATACAATATAATATAATTTGTGCTGTCAAACGATTAATCGCGATTAATCGCATCCAAAATAAAAGTTTTTGTTTACATAAGATATGTGTATACTGTGTATATTTAATATTGTAAATTCAAATACACAAATACAGTATATATTTAAAAAATATTTATATTCATATAATTCATTTTACATATAAATATTTTTTATATATAAACATAACATATTTTTCCTAAATATATACATGCATGTGTGTATATTATATACATAATAAATGCACGCAGCACACACACATATATTATGTAAACAAAAAATATCTATATATTTTGGATGTGATTAATCGTTTGACAGCACTAAATATAATAAAATGAATATAAAATTCATTAACAGTAATAAGGTAGTAAAATTCATTAACATACATTTATAATATAAAGCTAGATGTTCTATGCATGTTCCCAGTAAGAAAACTCTATTTGATGCATGTGAATTTTCCAAAAGATTCAGTCTGATTTGTTAAACTGGTTCACTAAAAAGAACTGGTTCAAAATAATGATTTGTTCACGATCTGGACATTGCTAGTTATATTAGCAAATCTAAGCAAGTGTCGAGATCTTTTCTGAAGCTTCAGAGAAGACACATATGAAATTACTATAGGGTCTTTTCCTCAGGAGAAAATTATGAAAAGTAGGAGACTTGTTCATTTGCTCTATATTTATTCTGCCTGGGAGAAATGGTTGAGATATTAAAGAGATCTCATTTGTGATTTTCTTTCCTACGGGTATCGAGACTGATGATCCATGCGATCTAAATAGGGCAGCACAGATCCGATCAGCTTTGAACATAACCCTTCTCTTCTCATTTCACCAAAATCATAAAGAATGTGCATTTCCCTCCTATTTAGACATGCACACCCTCATTAACACCCTGGATTGAGCCATCAGAGGTTTGCACATCACTCAAGGGAATTGCTTTGACCTAGATCCAGTGGCAACCATAAGCAGCATAAAACACAGGGGACAACAAAACACTTTTGCAAATCACACACTGATCACAAAATGTTCTTTACAAGGGTAAAAACAAAAAAAATAATGATTAAATTGTTTTTTCGAGATCTGTACACTGCCACACAGTTCAGAGTGTTCCAGTGAGCTAGCTGAATGCGGGGCTAATTTCAAGTGCGTAGGGCTAATTTGAGCTATGAATTGCTCTTCAACAGCCTCAAAGCTCCTGTCGTCAGGTTGCCATGGCTACTTCGGGACTAGACGTGCTGCTGAGTTGCCAATCAGCACTGTAGTTTACAGCAGACACCCACCTGTAATGTCACTAAAACACACTGCAAGAAGAAGAGGACACAGCAGGACTCCAGACAGTGGAGAATGCCAAACCAAGAAACTCGAAATGAGTCAGGACATTCATTGGAGACACGAAGCAGGTGTCAGAAAAAGCTGTATTTTCACTTGTTGTACTGCCTTCACCTTTTCCAATCAATAAAACAGACATCCAACACACACAGATATATACATGTATATATATACAGTCATGGCCAAAAATATCGGCACCCTTGCAATTCTCTCAGAAATATGCAACCTTTCTCTCAGAATAATGTTGCAGTTGCAAATGTTTTGGTACTCACATGTTTATTTTTTTTTGTTGTTTGCATTGGAACACAAAAAAAAAAAAAAAAACAGAAGAAAAGTCAAATCTGATACAATTCCACACAGAACCCAAAATATGCACTGGACAAAATTATTGGCACCCTTAACTTAATATTTGGTAGCACCCCCTTTGGAAAAAATAACTGAAATCAATCGCTTCCTGTAACCATGAATGAGTTTCTTACACCTCTCTACTGGAATTTTGGACCACTCTTCTTTTGCAAACTGCTCCAGGTCATTCAGATTTGAAGGATGCCTTCTCCCAGCTACTGTTTTGAGATCTCTCCACAGGTGTTCTATGGGATTCAGATCTGGACTCATTGCTGGCCATTTCAGAACTCTCCAGGGCTTTGTTTGTAACCATTTCTGAGTGCTTTTTGAAGTGCGTTTCAGGTCATTGTCCTGCTGGACGACCCATGACCTCTGGCTTTCTGACACTGGCCACTATGTTGCACCCCAAAATTCTTTGGTAATCATCAGATTTCATGATAACGTTCACACAGTCAAGGCATCCAGTGCCAGAAGCAGCGAAGCAACCCCAAAACATCTTTGAACCTCCACCATGTTTGACTGTAGGGGATGTGTTCTTTTCTTTGAAGGCCTCATTTCTTTTTCTATAAACAGTGCCATGATGTCCTTACTCTCTACTTTTGTCTCATCTGTCCACAGTATGTTCTCCCAGAAGGATTGTGGTTTTGTCACATAAGTTTTGGCAAACCCCAGTCTTGCTTTTTTATGCCTTTGTGTCAGCAGTGGTGTCCTCCTGGGTCTCCTAGCATAGCGTCCCTTTTCATTCAGATGCCGACGGATAGCGTGAGCTGACACTGTTGTACCCTGTGTCTGCAGATCAGCTTGAATTTGTTTGGAAGTTAATTGGGGTTCTTTATCCACCATTCGTTGAAATTTTTCATTAATTTTGCTTTTCCGTCCCCGTCCAGGGAGGTTAGCTACAGTGCAATGGGCTGTAAACCTCTTGATGATATTGCGCACAAAGGTTGAGTCAACTTTTCTCCATTTTAACTGTTTGCAAGTGTGATTACTATATTGCCCACACCTGTTACTTGCCACAGGTGTGTCTAAAATCAAATTACAGGAGCATCACATGCTTGAAAAGCAATTATTTCTTACAATTTTGACAGGGTGCCAATAATTTTGTCCAGTCCATCTTTGAGTTCTTTGTAAAATTTTATTAAGTTCGACTTTTCTTCTCAGTTTTTTGCAGTGCAAACAAAAACAATAAGCATACGAATACCAAAACATTTGCCTTTGAGAGAAGTGAGAGAAGTGTTGAATTTTCTGACGATTTCTGAGAATTGCTAGGGTGCCGATATTTTGGCCATGACTGTATATAGAAACAAAGGACGTGAACTTCACCTTGCTGATGTGGAACTCCAGTCGTCGCATGTATCGCTCTATGGACTTGATTTGCTAGGAAGCAAGAAAAGAAAAAGTTAAAATCAAAGTTGCTCACTGAAAAAGAATAGGCAAAAGATGACAAGATGAATTTAAGCTCAGAGTCCCTCATTTTAAACACCTGCAGCGATTAGTGTGGCGCAATAGCGGATCACTGCTCCAGGAATGCAGCACATCATTTATGCAAAGCTGCTTATTTTCCCGCTTCATGTTTTTGACTTCAAACTTCTTAGAAAGGTTAATACAGGTCACCTTAAACAGGTTAAGAAGTATTAATGTGTTAGGGACCCTACCTTGTCCAGATCATACAGCACACCCTGAAAAAGAATAAAGATCAAATCAGTGGAAATGCTACAGAAATCAAGATTTTATTACTAAAAATTGATATTTGGACAAATACCCTGCTGAAAGACTGTATTAGACCAGCATGAAATCCATGATGCTGTTTAATGCTGGTCAAGTTTTAGATCAATATAGCCATTCTGGCAACAAAACTGAACTGATGAAGCACTGAAAATAGTTGACCAGGGATTTCTTGCTTCTTTTAGCTAATAAAGAAGTCTGACACCAGCACACCAGCCTCCAACTAAAACATATGCTGCACTGCAATTAATGACTTCTTAATGCGTTTTTAATTTCTTTTTGTACTTTTTTAACTTTTTTATTTGTTTGTAATAAAAAATAATCTGCCACTGCAGTATGCCAAAATGTATCTTATTAAAAATACATTCTCTGAAAATAAGTCTTAATATCTTATGCAGTGTTGCTTGTCATCTTGTTTAAAGCATTTCTAGATACTCTAATACATTATTTCATTAAAATATATGTTTTGGGGTTTTTTAGTCTCTTATGCTCACCAAGGCTACATTTATTTGACCAAAAGTAAAGAAAAAATGTAATATTGTGAAATATCATTCCAATTTAAAATAACTTTTCAATTTGAATATATTGTAAAATGTAATTTATTTCCCTGAAGACAAATTTCAGCATCATTACTCCGTCTTCCGTGTCACATGATCCTACAGAAATTATTCTAATATGCTGATTTGCTGCTCAAAAAGGATTTCTTATTATTATCAGTGCTGGAAAAAGCTTCTTATATTTTTGTGGAAACCATGATAGATTTTTTCTGGATTTTGGACAGTAAGATTTTTATGTTTTTGAAGAAGTCTCTTCTGCTCACCAAGCCTGCATTTATTTGCAAAAAATAGTAACATTTTGAAATATTTTTACTATTTAACCCTTTAACTTTCACCCCAATTTTTGAACACAGATGTGAAAGGCAACATCCAAACTTACATTATTATAATTCATGAACAAATATATTTTCTAATATGATTTGAAGTACCATTTTGATAGTAATGCAATGTCAGATTTTAAATTGGGTTGCAAAGGATGAATTTTGAAGTTTTAGACTATTGATATATAATTTTTATAATAATTTCTAATATAATAATAATTTCTAAAACATGATAGGGAAAAAGGCAACGAAAACAGACTTTTAGTGACAAAGGTCAGAACTCCTGTTATGATGTAGATTTGAGGTGCACTCTTGTCATAAATTAATCTATTACTGTTCCTACATAACAAAAAACAAAAAACTGTGGCAAAATATCTATTTAGGAGTCTTTGACCTTTCCAACGAAATACAGTTTGTCATGATTAGAATAGGATTTAATTGTCATATAGTGAAGTGAACTTAGGCGTCCCTCTGAGAGGGCAGATGACAGTTAAAGGATTAAAATAACTGCTTTCTATTTGAATATGTATTAAAATGTAATTTACTCCTATGATTTCAAAACTGAATTTTTAGCATCACAGTCCTTCGGAAATCATTCTAATATTCTGATTTGCTGCTCAAAAAAAAAAAAAAAAAAAAAAAAAAAAAAAATTTTCGCAGCCAAAACAACATATTATCAGAACAGAATATTAGAATGATTTCTGAAGGATCATGTGACACTGAAGACTGGAGTAATGATGCTGAAAATTTAGCTTTGATCACAAGAATAAATTATATTCAGAATAAATCAAAAAGATTATTGCAGTATATTTATGTTACGTAGGTTTTTTAAATAAAGCAAATAAAATAATGTGTGATAATGCTATTATATTTTAAAATAAAAAGTAATTATTTAATAAAAATACATTTTATTTTATTGTACACTTAAAATACAATAATAATATTTATATTGTTTTATTTTTTTTCAAGCATGTGATGCTCCTGTAATTTGTATTTAGACACACCTGTGGCAAGTAACAGGTGTGGGCAATATAGTTTTATTTTATTTTATTTTTTACTTTTTTAATATGAATTTTCATCATTTTTAAACCTAAAATCAGCAAGCTTTTTTTTTTTTTTTTTGACGGGTTGACAGCTATTGGGTTTAGTGCTATCGAGTGAAACACATCAGAATGAAATGTTGGTTATGCATTTTGCTCTTAACTCAGCACTGCATAGCCTAGATTTATGCTTTCAGTTTGAATAGAAATCTTATATAGTATTACAATTATTCGATCAAATACAGTGATTGTACATTAACAGCTGTCAATCATGTCAGTGCGCAAATGAGCAGTCTAAAGTTATTTACACAGCATATTTTCATACCTGCGCGCAACTTATGTGCACCCCTGCACCCCACTGAAACTACACCAATTGGCTGCAAAAGCCAATCCTGTATTCTGACTAAATCAACAAACAACATTTAAATTGTAAATATTTTATTATACTTGGAGAGTTTACTGTATATCTGTCTCTGCTGTCTCTGATTTCACAACTCATGATAGTCGCCTATTAATCAATAGATTTGCAGCACTCTGACGCAGGCTAAACTGTAGTGTGTAGGCACACTGATGATGTTATATCCAGTCTCACCAGTCGGGAGTTCCTCTTCATGTCTTTCATGAGGGAAGTGAGTTTATCCAGCTCTGTTTGGTGCACCTCTAGATATTCACTGATGAAGAGAAAATGACAGAGACTTCAGAACAATGGATGTACAGAAAGATTTCATCACAGCCATTCTGAGCAGCAGTGATTCATGCAGTCAATGTGCGTACAGTATGACTGTAGCGAGAGCTGAGAAAGAAGATCTATGTGACAGGAGAAATGTGAGTCAGACATCTGAGCAGCACTCACTCTAGGCCTTGTTTGAGGGCTGCGTAAACTTCTTCTACTCTTTTGGGCTGCGGCTCTCGTGAAGTGCTGCTGCTGGACTTGTGCCCGGACAGATGGGGCTTCCTGGGCTTTGAGATGGGCTTCTTCTGCACTGCTGAGTTCCCCATGAAGGAGTTACACCTGAAAGCACACAAACAGATGTGAATGAGTCTTAAGAAACTTGTCAAAAATGTGGTGGTACTGTCACAATAGAACCAGATAGAAAGGAGAAATTATATTTTGCTTCAAAAAAATGAAGCCTTATTTTTAGGACCGTCACACCGATGTTTATATCATAGTTGCTGTATTCCACTGCTGATTATTTGATTTTAAAGTTGAGCTCTATTGCACTATATTGCATCACCTAATGTCTAATATTGCTGTCGCTCATCCAGTTGACAATAAAAAAAAAAAAAGAAATATATATATATATATTTATTTATTTATTTATGTGATTTATGAGCCTATATATTGTTGGTATATTGCAGCTGACAATATTTTTTGTAATTTTGAGACTATATATATTGAGATATATATTGTTGCTGCTGACAATATTTTTGCAAAAAAAAATAATAATAATAATAATAAATACTATAATATATAATATATAATAAAATACTATTATATTACTATATATATATATATATATATATATATATATATGTGTGTGTGTGTGTGTGATTTTTGAGACTATATATTGTTGGTATATTGAGATATACATTGTTGCTGCTGACAATATTTTTTGTAAAAAATAATAATAATAATAAATACTATATTTAAATTCCAAAAGACATTTTATTTGTTATACTGCCTTTAATGTATGCTGATAAAATAAGCATTTCATTAATTATTATTAATATAATACTACAGTTGCCGTGTTCCACTGCTGCTTATTTGATTTTAAAGTTGAGCTCTGTTGCACTATATTGCATCATCCCCTAATGTCTAATGTTGCTGTCACTCATTCAGTTGACAATTAAATAAAAAAAAGAAATATAAATAAATAAATGAATAAATATATATAAAAAAATTTGCAGAAAAAAACTCCTAAGACTGTTTGCATTCTGACAATATTTTTTCTAAAAATAAATAAATAAATAATAATAATAATAAATAATTTACATTGCAAAATGCATTTTATTTGTTGTACTGCCTTTAACATATGCTGATAAAATTAGTATTTTGTTAATTATTAATTATTATTATTATTATTAATTTTTAGTATTGTTATTTAAATAGAAAATTAATTCTAAGAAATATAGAAAATAAATGACTACTTCATTGCAGTAATGACAATCTAGCATTAAAATATAAAACAGAAATTACAAAAACAAAAAAGACCAGATGCATTATAGCATAACTAAAGTAAATAATTCTAACAATTAATACACAATTACACAAAAATAGTTAAATAAATAATTTCTTATTTTTATTTCGTAATTTTGGGGTGAGATTATTTCTTTGTAATTTTTGTCTTAATTATTATAGTTATTTATTTTAATTACACCGTAATGCATCTGGTCATTTTATTTTATTTTTTTAATTTCTGTTTCTGTGAAATACTATCTGGAAATGCTTCCAGTGTAAAAGCCAAAGAGTTTAGTGCAGTTTTGAAGCCTGTAGTCTAGTGCTGGCATTTTAGTGCACTTCACGCTGTAATATCCATGCAAATAACCACCCTCTTCTCTTCTGGGAGGCTTCAAGGATTCGTGTCATATGCGGATAAAGCTTGTAGTGTTGTGCATCTAATGCCACTCTTCCTCAATGCTTCCTGACATTTAAGACTTTTGTCAAAAGGCAGGGTGCTCATTAGTCTACTTCTGATGTCACAGTCCACCACATCTAATAATATTCCGGTTTCATAATAACGCAATGGCAGCTGGTGGCTCGACATGTCTGAACGTGTCACACGCAGTCAAAAAAAGCACTGGAAGTAGTGCTACAGTAAATCTAGGCCATTGTGTAGAATGAGCACATGCTGTTGCCTAAGGGTCATCCACTCACGATGCACTCCGTCATGCTAAGATAAGCCAGCGTGCACTGAACAAACACACTCTTTAGTGCTGTTACTGCAGCCACTGTTTCACATGAATATAACGTGCAGTTCTTTTCTAAGTTTATTTTTACATTCTAAAAACCAATTAGAAAGTCTTCCAAGAAAAATAAAAGTGGTTATTGCTGCAATGGGAGGAATTACTAGATTTAAAATGTTTTATGGTTGTAGTGTTTACAATTTAGTCTTCTGCAGAGGCAAATCTGATGTTTTATATTCATCATGTGGGTCAAGCAGCTCGTCTAAAGAGGGGGGTTGGCGTTTTAGCCTCTGACAGGGCAGGTGACCTCACCGTGAGCGTCTCTCCTGCAGGGTGCTGAAGCCGGCGAACGACTGGCTCCTGATGATGCCATTGGGCCCTCCAGGAGAGTGAGTGCCAGCAGCCATGATGTCTGGGAAGCGGGAGGACACTCCTGCAAGGAAGCAGAAAGCATTCTGGGTAAGAGAGAAGTCAGTGGTAGAGATGGGGGAAGGGTTGTATGTGTAGGATGGTGGCGTTGTGAATGACCAAATGCTAATTTTTAACCAGTAGTTCATTTAAAGGGACAGTTCACCCAAAAATACACCCATGAAAACCCATGAAAGATTTATATCATTTAAAAAAATCCAAGTCGTTTTATACATAGTTTGAACTATAGGGGGCACCATTATTTCGATGACTTGCAACAGTTGCACTCAGTGAGCTTCTGGCGCTACCTGTTGCTATTTTTACTGCAACATAACTTGGAAAATAAAATACTGAAACGATGCCACATTGTCCGGCTTTTGGCTGTAATTTTCAGTCGAAGGGCAACAAGAGAAGCCATGTTAGTCTTCACTGTTTTCCTAGCAATAAGATGAGGAGAAAAGAATGGGAAGATGCCTGTGGATGAATAAAACGTCCTAAAGACCCACGCCTTTGTTCTCTCCACTTTAGCCCTGATGCCTTTGGGGCTTTTAGTCGACCACAACTACTGAAAGAGCTTACAAACGGCAGAGACAAGAAACGCTAGATGCCATCCTGGAAGGATGTAAAGATGTCGATGCTTGTCACGACACAGCAGTCACTGAAGGAGTTTCTCAGTGTGGATTTCACTCGATATCCAGGGTTGTGTAGATTCCTTGTGGGAAAAAAAACAAAAAACAACAAAAAAAATGATGGTACGGCATTTGGTTTAAGCCTACGCTTATATCGCCACTTTTATAAGCTGTGGTCATTGTATCAGTTATTTATTTCTTGGGTTGTGGTAAAAATAGCAACAGGTAATGCCAGTAGCTCACCGTGTGCAACCATTTCACCTTATCGAAACAATGGTGCCCCCCAAAGTCCAAAATATGTATGAAACAATGTGGATTTTTTTAAATAATGTAAATTTTTCATGGGTTTTCTACTACATATTTCAGTAAGAGCCATCATTTACAATATACAAAGCCATACAAGTCTTAATACCCAGGGTTTTCTTTCTATCCGGGATAAAAAGGCGAGTTGACTAAGACTAGTTTACTCACTTTATATGCTTTAGACAAGTCGGTGCTTTACTATAATTGCGTATAGAGGATGTCATTGTGTGATTTGGTAAATGAACTAGTGAATCAGTTATTTGAACCAGTTGTTTCAGTCACTGAAACAAACTGTTCTAAAGAACTAGTTTGTGAAAAAAGAATCGGATTTCTCCGTTTGGATTGCAGGTAATAATATTGTAAATAATGTTCAGTTTCTCGCACAGACCAATTGTATCGCTTCATAAGACCTCGATATATCGCCAGGAGCCACAGGTAATCATTTAGTTTTGCCTAATATGCTTTTTTGGCTCTCAAAGTGACTTTAGCTTTGACTTACATTCAATGAATCACCAAGGACCATGGTTTCAGCTAAATATCTTTCCTACTGTTCGGCTAAAGAAAAAGTCATCCACATCTTGAATGGCCTGAAGGTGAGTAAATTAACAGCACTTTTTCATTTTTGGGTGAACTATCCCTTTAATGACATAGGAAAATATTTCAAACACATAAATAATAAAAACAGGGCTCTTCAGTGCAACCATTTCAGTCACAGTTGCTCTAATTTGTTGTCGACAGAATTTCGAAACAAAGTCACAACTGAGCCGCTGAGCATCTCCATTTAAACACAGTGGTGTTTCGTTTTTGAATGATTATGCGTTTTTAAACGAATCTAGTGAGTCAATGAATCAATTAACCATTCATAAAGACAGTCACTTGCTATATTCCTGAATGAATCAGCTGTTCAAATGAATTCAATGAATGAATTATTCAGTAATAAAATCAGTTACTTGCTGCCACCTACTGGCAGTTTTAGTTTTATTTTTAAAATATCTTTTTTGCTAATACGGATTTTATATGATTGGTAACTTTTATTCTTCTTATTCTACTGTGCAGAAAAGCTTATAAGCTTTAAAAAGCGTATTATATATATATATATATATATATATATATATATATATATATTTTTTTTTTTTTTTTTTTTTTTTTTTAAGATACATAAAAGATACTTTTAATAAAATCAGAAAAATGCCATTACAAAGGTTAAAAAAAAACCCTGTAAATCATTTTAAGGAGTCAAATTATCACCTCGTAATGGGAAAAGGCTAATTTTTTAATCAGACTTTTTGATTATTGATCAGAAGGTGCTCCTGAATCTTTTGACTACGCTCCTATATTTTTTTAAATTTGGAGCACAAGTGATTAACTTAGTGAACCTGACACACATTGACCAGATCTTATTTTGTGAAAGATACTGGCTCTCTAATGAAAATATATCCTGACAACCGTGACTCTAAACAAAAGTACATAAAACCAGAAAATCACACAGGAAAGCAAGCAATGAGTCATTTAATCTCCTGTGTATACAGTTACTGAAAATAGCACTGCTGGGTGAGAAGACCCCATACGGTGCACATCAGAGGTTTTCATAAAGCGCTCAAGCCACCTGAGCCCACCGCAGATCAAGACACCAAAAAAGCACTTAGAAACATGAGGTGGCCTAATGGAGCCCAGAAAGACCAACGTCATCACTCATTTCTATCAAGTGTAACGATGCAGCAAGGGCACAGTAATCTCCCGCCAGCAAAAAAAAAAGCCTAAAGATCATCTCTGATCTTCTTATTGCTCATCTTCAACCTCCCATGATTCATAATTCTTTAGAGCAAAGCGAGATGATGACAGCGGTGGCAAACCCCCGATTTGAGGGTAATGAGGCTACGAGATCTGTGATCATTGATGTGAGAGACTTATTCTGACCCTAGATCAGCATGTAACCCTGATCAGCACTAATAGCTACACCAAAAAAGAGGGAAAAATCTGGGTTTTGCAGCTGAGACTCTCTCCATAATTGAGGTTACATACTGTGTCCAGGGCCCATTTGTCGGATGTAACCATACACTTGTGGGTTTATGCTCAGTGCAATAGATACATAATTGCTTACATAAAGCTACACAAAACCAATATGTCTCTGGGATAGATGTTTTGCAGACAAAAACAAAAGAGTCTTGTATAACATCTGCCAGGTTATTTATAGGCAGTGTAATATTGGCTTTGCCTCTAGAACATGAACTTATGTCCTGTGCATTTTGATCATATGACAAACCTCAGATCAACCGCATAAACAGGGAAACAAAAGGCAGAAACATTAAAAGAATACATAGCAGCATACAATTCTTGAAGCCTAAAATAACCCATAAAATCAGAGAAATGCTCTACAGAAAGGTGATATTAAATTTCCATATTTTTAAAAATATGCTTCCCTTGTGTCGTTTTGTGTCCACAAGGTCGACAAGTAAAAACTATACCAGCTTAAAAAAAAGGCACAATTTTCAAAATAAATGTATTTAGATGAAGTATATTATATTAATATTCAAAAAATATTCAGTTATGAAAATAGGAAAATATATTCTAATAAAATAGCTAATAACATAGCTAAATAAATGAATAACACTAAAAATAATAAAATAAAAAAAGAATACAATAAGAATTTATTATGATTTCATGTCTGGTATGGTATTTTAATATAATGCAATAAATATACAGTATATATAGAGAGTAAATATTATTATTTATTATTTTAATTAATATTCTTTTATATAATTTTTCATTAATTTACTATTTTTTTTAAATAAATCTTAATGGTGCAATCTCATTTATTTTATATCAACATAATAATTCATGCATTAAAGGGTTAATGCTGAAATCTATCAAAACAAACACAAGGAAACCAATACAACCGATTACTTATTTCAACAAACAAAGGTTCCACTTCAGTTTCAAAAACACAAAGCGACACTGTGCCACCCAGTGCATGCTGGGATTGTTCCACTCATTCTATTCAGGCCTAGTCGTCTCGGTTCACAGGCACTCGTGAAGTGCCGTTGATGTGGGCTACGTCATCCCCGTCGCTCTGGGCACGACGGCTCATAAGTATTCTGAGTACAGCTGCCTGGCACCCAACTCTGAACTCTTCACTGTGTGAGACGGATGACGAGGACAAAAGAACCAGGGAGGGGGGCTTCATTAATTTGTCACCTCCAGCAGGGACCATGTTTATCAGACCCGTTGAGGGTGTAAGGGGGTCTTGAAGCTACGCTGGAGAAGTACTGAATAAAAAGTCTGTGTCTGAAGCAGAGGGGGTCTCTCGTTTCCTTCCAGCAGCCCACATTATAAATTCTGACTAGTGTTTTTGTTGTTTTAAGCATAAATCTAAGAGCATCTAGTGAGATGCTTAAAACAGGAAAACAACTGCCAGTGGGGAAAGAAAAATAAACAACTGAAGTTACATTCTCTGAAAAATATGAATATATTAAGTTCAGTAAAAATGCCTTGTTTTAATAAGAGTGCATAATATAACAGTCACTACTGGATATTTAATTGTTCATGCTCATTTCCCATATTTTTATATTTAGATTACCTTTGCTGTCACCTTCAAAAACATTCATTATAAATTTAACACTGTCAAATGTAATCTTTAGCAAACCTTAAAATGAATATCCATTTTTCATACTATTCATTATAATTTTATGATGCCTAAATTTACTAGTATCTTGTATAGGAGAAGTTCACTTCCTGAACAAAAATACAGATAATTTACTCACCCCCTTGTCATCCAAGTTGTTTGTGTCTTTCTTTCTTCAGTCGATAAGAAATTATATTTCTTGAGGAAAAAAAAATTCACTTATTATCTCCATATATTGGACTACAGTGGTGCCAACAAAGTTTGAACTTCCAAAATGCAGTTTAAATGCAGCTTCAAATGGCTCTAAACAATCCCAGTCTAGGAAGAAGGGTCTTATCTAGCAAAACGATTGGTCATTTTCAAAACAAATTGACAATTTAATAACTTTTTAACCTCAAACGCTCCTCTTGTCTAAGTCTGCGTAAGTTCTTCCTCGACTGGGATCATTTAGAGTCATTTGAAGCTGCATTTAAACTGCATTTTGGAAGTTCAAACTAGGTTGGCACAATTGAAGTCCACTATATGGAGAAAATTCCTGAATCCTGAAACATAATTTCTTATCGACTGACGAAAGAAAGACATGAACATCTTAGATAACAAGGGGGTGAGTAAATTATCTGTACATTTTTATTCTGGAATTGAACTTCTCCTTTAAAATGACTGATTTTAGCTTTTTTTGTAGTTTAGTTTTTTTGTAGACATTTTGAAGAATGTTGGTAAGCAAACAGCTGACGGTAGCCATTAACTTACACTAGGGATGTTCATTTTGGTTATTTTTCCTAACTGACAGCCGATGCTCATTAACCGATTATTAACCGTTAACAGACAAGATTATTTCAAACTAGAATTTAATTATTTTAGAAAGGATAAGTGTCTGTGACCCGTTAAAAATACCAAAATTTGAGAAGACGGCTGAAAACGGCATCCTATTTTTTTGTATTTTTACAAAAGCACAAAGATTTGTTTTTATTGTGAATGTACACAAATAAAAACGAAGCGTTTACAGTTTCGATCTGTATGACTAGAAGAAGTCGTTTAGACTGTTAGAAGGAAAAAAAAAAAAATCAAGTGATCGCACCGGCGCCACACACACACACACACACACAGTTAAGCATTGCTAACTTGACAATGCAACTTTTCCATTATCATAAAATACAGTCAGCCAAATATATGGAAAAATCACACTGCCTAATCGTTATCAACATACTACCATAATATTATGCCAAACAATTTGTTTTATGTGGATATTGGAATGCAAGTGAAGCACAAAACCAGGTTTACATAATAAATAATATTTTGGCATTCAAATACATCTTGAATACAAAAACATTTGGATTTGTGTCGTATGAGAGACCCAACATTAGTTTCAGTTTCGCTTTAGCCTAAATAAATTCGTTTTGGCTTGTCGTTAATATAGCCTAACTTCTTATATTTTTCATTCTTGTTTCTTTTTTGAATACTGTTAAATTGAAAGTACTCAGATTGATTTAATTTAATTAGAATTGAAAAAAAATTTTCAGAAATGATTTTTTGTGGAGTGAGGGAAACTAAAATAGCCTAGCCTATGTTTATAATGTTTGTAAACATTTCGCATCGGCATCAGGTCTGTTTCTGAATGTAATAATAAATGCGACTTAATGTCGTAGGCCTACGTGGTTTATCTTTATTTTCTCTCAAAAATGCAATTTTATTTGATTTTAACCGTTCAGCAAACATTTTAAAATATTTTGATAAATTACTGAAAAAAAATTAAATGGCCTTTTAAACCGTTTATCTGATTGCATTAACCGGTCAAAATTCTTTCTGTCGGTTAACGGTTAACAGGTTAAAATGAGCATCCCTAACTTACACAGTATTTTTTTCCACACTATGGAAATCAACGGCTACCATCAACTGTGTGGTTTTCCAACATTCTTTAAAATGTCTTAATTTGTGTTCAAAAGAAGAAAGAAATACAGCTTTGGAACAACTTATGGGCGAGTAAGTAATGACAGAATTTTCATTTTCTGGTGAACTATGCCTTTAAAGGGATAGGTTGCCCAAAAATAAAAATTACCCAATGATTTACTCACCCTCAGGCCATCCGAGATGTAAACGACTCTGTATATGACTTTCTTTTTTCAGATGAATACAAACTGAGTCATATTAAAAATGTCCTGGCTCATCCAAGCTTTATAATGGCAGTGAATGGCTGTTGAGATTTTGAAAAGATTTTGACAGGACGTAGGTGTAGCATAAGATTTGGTGAGAATATGCTAGTCTCACGAGAACCAAGTTTTGGTTACAGGAAAGGAAAACCAGTCTCCTCTTAGAGACTAGAACGTCACTCTCTAGCGAACATGAGAGATATATGTATATTTTTCTTTTGCAAACAAATCGATTTGCTTCATTAGGCCTTTATTGACCCCCCAGAGATGTGTATAGCACTTTTTATGATGGATGGATGCACTTCTTTGGGCTTCACAATTTCAACACCCATTATAAAGCTTGGAAGAGCCAGGGCATTTTTTAATATAACTCCAATTATATTCGTCTGAAAGAAGTATGTCATAAACACCCAGGATGGCTTGAGGTTAAGTAAATCATGGGGTACTTTTTCATTTTTGGATGAGCTATTCCTTTAAGAATGTCACATATAAACGATTTTCACTGAAAAACAAACAAAAAAATAGATGTGATTAAATCAAACAAATAACATCAGGATTGTAAGAATCCATTTCCTTTATGCACTTCAGCCCTCGGAAAAGTAATTTCCCACGCAAGCACGTGTGCACGGCCCCATGCACACATGCACAAGCGGACACTATCTGCACGCGTGTATGTCATCAAACTCAACCCACACTGCAACTAAACAGCAGCACGATTCCTATCGGCTGTATAAATTATAGTTTCTATAGTAACAGCAGACAATGCACAATGTGTCCAGTAAAAGAACACTGTTATCATGGATCCCCCGCAGCAGGCCTCCTCCTGTCCTTCTGCTCTGAGGAACCGTTGTCTTCCCGGGTCTTTTGCTCCAAGGTAGGAGTTCAACCCGCCCTGCTTCAATCCCAGCAGCTGCTCTTGTTCCACACTGACACTTGCTCTCCACTCCGCCTTGGAGGAGCGATGACCTCACTTCAAATATCCATGCCAGGTCAGAAAAACTGTAAGGCATGTGGCAGTGACCGACTGACCCTGTTTTACTCATGCTGTAGTAATGTGTGCTTTTGGGCGGTGTCGCCAAAAGGGCTAGAACAATGAAGTATACGAGGATGTGCAAAACCACATACACTCAAAATCTGAATGACCAGATATGTCATAACAGGCCTGGCTTACATCTTTGCACAGGAAAGGAATCTTTATTATAAGCAAAGATTATAAACACAGTGAAACATGATTCTAAAGCAGGCACATGAGGACCGAATGGATACTCTTGTGTTGTGACCGAAAGATCATGTGGTCATGACAGTGGCTGCTATTGTTTAGCAGTGTCCTAAAAAAAGGCAACATTTCTCTTGAAATTGGGAGGCACATAAAAATGAAGATTACCCCATGATTTACTCACTCTCAAGTCATCCTAGGTGTATATGACTTTTTTATTTCAGATGAATACTATCAGAGTTATATTAAAAAATGTCCTGGATCTTCCAAGCTTTATAATGGTAAATGGGTGTTGAGATTTTGAAGCCCAATAAAGTGCATCCATACATCATGAAATGTGCTCCACACTTCTGAAGTGGCCTTCTGAAGTGAACTGATGCATCTGCGTAAGAAAAATATCCATATTTAAAATTTTATAAACCGTAATCTCTAGCTTCCACTAACTGTCGTACGCATATTCACGAGAGTGTGGTATTTCAGCGGATGATGTACAAACCATAATCTCTAGCTTCCGGTAGCTTAGCTCTCACAAGACTAGCATGTTCTCACCAGAGCTTACACTATGTCTATGTCCTACATCTTCCGCTTGAACGCCACTGCCTTGTGAACACACATACGACAGTTAGCAGAAGCTAGATATTACATTTTACAAGCTTTAAATATGGATATTTTTCTTACACAAATGCATTGATTTGCTTCAGAAGGACTTTATTAACCCCTAGAGCCATGTGGAGCCGTTTTATGATGGATGGACGCACTTTATTTTACTTCAAAATCTCAACAGCCATTCACTGCCATTAGAAAGCCTGGAAGAGCCAGGACATTTTTTAATTTAACCCTGATTGTATTCCTCTGAAAGAAGAAAGTCATATACACATAGGACGGCTTGAGGGTGAGTAAATCATGGGGTAATTTTCATTTTTGGTTGAACTATCCCTTTAAGATTATCACAACATGAATACTATTTGGGTGAACTGTTCAAGTCTACAATGCCTTAACAGTATGCATTATTTTAAAATATACAAGGTGCAAGCATAAAATCTTTAATAAATGTAATCAAAGCCTTTATTATTTTGATGTGGGCTTCAGCAGCCTGCATAAAAATAACTATATATGGTTTAGCTATAAAGCACACTGATTGTATCTCCAAAATGCAAACAGGATGTAATAAGCACAACATTTTCGACAGTGCAAAAACAAACACGTGAGACATTCCCCATGTCAGAAAAAACACAAACACACATTACAATGTGACATAGGCATGCCCAGAAATAACAAAAATTGCAAAGAATGTAAGGAGGGAATGATACAAAGAAATACAAAAACTCCCTTTTTATTTGGGTCAGCAAGCCAGAAACGTCCAACTCTTGAAACTTTTTAAAACTTTATAGTGTTCAAAATATTGTAGATAATACTAGATGGTTACTTTAGAGTTCACATTTTATACATGCAAAGAGAGACTAATAGGGTCCTTGCACAATTTTCATGCTAGTCATAACTGCTTTATTGCTGGTCAACCAGAATGGTTTTACTGGTGAAGTCTAAAAGCTAAAAACAATTATGTGAGAATGTTTGCCACAATTTAATAAAGTTTTATTGAACCGATCTTTGAGTGAAGCACATGGCACGCCTCATATTCTCCTCATTTCTCTCATCTTATGTCCACATAATCAAAATGCAAAGGGTGAAGGGTTCAAAGCACGCTGATAGATGAAGTTGACAAGTTAACACATCATGTCAAAGTGTTAGGCTATAAATTTAACACCCCCTAAAGCTAAAACATTAAGCTGTGTTAGAATACAAACGGTGACACATACATCATACATTCTCCAGACGGACATGACTCTCATGATTAAAAATACTATAGTTAATTTATTACTAAACGGGTCAATATTTAAACAAGAATGTGTGCTCGACAAGATCATTTGGCCCAACTTTGGCATTAATGGATGATTTATTTCATACTCAATCCACAGACTTCAGAGCACTTGAATGTTATCTAACGGCAAATACTAAAATGTCAAGCTATTTTCATCTTCATTGTGACTGAAGACAGAAAGAAACTATGTCAGGAGGCCTGAATTACACTTGACCACTGATAACCTATGAAAGGCACATGAAGGGTTTGTAATCTCAACCTCATATCCATCTGAGCATGTTGGAAATGTCACTGTGGGAAATGTCTGTTTATTATTCAGCTGCCCTTAAATAAAAATGATCATAACCATTCTTTCAAAAAAACAGCGGAGAAAGATAATCAAGAGAAAAGTCTTTTTTGTAATTTTACATGATTTTTCAACTAAAGACTATTGGAATATTCCTATATATGCTAATCAGTGTATTAAATGAATAAATGAAGACATGCACATCCATTTCCCATGATTCTCTTGTGTAAATAATAGAGATGCTCACTCTCGCCATTCATTTTTAGTAATTCTGCAGGGTAATTTAATCAACTCATTAATTCTCATTATTGTCCTTGCCAACAGCACATAAGAGCTCAACTGCACAATGTAGATGTGAGACTCATTTACTGTGCTTTTATGTGTAATACGGACATATCTATATTGATTTATTCATTTCTGTTAATATTTGGAATGGAAACTCCCTCTTTGCAATGAAAATGTTTTCTTCTGAATTCTAAATAATGCATTTGCATGACAATCAGGCTTTATTACCTGTTTATTTATTATTAGGTAACACATTTACATGACACCTAAATAATTGTAATATCACCAAATTGTGATATGAATTGAATCCTAAATGTGCATGTAAACACGGTTCATACGCAGAGCAGTGACTAGTTTAATCCAGCTTTAAGCCAGCTACGAGGAAAACACACACAAAAAGAAATGAGTTTGAAAATGGGCTTGAGGGACAATTCTGAGTGATATGTGGATGTTTTGCTGTTATACTAGACACTGAGCCATATTTACAAAGCAGAACAGGGGCAAGACTATAAAACATAACGATGAACATCCTTATATGTAGAGACAGTAGTTTGACGCCTGGCTAAAAACCAACTCAAACCCAGATCAAATGTCAAATGTTATATGAAATGAAGCAAAAAAAAACAAAAATCCTCTTCCCTGTGCCACAGTAGCTTAAAAATGCGATACCTTTCAGTTTATAGTTCCTGTTAATAGAAGAGAGGAACATTTACTTAGTCGCTGTCAAATGTAACTTGTTAGGGGAGGGGTATTGTATAATCGCGTATTTTGTGGTCATACATCTAAGGAAGCCAATACTTTACTCAAACTCATACTGTTCCTGTGTCTTCAGTGGAAGTCCAAAAAAGGAATGTTTTGGAAAATGTTTTTGGACTTTTAAGAGTTGGCGATTTCATGTGAATTCAGACAATCTGATTTGTCTACAAGCATAGTTTTCTGATACCAAGTAAGCATGAAGACCCCATTATACTTCAAGCAAAATCAACGTACACTGGCGGTACGAGATTTTAAACAAATCAGGTCAAATCGAAGTTCATTTTGGGAGTCGAAACAGCTTGCCAAAGCAAACTTTAAAAACTTTCTCTTTTTCTCACTGCTGTGCTTTTGCTGTGTGTTTATTTTGTTATTGAGAGGAAAGCATGCAGAGCATATTTATATATTCATCTAAACAGCACCCTCAGCATACTGCTGCCAAGGCATTTCCAACTAATTTTTACCACTAAACAAAGAAGAAAAATAACTTTGCTGAGACTATAGGTACAGTACACACCAAATTTTCTCAAGAAAAAGAAAAAAATCTGTCAACTAATATAGTAAAATATATATGAGAGTCAGTTGGTGCTACATTTACAATAGTGAAGGTAAAATTAACTGATTTGTATATAAACCACTGATCTATAATAGAGAACTGGATTGCTCATGACGTCATAGAACTATTCATTACTATTCCACAGTATTTGCAAACATTCTATTGAATGAATAGGAAATTATACGATTTAAATGAGAAAGCATCACCTAACAAGTCATCGTTGTCATATCTGACCTCTCACTGTACATTCTCACAATGCAAACGTCTTAAG
The DNA here is from genome assembly GCA_036247105.1 of Cirrhinus mrigala. NCBI lineage: Eukaryota > Metazoa > Chordata > Actinopteri > Cypriniformes > Cyprinidae > Cirrhinus > Cirrhinus mrigala. Next base: position 11,703,384 of record CM070025.1, read on the forward strand.
CATGTAAACAGCTATTTGTTTAATGTCGGGAATTCCCTCTGCTTATTAAAAAGTTACGTTCATGTACATTACAGTAGCGAACATCAGATGAACATGATAAATGTATAGGACGTTCACTATGTTTACAAATGACAAATTGCTCATTCTGGAATCTGAATAAAGATTTATGCCTTGTATACATATAATTTGCCTTGTACAGTTAATCAGTGTTTATGCTGTTTTGTTATAGTGTTTTTATTCGTACAGGCTAAATGCATGTTTTCACAATAATTTAGTTTGTTAAATTAATCATTAATTCAGCCTACATAAAATTCATGTTAATAATAAACGTTAATAATGCAAAAATGTTGCATATAACATTTTGAATATAGAAATATGAAATGATTATATAACTAAAAAGATAAAATGAAAATGAAACTTTAAAAATGAAACTAAAACTGTCAGCAGATGGCGGTAAATCACTGATTTTATCACTGAGTCATTAATTCAGGAATGAAGCAAGTGACTCTCTTTATGAATGGGTAATTGAATCAATGACTCAGATTCGTTTAAAAACGCACGTTCATTCATAAGCGGAACATAGCTGTGCTTTAATAGCGATGTGGCTCAGCTGTGACTTTTTTCATTGACGAAACTGAGCAAAATAAGGTAGTGTTATAGTCAGATGATGTAAGGCACTTAATATAATAGAATTTGCGCGATCTGTAAGAGTTTGAAATAGATGTTGCTTAATTAGGGACAATAAAATATACACACAACATAACTAGAGAAACAGCGCTGACTAACGTTAATTACATATGGTACGGATTTAAATAGGTCAAGCTTTATTTCCAAGATTTGAATTTCATTACGACATAGAGCAATATAGTAACAAAGGCCTGTATTGCATTATTTATTGTACATTCGAATCAATTTCTGATACTAATACCAGATATATGTTCATGTTTAATATTTCCTGCATAATTCCTTACATAAAGAAATATATTTTGTGTTGGATCAGTTAACTGTGGCAAGTGCGCAGCTGACAAACCCACCTGAACGATTTCAAAACATCGCTTATCCTGCCTGAAAAGACGATAAACATTGCAGAAAAGATTTTAAGTAAAAATTAATTTACATAGACATATCCTAAAAACTAGTCCTGTGTAACTGATAAGCTTAAAATCAGGTGATTTTAGGTCAATGGTGCTCTCTTAAAATAGTAAGATGGCGGATCGAACACTTCCGGTGGCTTCACTGCCTAATGGCATTTTAGAACGCAGTGAGCGTTCTAGGCAGGAAGGTATCAAGGTATGTCCAAATTCAAATTCTGCTTCACTTCCTGTCTCCGGAGGTACCTTCTTCAGATCAAATTTTGAAGGCAGCATAGATGTATCCTTCGCTCCCTTCGATTTCCCAGAATCCTATTTGTGTGCATCACATAGGCTATATAAATAAAGATGTTCTGGTGAAATTAGACTTGTTACCTTATATAATAGAGGAGATCTTGACCATACTGTAACGTGACATATGTTTATGTTATGTTTATGTTTATCAGATGTGATACTGATGTCTCTCCGTGGTTGAAACATTGATCAAGCGATTCTTGGCAAGTTGTACTCTTTCTTTTAACATACCTTCAAATGTTTATTCATGTTTATTTCGTGCTGAAACTGCTTTTAAAGCAGAGGAGATGATCAGTTCACGTTTTGCGCTGACGCTCCTCTTAACTGAGATGGTACAGTGATCTGTCACTCCACTTTAAACAGCGCCAAAATGTCATTTAATGTTTGAATATTGTAATAAAATGGACAAAATTTAAAATCTGAGACTTTGTTTCATATCAAAAAGCACAAAGCTTATTGTGATTTATTGGACTGGCGCAGTGCTACAATATTCTGTTTATTAACTGAAAACATGCTAGACTAATAAATTCTTGGGATTTAAGAATCAATATCGTTTCATTAGAATGAGAATCAGTTACATTCAAGAAATCAGTATTTTTACCCAGCTCTAGTATCATAAATGCAGTCTTTTTTGTAAATATATGTATTTTTTTCTGCTATATTCCAAGTCTTCTGAAGCTATCTGACAGTTTTGTGTGAGAATATGCCTAAATACAAGACATTTTCTGAAAATCATTGACCTGGCTGACATCAAACCTGCTAAAAACAGTCAATGTATGGAAATGAGCAGCTTGGACATTTTACAAAATATCGTGTTTTGTATTCTAAGGAAGAAAGAAAATAAAATGGGTTTGGAATGACACAAGGGTGAGTAAATGATTTTCATTTTTAGGTTAACTATCCCTTTAAGCAACTGCACTCCAAGGAACAGCTGTCCTAAAATAACATGCATATTTCTAAATTCAACAGTAAATGTGGATTGTCACTGAGGGGCTATGCCAGACCCCTACATTTGTTAAACCACCGAACTAAGTTTCACTTGATTTGGTCTTTCTTTATTCAAACAGCGCTGACCAGTACCACACAAATAAGACATGGCTTGAGCTGAAAGCAATGCTTTTAGTTTTGGAGAAAAGGAAATTAACTAAATTAATAAAGCCATCAATCACCCATATTGAAACGTCATGGGACACAGACACGTGCAGATGAATCTCTAGAATGATTCAGCAATTCAGCCACAGATCATTGTGAATGTGTGCATGTGTGTATGCAAGATGTATGAGAAAGACAAGAACAGAGATGGAGAAAGACAGTTGCCTCTTCATTTCTGTCTCTCCTGCACTCTGCCAACTGGACATAACTAGAACACTGCTAAAAAAAGATGCCAACATTTTGACTTGTGCCAGGCTTATGCAAATGAAACACTGAAACTGTTTTTTGTTTTGAGGACTGAAAAGACATTTTAAATTAAAGATGACATGTCATTTTCAGCTTCAAAGCATCTAAGTAAGAAAGCAACACACTCTTGATGCACAACCCTTGCAGACTGAAGATTAAACTATGTCCTAAAAATACAACGAAAAATTAAGATGATGAAAAAATATGACAAACAGAGGTTTGATGTAGTGCATTTAGGTCAGGCAAAAAGCCAAATCCTGAATTTGTGGGGCTCGCTAAAGCAAATTTCATAAATACTAAATACTATGGGCTATGCTATGGACAAAAATCATACTTCACATTTTGCAAATTGTTCAATAATATTATATATGGTTTATGCTTTTTACCTGGCAGACAATAAAATAAGTAAATAAATCTTATCGATTAACATTGAGGGAAAACCCCAGAGTAATTTTCCAGTCTGGTCTGCTTTTACTCGGGCATTTTTAGTTACAAGTTGTAAAAATGTTGTTGGCTTTTAAAATCAGTTATCGTTTATGAGGGTACTTTCCTGTTATCTGCATTGCTTCTGGGTTTGACAGGAGGGCGCTGACTTCATCCCTGCTAAAGCACAGCTGTATGTCAGGACAGACCCCGAGGAGGACAGCACCCTTTAAAAGGCATAAGGATTTGGCTTTTGAAAGCAGATTACAAGTCACAGCTGACAAAATCTAAAAAACAGCCATCATCTGAGGGAGAATTTGTCATACGTGACAACATCCAAGGACCTCAATTCTATCAGCCAATGACATTCCCGAAAGAATTCACCACAGCCAATCAGATTTCAGCGAACCTACTAACTGCTATGCAAACAGACAAGGAAAAACAACAACATTGAGGTCATCAGCTTATGTTTAAAGGATAAACCACCATAATACTAATCACAGGGATGAGAGACTGTGATTTTGTCACTATGCAATAACATGTCTGCAAAATGGATGGACGATGGGTGTCCTCAGTGTGGTCGGATTCAAATAGACTGTTAATCAGGAGGGATTATGGGATAGCACCCCCACTGATGAGAGCTAAAAGCACATGTCATCTCTTCAGAAAGAGACAGTGAGCAAGAGAAAGAATCCCCAAACAAAATGCCAAGTCATTCACTTTAGCTTGCCTTTCTCCAGAAATTGTACAAAACACAATGTCTGTTCCCAAACCTTTAGTCAACCGCCTATCTAGACAGCGCTTCAAGGCACCACAGACACAGTTTTGATGCAAAATTGAAGCAATACTACGCCACCTTTAAAAAAAGCTGTGGGAACTTTTTCACAAGAGGTGAAATACATAGCGTCATGTACATTTCATGACATACTGGATCTGAAATGTCCACTGAGTGGTGCTAAAAGAGTGTTTATTTTTTTTCCCCCAGAACAGATGAACATACATAAGGTATGTTTTATGCGACACTAGTTTTGTACATGTCACCGCAGTTCTGACTTGAAATGTCCATTGAGTGGCGCTATAACTCTAATCCTCTGTGGCATTTTAAAATAACAAACCATCTGCACTAAGTTACACCTAAACCTACCCGATAGTATAAACAAAAGTGGATGTGAGGTAAAAAGCACAATCCGTTTTAGCTTGTTTTTCGATCTCTCATTTTTAGCTCTTTCATCGTGAGTCATGTTTTTCACGCGATTCGTACCCAATTCCGCATATTCCGCATCCTACGTCCAATTTTGTGCAGGCTGAGCTACCGAGCAAGCTTGTTACGTCTGGAAAGCGAAACACATGGAGCTGTAATCATAACTGTGTATGAAAAAGATTACAAGTGCTCACTGTTTTACCGCCTAGTGTTCATTACTGTTGGAAACGGCAGTGATATGTATTGGCACGTTTTTGTCATGAGATCAGATAGATCATTTGCACATGAGGAAATCCCAGAATGCACAGCATCCAAGATGAAGGGAAAATACCAATGACCACTGTAGGGCCCTATAAAATCAGTTTTATTCTTTCCCAAATTTCATTTATTAATTTTTTTTCTCCAAATTCCGTTTTTTCATTTTTAATTTCTCTGCATTCCGTTTTTTCCATTTTATTTTATTTTATTTTATTTTATTTTATTTTATTTTATTTTTTAATGGTTAAATTACATTTTATTAATCAAAAAGCAAGTCTAATTAATTAAAATAATGAAACTTGTACAATCTAACATCAATTTATTAAAACTTTAACAAAAATTACGTTTAGGGCAATATGAAATGTTTTATTTTTCCTCACATCGGTTTTATTGTTACTAAATTCTGTTTAAGCATGTCTAATTATTTAAATGCACAAAAACAACGTAATTTTTTAAAGTTAATTTTACAATATTTTTTACAATAGTAGTATTATTGTACGGGGGCAACTGTGGCCTAATGGTTAGGGAGTCGGGCTTGTAACCGAAAGGATACTAGTCCATATCGTGTTTTGATTTAAATGTAATGACCTACTTTTGATTAATTCATCCAAACTCCAAACAATTCCGTGACATTTCACGTTATACAGTAAATTCTGTTTTTATGACTGGATTCCATGATTCTGTCCGCGTTTTCCGCATTGCGGTCCTACGACTGTATGTAAAATGCATTCAATAATACATGCAATAATTTTAAAAATAATTTTAATTTTGACATACATTTTAAATTTTTACACCAGACATACATATCAGTTTAAAATATCGATTAACGGTCTAATTGATCTGTAATAATCGGTATCAGCATCAGCCCTGAAAAGCACATATCGGTCAACCCCTCCTACGTAATATACAGAAATTACCAAAATACGCAATGTAGCTGATTGAGATAACTGAGCAATTTTAATACTTCAGAAAGTTATAAAAAGTCAAAGTTTTAGGTCAACGCAGATAGATTGGGCATGTGACTTACACATGAACATATGAAATTGATTTTACAAATGTAAGACATTATCGTATTACATATCGCATTAATTTAAATCTCATTTTTATTCAATATCATGCAGCAAACAGCTGAGAAGGCAGCTGCCTATGTAGGCGGTTTACTGGATTTCGGAACAGAGCTAAACTACCCAATCTGTCTGAAACTGAAAATTTCTGAAACATAAATCAGTGATAAAAAACATTAAAATAACAATCCTAAACATCACTTATAAACCTGATTATGCACCCTTAAGTAAATTCAAATGATGTGTCAGCCGCTTGATGTATGCATTTTTATCATCATCATATATACTTGTTAACATTAAAGAAGCATTCAATTGTAATATATTTATTGAGACTGCTGTTTGATTGTTACTGGATGAGTGTTAGCTGACAACAAAGAGCATATGTCAGTGGAGACTGATTCTATAGTAACACTGACGCTCTGCCGGCCTCATGCTGACCGCGCTGATTGGATTTAGCTTTCTTTACGGCCGTGACGCGAGCCGAAACCTCTCACTGCCCCCTATCATAAGCAGAGAGTGACAGTAGATAAAACCCAGAACTCTTCCATCCCACTTTCTCCCACCAACTAAAAAGATCCTCAGATCTCTCTTTCATCAACAGCTCTTTTCTACCTCCTCTCTTTCTTAAAATACCCCTCCACAGGCCCTAGGGGTCAGACTGTGAGACTGGGATTTGTCTGTACAAGATCACTGGAGAGAAAGAGAGAGACTTTCAAACACGCATGAACCTCATAAGCTCGATTATATCTCTGTCAGAGATCCTGACCTCAAAGAATTGCAGCTCAATACAAATCAAGATACATCTCCATGAAGACAAACTAAAGCCAGTAACCAGTAATCAAGTTGGTTAGTGAGACGACAAGTGGCTTAGCAATGGCTGAAGGCCTCCTGAGTAGGATTACACACTGATGACCACCAAGATAGGAAAATTCGATGATTATCAGCTGTGAAAACGTAAACCACTAAATCCTAAAGAAAAACACTACTAAACTATGCTGTAAACAGCTTAACAGCAACTCACAAAGCTGATGTGTTCATAGCCATTCCAGAGAACTAAGATTGGATGTTTCTGAAGAGCCTCCAGTAAAGCGGCCTCATCTTACTGAACGCCTGCCAAGTTTCACTGAGCTTTTCCTTATCCAGCGAAATTCACGAATGAGAAAAAACATGCACTGCTGAAAACACAAACTTTACCCTCAAGTACACTCAAAATCTAAACATCCCATTTTTTATTGATAGAGAATAAATAAATGGAAGTAAAAACATCATAAATGGTTATTCCCACTGTTGAAAGTTTAGATAGGAATCAAGGACTGTCTGGATTGCCATAATGGCTCATTGTATCAAATAATAAGCCATAAATGTACTGTATTCAAATACTCAAATAATTGCAACCCACCGGCTCAGCAGACTGAGATAAAACTGATTAACCACTGAATCTTTGCTTAGAAATGTCCAACAGAGAACAGTTAGCAGAATGTGATCTAATATGCACTACATGACATTTTTGAGAGGCTGAGATTTGAAGAGATAAGAGTGAGTAAAAAGGGCTGGAACTGGAGTGATAGGGAAGAGAAAGGTGGGTTTATTGAGTGAACAAAAAAAAAAAAAAACTTCAGAGATGAAATTCTGAGAAATGCTCATTTGTCACTGCTTTGGCAGCTCTAGGCTCTAGCACCTCCTCCGTCAATAGAGCATAACCGTGACCACCCACTTTTTCAGTGGTCTTGGTTGCGGAAGCATTTTTCTCATTCATTTTCTCGGGAGGAATTTCAATAAAATCTTCATTAAAGAGTTCGAAGTTCTCAACCAAAACAACCAGCACCAAGATAAATCACAACAGTATAAGCTCTGATCCAAAGCTGGAAACTGGTATTAAGATGAAGATACAAGACTAAAGCATGAAAGCATTGCAAATTATAGTAGGCTAATAAATATTTTATGTTTATTGCACCATATTCAGATATATACAAAACTCCTACCTCAAATCACTGTCATGCAGCTTCCAATAAAGAAGGTAACCTCAAAGAGAAGGATTTCACCTTCTGGAAGCGAGCATATGGTACTGTGTCAACCATATGAGCTCATGAAATATTGACCTGACAGCTGCCAAATTATACCACAGCAGGTTCAAACAGACATCAGTCTGGTTTTCTGATGGCAGTTTATCTTATTTCATGACACAATCTGTTTTAATCACACCCGCACAAGCCAACAAAGCGCAACTACTGTATCAGTAGTTCTTTCGCACCAGTTTGTTTCAAAGAATCGGTTATAAAAGAACCTACAATGTTCAGAAGAATCCATATGAATGCATACATAGTGCTGTCAATGATGTTGTTTTTTACGCTTTATTAATGATAATGTTTATTATGATTTTATGTGTACCAGTTTAGTTTAATTCAGCAAAACCGAATCTATCATTTGAATTTACATTAAACGACAATTCACCTACATCTAGCAACATATAAAAATGCAGCTCTGAATACCGTGTTGATAAAACTTTCATACAAACAATTAAATGCTAATTCCCGTGAAGCTCGAATCGGACTGAACTGTTTTTTATAACCGGTTCACCCGATTCATTGAAAAGATTCGACTCAAAAGAATGATTCGCTGGAGAAGCGAACAGAAGTCCGATTCAGTTTAGAACAGAAAGGATTATACAGAGTTTATGATATGAAAATGCTTTCAGACAAAAGAATAAAACACTGACCAGCTTCTGCAACATTATTAACGTGATTCTCGCACGGTGCTTTACAAACGTATAGTCACATATCATATATTTATCAAAACTAAATCTCAAATGAGCAAATAAATCTTGGACTCGGATACAAACGACAGTTATTAATCAGTTCATCACATGCACAATGCATCAGAACAATGACGACTCGTCACCAATCACAACTATGCCTTAAAATTTTGTAAAAATGGCATTTTTGTAAAAGCCTCCAGCAAACCCACGTTGCAAAACAGCATGTCGCCACAGTGAGCTGTAATATCAATATGTAAACACGTTGTGGTGCCAAATATACAGTCCGTACTCACCGCTCGACAGAAAACTTATTCCCAGTGAATGTTATTTACTCGAGTTGAGCACTTCCATCCATGCGAACGAAATATCACTTCTCCTTTCTGCGGCTCGAGTGCTGATTTGTGCTGAATAAAACTCACAATCACAACAAAACGTGTTGAATGACAGCACCACAGACTTTGCCGACTGGACCATCCAGCACGACAGCAACGGATCAAAAATCATATGTAGTACACTCGTAGAGATTTGTAGCGCTCCCTCACAGCCGCCACGGACCAATCAGCAGGCAGCGCTGTGGAAGTGGGCGGGGCCTGCCCGTTTTGTCACTGACATATTCACCCTTGACTGATTTGAGGCTTGTCTAAAAACACATTGTAGTGTGCCACATCAGGGGCTGGCATTAATGGGGTATGTGCTCAGCTGTCAGAGTGAATCTTAAGCTGCTTAAACTATGTGTCTGTAGGAGTTTTGCATATTTAAAATAGCTCAGTGCGCCTGTAGGCTACATGAAACCTGCACACTATAGAAAATAGTACAGGGTGCCTGACTACTGACCTATGTAAATGGTTGAAAACAGTGGTGGGTATCAGTGTTAAGCTGATCTTAAAATCATTGGACACTGTGTTCATTAAATGGGCCGTGATTATGAATGATTATGCCTGTAATGACTGTACGTACTATATCATTCTTACTGTTATAACTGTGATAAGGCATAGGTGCACAAATAATATTTTTTTAAGTAATAAAAAAACATATCTTACAACAATTTCAAGAACAGTTACAGGAAAATACAATAAATAAATAAAAAAATAAAAATAAATAAAGTCAGATATACATAAGGATGGCACCTAATTACCGGAATTTTAAGTATTTCTTCTACCAGTCAAATGTTTTTTAATGTTTTTTTAAATAAGTCGCTTCTGCTCACCAAGCCTGCTTTTATTTGATCCAAAGAACAGCAAAAACAGTACAAGTTTGAAATATTTTTACTATTTAAAAGGACTGTTTTCTATTTGAATATATTCTCCAGTCACATGATCCTTCAGAAATCATTGTAATATTCTGATTTGCTGCTCAAATTATATTATTATTATTATGTTGAAAACAGCTGAGTAGATTTTTTTCATGTTTCTTTGATGAATAGAAAATTCAGAAGAACAGCATTTATCTGAAATAGAAATCTTTTGTAACATTATAAATGTCTTTATCATCACTTTTGATCAATTTATAGCATCCATATTAAATAAAAGTATTATTTTTTACAATTACTGAAAATTTAGATTTGATCACAGGAATAAATTACATTTAAAATATATTCCAAATGGAAAGCAGCTATTTTAAATAGTAAAATATTTCACAATATTACTGCTTTTGGTGTATTTTGGATCAAATAAATGCAGGCTGGGTGAGCAGAAGAGACTTCTTTAAAAAACATTAAAACTTACTGTTCAAAAACTTTTGACTGGTAGCATACAATATAAGAAAATAATTTTGAGTCTAGTTCAATTTTAAAACAGCATTTTGGTGTCTTAAAATTCAGCATTGCTGTCTCAGAAATAAAATAGATTTTAACATATAGTCAAATGAAGAACTTTTTTTTTCAATTGTAATATTATTTCACAATATTACTGTTTTTAATGTATTTTTAATCAAATAAATGCAGAGTTGGTGAGCATAAAAGTCTTATTTTACATTAAATATTAAATTCAGTAACACTGAATCATAATCTTAACATTAAATCTTAATTATTCCAATTTTTGTATGTTACAAATGCAGTTATCAGATGTTTAGGTAGGCACTGTCTTACACAACCACCTACAATCATTTACAATTCTTAACATTCATGTCAACATCAGTAAATTAAATTTCAATGAGTGACTTTCTGTACAAAGACAAGCAAGTTTTATTTGAATTGTAATGGACTACACTGTGTGTCAGTGTATTAGTATGTTATTTTTAATACAATGTGGGCACATAAGAGATCAATTAGAAGGATTAATTATGCATGAAATTTCTCTCTGTTTTATCTTTTTATCTGCAAAACACCCAAATCTGTTCCCCAAACTGAAATCTTTGCTGTAGGTGGAAGAAATGTGCCTTGCAGGCACTGCACTTTACAGCAGAATCAGCATGACCACATTAAAGTTTGAGCACCTGATTTAGGTACCGTTACTGTGAAAGCCACTTTACATCATGTCTCGTTCTTTAAGTCCCAATCTTCACGCTGAGCTCATTGTGGTTAAACCTGACCTCAGTGGAACATCGCTCTTGCATGGTGGGGTGCGGTGCGATGTGTTGTATAATAGTCAGGGAGGCTGAGTGCATCCAGACAGGCTTGGACAGTGTAGCACAGACACCTCCACATGCATCCTCTCTCTCAGCTGCTGCTCGCCTCATCCTGTAATTATGGCTGTCATCAGCAGCCCCCGACGAGAGGCTATATTTACTGGAGCCCTGTACAAACAGTTCTCAGGCTTACAGGAGCCTGGTACAAAAGGATTCACTTGCACTTCATTCACTTGCAACTGGTCTTAAACAGGTGAAATATGAATGAAAATAGAAGGTTATTGAGCTGAATCAACATGCACTACACTCAAATAAAAAGAAATCTTATTCAGATTAATCCCTGCCATTTATGGCAGCTGGACATGCACTTAAACCACTCATTCTGTCTGGGTATTTAATGCTGTCCTGTTCTCTATTGTAAACATGCAGACTGAGCAGGAATCATTCACACACGTTTGTACAGCTTTGTTCAGCAAACATGTCTCATTGCAGGTATTTGCGGTCATTTCTATAGGGAGAGACAAACAGAAATAGGCTACAACATGCCACTGGGGTCAAGAGGTTACGAAAAGCAGCCCAACAAGCGCAGCTGAGGATCAGTATGTGTGAAGCTGTCGATGGAATGATCAGTTTAGCAATACGGAAATATTCTGTTACTAGCTTAGTAAATGACTGTTTAAAGGGTTAGTTCACCCAAAAATGAAAATTCTGTCATACGACCTTCGTTCATATTCAGAACACAAATTAAGATTTTTTGTATGAAATCCACAAGCTCTCTGACCCTCCATAGACAGCAAGGGTACTACCATGTTCAAGGCCCAGAAAGGTACCAAGAACATTGGCAAAATAGTCCATGTGACATCAGTGGTTCAATTGTAATTTTATGAAGCTATGAGAATACTTTTTGTGCACAAAGAAAACAAGAATAATGACTTTATTCAGCGATTCTTTAAATGCAAGGAAAGTGCGGGCATGTGTCGTGATACTTTCCAAAATGATGATAGGGTGACGCAGAGTAGAAGAATTGTTGTCAAGATATTTTTACATTTTTTATTTATTTATTTATTTATTTCTTGTAGCTTCATAAAATTATGATTAAACAATTGATGTCACATGGACTATTTTATCGATCGTTCTCAGTACCTTTCTAGGCTTTGAATGTGGTAGTTCACTTACTGAGGGTTAGAAAGCTCTCGGATTTCATCAAAAATATCTTAATTTGTGTTACAAAGATGAACGAAGGTCTTACGGGTTTGTAACAACACGAGAGTTAGTAATTAATGACTTTAAGCAACAAACTCATATCTTTCATAACAATGCACTAAATCATAGCAATTTACTAAAAGTAAATACAATTAAATAATTAAATATTGTATGCACTAAATGAATTATTTAATAATAATTACTTTTTTTTTCATTTCATGTTTTTCCATGTTGGTCACACTACATTACTTTATTTGTATATTATTAATATTAATAATATTTTAAAACTGCTTTTTTCCACCTGAGAAATAAAAATAAAATATTATGTCAACCTACCAAAGAAGGTTTTCTCTTGGGGAATCTAATTATTTTAATGAGGCTTTTTTCTTCAGTTGTATCACACACTGTTTTATTTTATGGCACCAAAAATATCAAAATGTATTTATTTAAATGAAAAACATCACAGAAGAGGTGTATTTATTATTTAATTATTATTGAAATTTATTTATATGTATTTGCATATATTCATTTAGCACAGTGATTCTCAACAAGGAAGCCTCAACCAGCTTTCAGTTTGGCCTCAATATGAGTTAAAATAGCATAGAAAATGAAACAAGCTAAAATGATTAACAATCAAGACATAACTGCTCATCTGCTCCACATTCAGTCTTGGAAAACCTGGATAATTTAAGTAGCCTAATTTTAAAAGTCCTGTAAATTAATAAAATCTTAAAACACTTTTTAATAATGAATATACATTTTAAAATTGTGACCTAAAAATATTTGTGAAATTTTGTCAAAATAAACTCATTTATTAAAGGATTAGTTCACTCCAGAATTAAAATTTCCTGATAATTTACATTTCAAGATTTTTCTCCATATAGTGGACTGCAATGGGAGCCAGTGGGTTAAAGGCAAGATCCCAGCAAAGGAACAAGGGTCTAATCTGATTAAATGATCAGTCATTTTCTAAAAAAATTAAAATGTATGTAATTATGAACCACAAATGCTCATCTTGCACTAGCTCTGCGTCCATGACTTGCATCACATTGGAAAGGTCCCACGTGATGTAGGCGGAGATACCGAACCAGTGTTTACAAAGTAAACGTGTAAAGACTAAGTCAAAAAAAAAATTTAACAATGATGTCGGACGATTTTGAAGTTGGAGGAGAAAATGAGAAAATTTGTTTTTTGCCTACCCTATCTTTTTGAACTGAAGTCATTTCCAAAATGATTACGTAATGTGTAAACTCAAGCTACTGCAAGACAAGCATTTTTGGTTAAAAAGCATATGAATTTATATATTTTTTAGAAAATGACCTATTGTTTTGCTAGATAAGACTCTTAATCCTTGGTTGGAATCGTGTAGAGCCCGTTAAAGCAGCATTAAAACTGCAATTTAGACCTTTGACATGTTGATCCCCACTGAAGTCCACTATATGGCGAAAAATTATAGAATGTTTTCCTTCATTTCCTGGAGTGAACTAATCCTAATAAAAAAATGGTTTAAACCTCTTCTGAAATTCTTAAATGTAATATATAGAAGGGGTGTCAGGCCTTTAAATATTGAATATTGGGTCAAAGACGTAGTAGAAAGCACCCTATTGTGAGTTTTGCATGAGTAGGAACCACTCACATATTCTTGTAAGACGCATAAATCTAGTTCTAAGTAAATTGTCAGGCCGTAAATTTCCCCCTTAAACCTTTTGAAACTACAGCACCACAAAACTGTGTATAGTTCATGAAGTTTGAAGGCCTTCAGTAAGCCTGAGATTTTAGATTATAGGCTGCCGTGCCCTGTGGCTAATCTCCTGCCTTTGGTCCTAATGACAGGCTCTGATGCAGGTAGCAGCCCACGGTGCCAAACCCACACAGCTGTCTGTGGACAGCCGGCCTCCAGGTGTGCGGTAAGCTGCTATCTGCATAATAGGTTTACGGTAAGATTGAGATCAGTTCTGATGTGGTAAATGACATACAAATAAAAAAAATCAACTGAGGTACAGTGGTTCCAGATCAGTGGATCATGTTTTTCTACTGAATGGTGGTTTAGCGCAAACCAGGAAGTGTTTGCGCTCATCTGTCAACCTCTTCACATTGTGTGTTTTCACCCACCGTGCAGCACAAGAATACAGTCGTACACTCATGTTTGTGAAAAGCTCTGCTTGTTTGGTCTAAAGTAGGTCAGTGGAGGCCTCTGTCATGTGGTGGTAAGGAAAAAAAAAACACACCGTAATGCACAACCCCCCACATTACAGTCATTGTGCACATGACACCTGAATCTCTCATTGAGCTGTCTTTTTAAAAACACTACTCTGGCTGCTCAAAGAATAGGAACAGCAAGCATCAATTCCATCTTCTTTGCTTTCACCCTGAGGCTGCACAGTTTGTTCTGTGCGCTTGAGGGTATGCGTCCTGAGTCGCTATGACCAGGTCATGGCTGCTTCCTTCTGACACATTTGCCCTGAGCATCACACGCTACATGGATGGATAAACCTTTTGCATGCAAACTGCAGCAAAAGTGGCTAAAACCTCCAATCTGCATAAGCCTAAACCTACCAGCATGCAAAAGTCAAAGTATGGCTGTAATTCTGAGGTAAAAAAGACTGGGGATTTCAAAGCCAGACATGCCTCATATCTCGACAATGTCGGGGGTAACTCTTTCCAAGTAATGCGAGTATGTAATCAGATTATTTCAAGTAACTAGTAAAGTAATGCATTACTTTTTAATTGACAAGAAAATATGTGAGTTACTTTTTCAAATAAGTAATGCCAGTTGATTTGTTTTCCCATTTATTGACTGACAGCTCTCCTGTCCATATGTTGAGAGAAGTGCAGAGGCGTTGTGTGATGCTTACTGTGATATAGACTAAGGCTACGTTCACACTGCAGGCTAATGCGATCCAAATCAGATTTTTTTGCTCACATGCGACTCAGATCTGTTTTCTCATGAAAGTGTGAACAGCACAAGCCATGTAGAATCTGATCTTTTCAATTTCGATCTCTGCCACTTCCATAAGTCTATATCAGGTCAGATGTTTTGCAAAGCCACCGCAGTCTGAACAGTCATATCGAGACTTTTACGTCATTCGTGATAAACATTCGTCACCATTTTGTGCTCAAGGGATTCATTCAAAGATTTTAGATTTTAGCCAAAATTATCAAAATAGTTGCGAAAGGTAGTCAGTGGAAGTACAGTGATGTGTCAGAACCAAGTGTGTCGCACAAGTCCTGAAAAGTGAAGCCAAGGCGTCTCGATCTCCCTCTGGCCGGCTACAGTATAGGTTGTAAACCCCGCCCTCTCCATGTAATTTAATAGGACATGAGACGAAATAAATAATCAAATTACACTTCACATAAATTTTTTTTTAAATTTAAAAAGGTGGTTTCCATCATTTGAAGTAGTTTTTTTACTGTGCTGATGTATGTTGTAGCATTCGTTTTTCTAAAAGTTTTACCTTTAGGCAGTTATCTGATGCTATAAAAACAGGGCGTGGCGTCATGATTGTGATCTTGCGATTGGGTCTGCAGGAGTTTGGGCAGGACTTTGATACCGAGGCTCCACCTCACAACACTACTGTGCAGCAGTCTTGCCAGATTTTCACAATTGCTACTCAAAACTAGCCCAAAAGTAGCCTGTTCGTGTTTCAAGGGAGGTCCCCCAGTAAAAATCACATTCCAGGGAGTAAAATACACATTTTGTGGTGGGTTTCCTCTGGTAAAATTAGCATTCCCAGGGCTGAATATTACATTACTGGGGTCGCTTCCATCCGCGGACATGAAAAACAACCCGCAGAAACAGTATGAAAGTAGCCCAATTCCGCAGGAAAACCACAGACTTGGCAACACTGCTGCGCAGACTCCGGCTCCAAACCAATTTCTACTGTGCAGACTCTACCTCCAAATGACACATACAGCGGCCATACTGAGATGCTTTAGCTTCACTTTTCTATAGTGGAAGGAAGTGGAGACGCGTTGTCCATCTTTTTTTACATTCTATGATCAGAACTCATAAGTATTACAGTGACAACTCAATATACAACCAAACATGAAGGCTCGTACCATAAAAGTTTCAAAACTCTGCTCTATTCCATCACATCCTTGTGGTTTTTTTATATTGCCTACATATAATTTTGCTATCACGCTATAAATAAACGCACAATCACTAACTTTATGTCCTTCGTGATACTTCCCTGCGCAAGTGTTGCCAAGTGCACAATTTTTCCGCGGAACTGGGATACTTTTTCACTGTTTTCCCAGGTTATTTTTCAATTCCATGGGTTGATGTGACCCCACTAATGCGATATTTACCCACCGGAATGCAACTGGGGTTTTGGACTAGTTTTGAGAAGCAATTAGGTGGATTTTGTTGTGAAAATCTGGCAAGCCTGTTTGTATTTTTTTTTTTTTTTTTCATGGACGGGTCAGTTCAGAACAATGATCTGTTCACGCTGGAAATGTGATATTAGCCACATTTAAAGCAAAAAAGTAAACAGTTATACAAAAACAATCTGTGCAAAAATAGACAGTGTGTACGTATCCTATATATCAACATGAATTTTCTCATCTCACTTGCTCAAAAACAGATTCAGTATCCCTCAAGACGAATAAAAACACTGAAATGACGTCATACACCCTTGATTTTCCGGTTTTATTTTGTAGAAAACATGGAAACCCCAAAGACGCTTTAATATGTTGTGTATTTTATTAGACAGGTGATGAACGCACAATGTATCTGTTGTGATAAAACAGCACTGCTTTTTCCAACATATGCTTGATCGGAAGGAGCGGAAGCATTCGACTGTGGCATAATAAAGTGCTTATCCTTCGTTAGCAATGGCTCTAGTGGCCTCATTTCATTTCTACGACTTTTAGCCCCACCCTACTTCATACTACAGTGACCTTAATAAGTTTTCAATACCTTAGCTCATCAATGAACATGATTTCTGCCCGAATCCCATCGGATTGCATCAGCTGTGAAGATGAAGAAAACAACTTCCATGATTCCAGTCAATTGCGGCATCATCAAACTACGTCTTTGTTTCTTGTTTGGTTTGAATATGCGCCCTCTAGTGGCGAAAACATATTGTGCCTTTAAGCCTGTGGCTTATTCATTTCATTGGTGCATGCAATATTGTAATGCAGGGCTTTTGAAAGTAACTTTCCCCAAAACAGTGCATTTCACTTCCTCTTTCACTATCCTTCCAGTAACTTCTCTTCTGTTCTATCAATAATTTTATCAATAGCTCAAAAATAAAATTAAAAAGGAAGTTAGCACTGCAAAAAACATTATATTTGTCTTGCAGTAAAATACATTCTTGAATTTGGAATGAAACAGAATTTGTGATTGTCTTTTCTTCCCTGTTGTGATGTACAACTGAGTGAAACAGCTTCTTGAACAATAAAAAATGTATAGGGAATGGATTGGATTGTTGGATCACTGTTGCTGTTTGCTATTTCTGCAAGAGTGACAGGCTGTCCCACTCTTCCACCAGTAAACACCTCATTAGAGAAAAGAAGAGATGTTGTTACAAGACGGAGGAAATTTTAATTAAAGATTACAAAGGCAGGGGGAGTTTAATAAATTAATAATGTGCATGGATAAATCATTTATGATAAACATTGCAATATTTAATAAAAAAAAAAAAAAGTCAGTTTTGATTTCACGGTTGACGTTATAAATACATTCACATTAAAAGTAAAGTTACATAAGATACTAATCACTATCAACAACATTGTTCTTTTTCTTACCATTTTTCTTTTAAGCACAATCTAACAAAAGCAGTGTTTTTCATTTAAATTTTTGTTATTTAAAATAGTTAAAATATTTACCTGCGTGATAAGAAGTCAATTCATTTTATTTGTATGTTTTGTATGTTTTAAGTCTTTTTTAATTTATTGGGAAAAAAAGATAAAAACACTGATTAAGAATAAGAAAAATGACCATAACAAAATAACAGTAACAGTTGCAACAGAAATATTACAAAAGATCTGCAATATATTATTATAAAATATAATATATTTTAAAAGATCTACAATAAATAATTGAATGTATTAATAACAACAATAATAATATGTATTATATTATTATATTTTATTATTATTATTAAATGGTGATGATGATTATTGCTGCCTTCACGCCATGTCGTAATTACCGTAATTCCGAGATGACAACACGTGACATGTTACTCACAGCTTTTCATGTTGTCGGACTCGGAGGTAGCGCCTACGTAGCGCCAAAACGAACCTGACGGCGGTCACGTGGTACATCTGTAACTGGTTTAAGTCGTAATTCTAAAAACATTCCGGCTGCATCCGAAAGCTCTAAAATTCTGCCTTCGGAGGCAGCATTCCAAGGCAGGAAGGCATCAAGGCACGTCCGAATTCTAATTCAGCTTCACTTCCTGTCTCCGGAGGTACCTTCTTCTGATCGAATTTTGAAGGCAGCATAGATGTATACTTCGCTGCCTTCGATTTCCCACAATCCTGTGCGTGTGCGTCATATAGGCTATATAAATAAAGATATTCTGGTGAAATTAGACTTGTTACTTTATATAATAGATGAGATCTTGACCATGATATACTTCATGAATCGTAATAGTGTAAAAAGCATAATAAATAATATTGTTTGTAATAATAGTATTTAATAAAATGTTATAAGGGTTCAAATGAGTAGCGAATAAGAATAATATTTACAATATACTACCAATAATAACGAAACAGCCACTAATAACAGTGACCTGTTCTGCAATATTACTTGCATCAGTGCTTTTATTTTTTTAAGCAAAAAGTATCTGCCATTCTCAGTCGTCTTCTCCGACGCACAGACTTTCGGTGGGTAATGACATTAAGGTCTTTATGTATTATTAAAGCATTTATATATAACTGTATAAGATCTTTTTTCTACAAAATCTACAACTTAACCGTTAGGTATCCTAACAACGGCGTCAGGTTCTGCTGCCTCTGAAGTCTGTCCGAAACTGTTTCTAGAGTTGCCTTCACAGCCTTCGAAGTAACTGCCTGATAAGGCAGCGAGGCAGCAAGTCAGCTGACTAGGCTTTCGGACGCAGCCTCCGAGTTTACAAATTGTATTTACGAGTTCAGGAACACGTGAGGGCTTTGGCATTAATAGTGTTGCCATAGAAACACATAATTCAGATAGAGTGGAATGTCTGATGTTTTCATCTCTGAATTAGGCATGGCGTGAATGCAGCATAAGATACTAATATTAATACACAAATTCTTCAAGCAACATGTGACCTTGGACCACAAAACCAGTCATAAGTGTAAATTTCTCGAAATTAAGATTTATACATCACCTGAAAGCTGAATAAATAAGCTTTCCGTTTTTGTATGGTTTGGAAAGGACAATATTTGGCCGAGATACAACTATTTAAAAAATCTGGAATCTGCATATTACTAATCAAAAATGAAGTTTTGATATATTTACGGTGGGAAATGTACAAAATATCTTCATGGAACATGATCTTTACTTAATACCCTAATGAGTTTTGGCATAAAGGAAAAATCAATAAATTTGACCAATCCAATGTATTTTTGGCTATTGCTACAAATATACCCGTGCAACATAAGACTGGTTTTGTGGTCCATATTCACATATAGTCAGATAGTCTAACTGGAACCCAACACATCTTTGAACAAGACTCATCCAGTCAGTTTTCAGACAGAGCAGTCTTAAAATCTTTTAATCAGTCCTATAATCAGTTTTATAATCTGTGGTAACTACTTTCATCTTGTTACTGTTAAAAGTATCTTATGTGGTGAATCAAACAGCTGTGAAAGGATCTGTGCTACATCACTCACTCATACACTAAATCAGCCTCTGATAACGATAAGCCATCAGTTGATGCTTGTCATACAGCTGTTTAGGGCTACAATTGCTCCTACAAATCCTGCTTTGCTGACACAGACACTGACATCATAGTTATTCATTGGCAGCCTTGGACATGCAGTGTAGAGTGATGATGACTGAGCACATTGTGTGGAGGTCACAGTGCCAGTTCTGCAGATAACATCTCAACCAACGGCTCAGTTAAAGCCAGACTACACCCGTAAATCTCTACTAGCAGCACCACCGTCCTGTATGAATCAATACATGGAGCAGCTCAGGACTGAAATCAAATGCCACCACAACGAGCTTTGCCGAAGCCCCTGAGGGGATACGGTTTCCCCAGCCTGAGTGCTATAGATCAGGGGTGTACAAATGACTTGAAATCTGACACTGATTTTTGCACAGACTTGATTTGATGGACAGAAAACATGATTAAATCCAGCTTAAATGATGTTCTTACAAATACAGCAGCTTTTTGCCACCTCACTTGGTTGCAAAGACCTTTAAATGAGAATACATAAGTCTCAACTATTTACTTTTATGCTTGGGAAACAATTAAGGAAGACATTAAATCTAATACTGCAAAATCAATACAGTCATAATACCAGCTGTAATTGCATATTGATGAAAAAAGGAGACAAGGAACAATGTGAAAAGTGGGGGTGACACATTATTAATTAGGTAGTAAAACATTAATTATGTGCCCAGTAGTTGTAACTGCTTTAGGTGGCACTCATTTTGATTAGTCACTAGGTTAGGCTGACAAGGTATATATGAGGAACTAATGTAAGCGAATGAAATCCACCAAGACTGCAGCAGTCACCGTGACCCAGGTATTCTGAGGCTATTCTCAGCAGTGCTCATATTCTATTGCTTCAGCACCAGAGAACAGACTTCACTCTCTACTCAAGGAGCTGCGGGCGGCCACATGAAAACCCTCTTTGAATAACTCATGAAGCACATGCAAAAGAACAAAAGTGCGTATTTTGTTTCCATGAAGTTGCCCTTGCTCAAACCCTTTTTGATCGAATTAGGTTAAAGGAAAAAAATAATAGCTGAACTGTAAAAGTTTTTGGGGAAAGTTTAAGCTAGGTTGCAAGACAAATGGCCTTAGTGTAGTGAACTGGAAGAGATACAAGAGACTTGTGGTTTTATTGAATGGAGGTTAAATATTGGAAGATTTTTAAGTCTTGGATTTTGAGTTTCCAAACGGAAGAAATATATAAGTTGCATGATTATTGGAAATAAAGGTGCTTGTGGAAATATTCATATCTAAATTTGGTCTTTTCAATCCACTGATCACCCTCAGGTCATCCAAGATGTAAATTTGGAGACATTTATCATTACATCACTTGCTCACCAGTGGATTCTCTGCAGGGAATGGGTGCCGTCAGAATGAGAGTCTAAACAGCTGACAAAAAACATTGCAATTATCTACAATACACACGACTCCAGTCCATCAGTTAATATCTTGTGAAGTGAAAAGCTGCTTGTTTGTTCATCATTTAGCTTCCATTTAAAGTCTTCTATCTATAATATTACTTTCTCCAATGAAAAAGTTATCTTGTCAGAATCAGGAGAGAAATATGTACAGATCCAGCACCATTCAAGTTCATAGCAATGCACATTACAAATGAAAAATGAAGTTTTGATATATTTACGGTGGTAAATTTACAAAATATCTTCATGGAACATGATCTTTACTTAATATCCTAATGATTTTTGGCATAAAAGAAAAATCTATAAATTTGGCCCATCCGATGTATTTTTGGCTATTGATACAAATATACCCATGCAACATAAGGTTTTGTGATCCAGGGTCACATATAGTCCTAAAAAAACATCTGGGTGGATTTTGATGTTAGAGGACAACAAGAGATTTTTAACTCGTATTTTTGGCCAGAAGTAAGTGATGTAATGCTACATTTCTTCAAATCTGTTCTGATGAAGAAACAAACTCATCTACATCTTGAAGGCCCTGAGAGTAAATAATTTTTTGGGTTAACTATTCCTTTAATGCCATCATTATCATATAGAACATGAGATATTATAAAAATGTCAAAGGCAAAGCTGCCTTTTTAATACAGTTTTTTGTCAAAATCAGTTCCATTTTAGATTTTTATTTATAAAACAGATAGTTCCGGTCCTTGATTCTGCAAAAAAAGGCTTATCTCACTTAGTATTTGTGTCTTGTTTCTAGTCAAAATATCTGGAATTCTTAAATCAAGATGCATTTACTAGATTAGCAAAATAATCTTAGCTATTTAGTCTTGTTTTAAACAGAATGAACTTAATTTAGTTTTTTCCCCCTGGAAACAAGTGAAATTATCTGCCAGTGGGGTAAGTAAAATATTCAAAAACAAGAGTATTTTACATACCCCACTGGCAGATAATTTTACTTATTTTAAGCAAAATTAACTTAATTTAGTTTTTTACCCCTGGAAACAAGACTAAATATCTAATGTTGTTTTGCTTATCTAGTAAATGCATCTTAATTTAAGAATTTTTAGATATTTTGAATAGAAACAAGACAAAAATGCTAAGTAAGACAAGCCTTTTTTGCAGTGCATTCAAGATGTTGTAAATTACTCTACAAACACCTTTGTTTACTTTTGTGTGTTGCTCGGCAACCACTTTGTTGCAACCACAATTGTTTCTGAGGAACTACATTGTTTGGTGGAAGAATACTGTTTTTATTCATTACACTTTATTTGCTGTGTTTTATTTTGTGAAACCTTACTACGTATATGGAATAACCGTTTTATAAAAGCAATAAGCCCTGTGAAGCCGTGGTTTACAGTGAATTTATAACAGCTAAGGGGTGCTATTAGGCATGATGCTTCGTGGTTAAAATGGTTATTCCATTTACGTAGCAAGGTTTCACAAAATAAAACAGAGCAAATAGGGTGTAATGATATAAATAAAAACATAATGGAAATAATGATATAAATAAAAAATTGTTTGGTGGTCTTCTTCCACCAAACAATGTAGTTCCTCAGAAACAGTTGTGGTTGCAACAAAGTGGCTGCCGAGCAACACACAGAAGTAAACAAAGGTGTAGGTTTGTAGAGTAATTCACAACAGCTTAGAACACGGCTCAACCAATCAGAATCAAGGACCGGAACGATCCGTTTTATTGGGTTAATTTTAACATCTCAAACATCAAAAATGTATAGCTGGTGATAACTACTTCCTTTAACACAATAATACACAAAAATCCATGTATATTATCTTTAAATATCTGTAAACAGTGTATCTACCTACTCTATCTATGTGTTTTTAGCACACGCTTCTGCATTTATAAACACTGATCTTTAAAAGCAAGTGAAAGAGATGGGAAATGTCCAACACATTTACACAATCACAGTCTATAAATAGATACATAGCAACACATTTCTACCCAATCCAAATTCAGTCATGCTGTTCCTACAGTTTAAACCCTTCAGGGAAAAGATCTCAGTTATAATTTACAGTCAGGGACTGAGTGAAATAAATCACATTTATATTATTCTTTCTCTCTCTATTCTCATACACAGACACATGTTCATTTTCATAGAGGCTGCAGGTAACAGGGTTTCTGCAGAAACAGCAGTTAAATCTGAACATTCAGTTCTTTAGTGCTGGATGGAGATGACAACATGTCTAAGACAACATATCGTTGGACATCTGGCAAAATAGAAACAGGCTTTAAAAGGACAACTTTACCAAAGAAGTTTTGTTTAACGAGATAACAAGTTAGATATTTCACAGCCTTTGATGTCAATGAAAACCCTTCAAACAGCGAATAAGCAACAAAACGAGAATGATACTGGCAATGTTGTCCAAATACCCAAATGATTTTAAATTCTCCCAATACTCACTACACTCCTAAAAAAATAAAGTTGTTTCACAATGCCATACAAGAACTTTTTTTTGTCTAAATGGTTCCAAAAAGAACCTTTAACATCTGAAGAACCTTTCTGTTTCACAAAAATTTATAAAAAATTATAAAAAGGAAAAAAAATGGTTCTTTAAAGAACCTTTGACTGAATGGTTCTTTGCGGAACCAAAAATGGTTCTTCTATGGCATCGCTGTGAAAAAACCTTTTAAAGCACTTTTATTTTTAAGAAATTACTACTTCTATTCATTAAGGATGCATTAAATTGATCAAAAGTGACATTAAAGACATTTACATTGTTACAAAAGATTTCTATTTCAAATTAATTTTGTTCTTTTGAACTTGTATTTGTGATTTCCACAGAAATATTAAGCAGCACAACTATTTTCAACATTGAGAATAGTAAGTAATGTTTCTTAAGCAGCAAATTTCTAAAGGATCAACAGGAGTAAAATTCAGCCTTACCATCAAAACAGTTATTTTAAATTGTAATAATATTTTACAATATTACAGTTTTCTCCTCACTTAAGCACAAACCATAGCATTTGTGCTCCTTACTAGCAACGTTTCTAATGCTCATGCACTAGGAAGGAAATTCACATTACATTCATCTGCTTGAAACTTCACAGAAAATGAAGTCATTATATCTTATTACATTCTGTTTGTGCTGCTCCAGAGTAATTTAGTCATTAACCATACAGTAAATGCTCTTCAGAATGTTTGCAATATCCACAAAATGCTTACAGTATGTTAATTTATGCAAATTTCATAAACTGGGGAAATTTCTGCCCTCCAGAAGATCAACAAGCATCCCGTTTCTCCACTTAGGCGTATCTAACAGCAGATATTACTGACAGGAACATGTCTGATCATGCACTACCTTCTAAAATGCCAAACAGCTGCGATGTTTCAGCTTTACAACTACACACTCATCCGAGTTATCAAACAGATCTACTGTTGTGCTTCAACACAACCAGGAGTTATACAAGAACGCCCACTCGACACCGTCGCTATTATGCTAAGATATGACACATAAAAACTACATCTCCACAGGATTCACTCTCAACCATGGCCTAAACTTCCCACCCCGTCCCAGCGTGACCCTACCGTCATCATCAAAGACGTCCTGTGCCTCCTCATGCATCAGTTCATGTAGGTCATCCTCTGTGATGTCAGGAAAGGCCATTCCGTCTTATCCTCTTTTTCGCTTAAGCGTCTGAGCAGTAACTATACTGTGAAATTAAATCAACGTTCGGACTGTCTCCCCTCCAGGCGAACGTGAAGCCCTCTGTCAGCTTGAGCCTGAGCAGAGAGGCGAGAGGCAGTGGACCGCTCTGAGCTTCTACTCACTGCAACAAGGCGAGTGTGAGTGTGTGTGGGAGCCCACACCATCCAGGCCAAGTTTCATCAACAGGATGATTTCATAATCTCCTGTGTGAGTGTCAGAATGAGGGAGACAGTGTGTGCGTGTGGTAAATATGCCAAATGTGTTGAGCGGAGGTCAGGCCGAAGCATCTTGAGAGCCATGATCATGTTGATCATTTAGAGGCCTTATAAACTGATGTATCAAATATGATATAGTATGCTATAGTAGGGTTAAGGTGCATAAGGTGAATCACTTACAATTTGGTGTGTGTTTGAAAGTTCCTATCATGTTCTTCACATCTAAAGTCTTACTGAAATAGAAACTAGGCTGCTGTGGATTTAAGTCTTTCTCTTTAATTTTGGTGTGCCTCCTATGAAAGCTCTGCGGAACCGACCCAATGACAATCTCATTAACGGAGGGGTCAGCTCACACACTCACAGTCGTATAACAGCAATTATTCACTTCAGGACTCTTTTAAAAACATGTCCTAAATAGAGGAACCAAAATAGATCCACCCACACTCGTCACGTTTCCAGGAAACATATTGATGTGGTTGCTCCATCCTTTCATATTTATAGTGTTTGCTGAGGCAAGAATCACTATTATTATTATTTGTATTATTTAAACCAAAGTTTGGAATTTTTATAGTAAACTGTGAAATGAAACTCACTCTGAGCAGTTGGTGCTATGTACATGAAGGATACATAAAATTACGCTTCTCACCTGATAAATGGTAAGACGTCAATTAAATTATATTAACAAAAGCTTATTTTGAATGTGGAAGTTACTAGTGAACACCTAGCAAATTAATTCTTAAAACTACCCACATATGTAAAATGTTTTTCTTTTCGAAGTACTTTGCATTAGGCTACCTACCACATACTTACCAGCTAACCTGGTATAAACTAATTAACTGAAAGAAAACTGAACTATAAGTTAACAAAATCACGTCACACAAAAAACCTGTTTTACAAATAATTTCTTCTTTACGTGCATGAAAAAAACCTTCTTATGCAACTTTTCGTTTGATTAGTGACAGGTGTGTTCGCCACCAGCCTAAAGGTCTTGCACACCAAAATTTTAGTATGTATTTTTCCATATTCATCAAAGTCCGTCACGCACAGTGACGCAACACACAACATCACGGTGGCTCTGATTTGTCAAAACACCTCTCAAAATGCTTGCTATGGATGCGAAAAACACAGAAAATTATTTTTTAATGATGAACTAAAGTTTCGGATGCAGTGTGTAAACGTGATATTTTTTGACGTGCAAAAATTTCGGACAAGAATTTCAGACTCACTGCTTGAAGACTCTTTTTGTGTTGTTTTGCAATTTTTTGAGATTAATTAATATGCATTGGACTCAGTGTGCTAGGTTTCTGTGCAGGACGAATTTTTAGGATGACGAATACGAAAAAAAAAGTAGGACCCTGAGTCACACTTAATCCTGTGTATATTAATTCATCCGTTGCAAGAGTCTCCAAAGCAGTGAGTCTGAAATTCTCGTCTGAAATTTTCGCACGATATAAGATAAATACGATCTCACGTTGTGTCAATCACGTTTACACACTGCCTCTGAAACTTTTGTCCATCATAAAAAAACGGACGATTTTCTGTGTCTTGTGCTTCCATAGTAAACATTTTGAGAATTGTTTTGACAATTCAGAGCCACCGAGACGTTCTGTGCGTGACACATTTTGATGAATACAGAAAAACGAAACAATACAAAATGGAGTCTTCAAGCAGTGGGGATGATTGTTTTCCTTTTGTTTTCCAGAAAAAGAAAGGAAATATTGGGTTCGTCCAATTCTGACATTGCATAGAGAGGAAGGAAAGTTCCACCTCTTTATCAAGGAGCTGCGGGATTATCTCGAGCGATTTAAAGTTTACCTCAGGATGTCAGTGGCTCAGTTTGATGCTCTCCTAGCAATCTGTCTTTTTTTTTTTAATAACTCATGAAAGTTTCGGAGGCGGTGTGTAAATGTGATTGACACAACGTGAGGTTGTATTTATATTTTATCATGCAAAAATATCGGACAAAAATTTCAGACTTACTGCTTGAAGACTCCATTTTGTATTGTTTTGCAATTTTTTTTCAATGGATTAATCAATATACATCGGACTCAGTCTGCAAGGTTTCTGTTCATGATGAATTTTAGGATAACGAATACGAAAAAAACACATACGAAAATTTTGGACTCAGTGTGCATGGACATTAACAGCCCTAATATAATCAGTGGTGTATGCATGTAAATTTAGATAGGTTCACTTCATGTCTAATTTATTGTAATTGCAAGATTCTAACTTGTAAAAAGCATTCACGTCCTTGTAGAACTCACAATTGCAACTTCCAAATCAGGATTACCAGGTTTTTACAACAAAACAGGCCAATTGCTACTTAAAATTAGCCCAAAACTAGTCCAATCATGTTTTGGTGGTGGATCCCCCAGTAAAAATCTCATTCAGGGGGGTTAAATACAAATTTTTGGCAGGGTTTCTCTGGTAAAACGCACATTATTGGGGTCGCTTCAGCCTGTGGACATGAAAAACAACACGCAGGAATAAAAAAGTCCCTTCTTTGGTGTTAAAGTAGCTTAATTCTGCGGATTGTGGCAACACAAATTTTGTAATTTTCTGAGAGCTCCTACTTGTACCATGTGCAGATTAAATTAGGCATTGATAATGTTGCCATAAAAGCACAAAATTCCGAAGATATGAACAGCTCAGAGTAAAATGTTATGTGTTGTAATCTAGAAATTATGGTAATTACGACATGGCGTGAATGAAGTATTTGTTACTACCTTCGTTGAAATGTTGATGAATCCGAATTATTCCAAATGATGACACGCGTGTCCATAGCTACTAATTTGCATGAAACGTGCTAAATCATGTCCATATAAGGTTTTCCTGTACCACCTCATGTCCAGTGTTGCCAAGAATTGGGCTACTTTAACACTGTTGCTACAGGTTGTTTTGTCATGTCTGTGGGTTGAATCGACCACAATAACTTAATATTTAGCCCCTGGAATGCTAATTTTACCAGGGGACCCCCCTCAAAACGTGATTGGGCTGCTTTCGGGCTAGTTTTGAGTAGCAATTGGATGGGTTTTGTTGTGAAAACCTGGCAACCCTGCTCAAATCCCTCTCAGTAGCTTATTCTTCGGTAACACTTATTATTCGGTAAAAAGCTTCAAAGTTTCGAAGCACTATATGACTCCTGTAAACAATGATGAATCTTAATGAGACGGGTCAGTTCTAGTTATCTTCATATGGTAAAAGTTTATTCATGTGAACAGATTAAAACCTGAGGCTAGTTGAATACTAGCATCTGATATCCCCACAAATCTCCCTGATTCCACAGCTATCTGAGCAAAATTTCCCAATGTTATGTAAAGACAGATCTCTGCATAGTGTTTGGTTGGAGATAGACTGACTCGCCCCTGGCCTACAGTCGCCTCGTGGTGCCTTTCAGGTCTGTGCGCATGAATAATGAAGGACAAGAGAGTAATAAGACCCCTGAGGTAGCCAGGAGGAACCGCTCTCTAGACCAGACCACACACAATAAGCCTGGCTACAACTAACGTCATTGTGAACATCGAATCTAATGCAAAATCTCTGGTAAAATCCTTCTCATTCAGTTTATCATATTGGAGAGGTACCATAAAACTCTTTACACTCTCAGAAAAAAGCTGCCACTGGCACCACAGCCTTTTAAAAGGTACACCTTATTTACACACAACCGTTGCATTTTTGTCCTTTTAAAGGAGTAGTTCATTTCCAAAACAAAAATTTACAGATAATGTACTCACCCCGTTGTCATCCAAGATGTTCATGTCTTTTTTTCTACGGTCGTAAAAACAAATATGTTTTTTGAGGAAAACATTTCAGGAATTATCGCCATATAGTGGACTTCTATGGTGCCTGCAAGTTTAAACTTACAAAATGCATTTTAAATGCAGCTTCAAATGGCTCTAAATGATCCCAAGCGAGGAATAAGGGTCTTATCTAATGAAATGATCAGTCATTTTCTTAAAAAAATAAAGATTTGTATACTTTTTAACCTCAAATGCTCGTCTTGTCTAGCTCTGCGTGTACTATTTGCATTCCGGTTCAACAAAGTCAGGGTAGGTCGAAAAACTCCCATCTCATTTTCTCCTCCAACTTCAAAATCGCCCTAAATCGCTACATAAGTACTGTCCCATTGTTTACAAAGTCAATGTGCAAAGAAGGTCCAACACCCTTTACAAAAAAAGGTAAAACAGTGATGTAGGACAAGTCTGAAGTTGGAAGAGAAAATGAGATGAGAGTTTCTCGACATACACTAACTGTCATGAATTGTCATGGATTGCACAGAGTATTCATGCACATGGCAGAGCTGGACAAGATGAGCATTTGAGGTTTAAGTACATACTTTTTTTTTTTTTTTTTTAGAAAATGATCATTTTGCTAGATAAGACCCTTCTTCCTCGGCTGGGATTGTTTAGAGCCCTTTGAAGCTGTATTTAAACTGAATTTTGGAAGTTCAAAATTGTGGCACCAATGAAGTCCATTATATGGAGAAAAATCCTGAAATGCTTTCCTCAAAAACCATAATTTCTTCATGACTGAAGACAAAAAGACATGAACATCTTAGATGACAAGGGGGTGAGTAAATTATTTTTGAACTGTTGTTCTGGAAGTCTCCTTTAATCACTCACCCTCATGTCGTTGCAAACCCGTAAGACCTTTGTTCATCTTTAAAACACAAATTAAGATATTTTTGAAGAAATCCAAGAGTTTTCTGACCCTGCATAGATAGCAATGCAACTGAAATGTTCCCAGGCCCACAAATGTCATAAGGACATAGGTAATTTTACGAAGCTACGAAAAAACTTTTAGTGCACAAACGGAAGAAAACTAACGACTTTATTTAACAATTTTTCTCCTCCAAATCACGTCCTCCACCTGATAATGCCAGAAGATGGTGACTTAAATGAGAACAACTGTTGAATAAAGTCGTTATTTTTTTATTTGGGTGCAAAAGTATTCTCATAGCTTCGTAAAATTACAATTGAACCACTGATGTCACATGGACTGTTTTACCAACGTCTTTACTATGGTTCTCGGCCTGGGAACATCAGTTCAGTTACCTTGCTGTCTATGGAGGGTCAGAAAGCTCTCGGATTTCTTAAAAAATATCTTAATTTGTGTTCATATGATGAACAAAGGGCTTACGGGTTTGGAATGACATAAGGGTGAGTAATTAATGACAGAATTAAAATTTTTGGGTGAACTATCCCTTTAAATCATATCTCAGCTACTGTACATAAAACGAAACGTACAAAACCCACTTGCCTTGTATTTATTTTCCTTGTTTGTGATATAAAAATGAAATCTTTTATGGTAATACAGACTCATCAACAGTCAGTCCTGCTGTAATTATGTTAGCTGTTAGTCATACTACTGAGAATGAGCAGCTATCATACCGACACACACACATACACACACACACCTGCTGTTATCAGCACATCCCACGCACCACAGACTGCCCTAGGTAAAAGCAAGAAACACAGTCTATGAAAGAATTCAAACAAAAGCCTTTGGGAAGAACAGTAGTAATCTGCACACAATCTCCACAAATATTGATAGTTTCTTAAACAGTTTAACAGAGGACCTGAAATCAATTTCTTCTGCTGTATTTATTTTTATGAGAACATTTTAGTGCCAATAAGTTCACGTTACTTTATCTTAAAGTACTCACACCACCTTTAACTTCCTAATGTCTCTTCCAGAGTTCATCTATATGTCATTTTTAAATCAATCAGATAAAAGGATTCTGGCTCTTGTTCTTGATTTGGTAACAGTGCCAAGAACTGCATGAGCGCTGATATGAATAATCTTAATTCACGTCACTTATAACTCAACAGTGTGTTTTACTTATGCAAGAATGTGTAACCTCTTTTAGTTGGCACAGGCTGTACTAAGACTCAAAGAGATACAACAAGGAAGGATGTTGAAGCAAGCAGACGAAATTCTCTTATTGTGCCACTTTGTTCATTTCTTGTCAATGCTAACGTCTACTAAGAACTGCTGCTTTGCTAGAGAGACAATAAGAAACATACTGCAATAAAAGGCGATTAATGATGCTGTTCTTACAGTTACAAGTCGAGGTTACAGTAATGCTGATTCAATGCACATAAAAGTGGTTTAAGAATATGGCTAGTCTGCTTTTAATGCTTGCTGAGTCTGTTTATTTGAGGAGATGTTGGAAGAAGGTCAGGGAATGTAAATTAAATAAGTCACCCTCGTGATCAAGAACAGCTAACAGTTGTTTATTCAAAATAACAGTACAGTTTTCCTTCCCAGAAGCTCTTTAAGACTGTTCCATGTCAGGGTCACCAGTGCAACCATAAGG
The DNA here is from genome assembly GCA_036247105.1 of Cirrhinus mrigala. Taxonomy (NCBI): domain Eukaryota; kingdom Metazoa; phylum Chordata; class Actinopteri; order Cypriniformes; family Cyprinidae; genus Cirrhinus; species Cirrhinus mrigala. Next base: position 11,735,125 of record CM070025.1, read on the forward strand.
GGAGGAGTGTTGTTTTATTTCCGAGTTTAACCTCTCAGTGACCCAAAGCCACTTCGCAAAGCCCCACTGCTTACTCAGAAGGCATGAGAAAGAGGGCACGAGCAAAGTGACAAACAGTTTTACTGAACCACACCCTGTGCCAGTTTCAATATAACTTCTGTTTTTACCGCTAAACTATTTTTCATATCCCCAAGGGCTTTTAAAGGGCAAATGCAAAAAGAGTCAAAAACTCTGAATGCATAATTAAAGAAAAAATCCTGTTATGTTTTCTTTGAAGTGGTTAATAACACATTAATGGTGTCTAATGTTAATTTCATGTTGCTATAAGGGATGGTGCTAAATGATTACCACAGTAAAAATGTAAAAAAAAAAGGGTCATATTAACAAGTAACTAGCAAAAAGTGAACTTCTGTTTAGTTTGATGTTGTTCAGAGATAATCATGTGTGTGTTAAGCTGTCAACGCCTTCCTGTCACTATTCAGTATTGATGCAATTTATACAATCTTCTTATTTAAAGTACTCTGTGGTCATGAAATCAGCAATTTGTTGCACTAAAATTCATTACTGCTAAATTTTATGGGAGGTGGATAATTAAAGGGACGTTTAAGCAACAATATAACATAATCTTTGTGAGCAGGACAGGCTATGGGTGGGGAAGCTTCTGTGGTTTGCATCACATCCGTTCTCACACAAACAGGTGACCAGAGAGAAGGGATGTGTTTGCAACAGGGGGTGTAGAGAGAGAAAGAAAGGGGGAAGGAAAAGAGCCACACCTTCCAGATAACTCTAGCATGTTGATGTTGCTTAAGAGCAATATTGGTCATGGCTTAGTTGTGCCAGAAGTTCACATATTCACCGCTTCCTGAAACACAAGCAATATAGGGACACATTAAAAAAGAAAAAAAAGTGAAATGGTGCACATGGGGTGAAATTACAGCAAAAGTGAAGTAATGTTGGTCAAACCAGTAAGATCTCCATTAGAATTATTAGTAATATGATCTGGTAATGTCAGACCATATGCCATGACAAATGGGAACAGTGTTAGTGGTATTGTATGGCTGGTAATATGGTTAGTATAGTATTTTGTGTATGTAAGAGAGAGAGAGAAAGAGAGAGAGAGGGTGGTAAAAAAAATTGTGAATGAGCCTTCTCTGTTGAGCAAACTAAGTACAACAGTTGAACAAAAAATAACTATAGCAAACTATATATCTAAAATAACTGTTCTTCATATTAAATTACAAAAAAAAAGACAGTAGATATATTATTTCGTTTATTTAAATATTTTTAATAATTATTAATTGATTAATATAATTTAAATGATTGTTTCCTAATTGGTGACAATACTGCTACTTTCTACTAACTAACAAAATAAAATAATAAGATAAATATTTAATAAAAAACATGAATATTTAAATGTAAATTAGTGATTGCTTTGCTGGTTAGTGAGATTACCAAAACAAACAAATAATTGATAATTTAATATTTAAATATAAATATTGGTGTTTGCTATATATGAGATTAATAGTTTATAAATGAATAAATAGTTTATTTTTTAATAATTTAATTTAATTTAATTTATAAATATTATAAATACAATTTATAAATATATAAATATTAGTGATTGGTGATCATTTGCTATTGGTGAAATTACAAAAGCAAATAATTTAATTTAAATTAATATTTGAAAATTACTATTAATATGAATATAAATATTAGTGTTTGGTTTCCTACTGAAAAGAGAATAAATGAATAAATGAACGAATGAATAAATAAATATTTAAAATGTTTGTATATAAATATTAGTGTTTGGTTTGCTATTGATAAATAAATAAATAACACCATATCCCCACTAACACAATTTTAGAAACCAGCTAATTTATGTATTCATTTATATTTAATCTAATTTAAAAATAAGTAAGTAAATAAATAAAGTGACTTAATATTTAAAATATAAATATTAGTGATTGTTTGCTATTGGTAAGCTTACAAAAGTAAACAGTTTAATTTAAATTAATATTTGAATATTAATATTTGTAAATAAATATTAGTGTTTGGTTCAATCAATCAATCAATCAAATCAATCAATCTTTAACTAAAGAAATTAATTTTTAAATATAAATTAGTGATTGCTTTGCTGTTTCGAGATTGCTTTGTGTTTGTTCAAACAAACAAATAAATGTAATTTAATATTTAAATATAAATATTTGTGATTGGTTTGCTATTGATAGGATTACCAAAATAAATTTAATTTAATTATTTTATTTTATTTTATATAATTCAATTTAAGTAAGAAAATAAATTAAATTATAATTCATTATACTAATTTCATATTTAAGTAATTTCATATTCATATAAACCTTAGTGAATTAATTTAATTTAGTATATATCTATATCTACATCTATCTATCTATCTATCTATCTATCTATCTAATTATTGGTAAGATATTGCTATTGGTGAGATTACAAAACTAAATTATTTAATTTCTATTGATCTTTGAATATTTCAGAAACCCACAAAGTATTTATGTATTTATTATTTAATTATTAATGATATTAAAAAAAAAATTTGAAAAATTGAAAAATTTAAAAATTAAATTCTTTTTATTCTTGAACATGCTGAGAACTGCTTGGTCCTGGGCTCTTAGTTTTCCATCCTAGTACTGAGTGTGAGATTCCCATATGGAGTTCCAGAACTCCAGACAAGGAGCCCTTTTCCAGTTTATCTACATGAGAATGTTCTTTCCCAGCATGCCTGGCGAGGCTGTCACCCTCTGCTCATTCAGCCTAGCCAACCCAGGGATCTTGGCATTCTTCAGCGGGCCCACATCCTGCTTTTAAAAAAGCGATGAGCCATGGTAACATCCCAGAATCCATCAACACGACCCCCAAACCCCCAGGCCTCACAAACTAGAGAGCTCTTGAGAACCCCGGGACCCCTCATTTAGGATTGCACAATGTTGTTGTCCCGTCTGTTCCAGTAATGTGTACCTGTTGGGAAGCTACTTTTGTAATACAACATAATGTTAAATGAAGCATCATCACCCTATTGGTGCATGATGTATGGGCTTCACATGTGTCAGAGTTGTTTTGTAATCATTCCTGCGGGCTGCTGCTGGTTTCTTTAGGACTGAATGACTCATTTGTGATCGTCAGCTTTTTGGAGACAAAATGAAACTGGTAAAGACACAGCATTCTGCCATCTGTTGTCTGGCTAATAAGGTTACCACTGATAAATATTCATCAGACGTGCTTTCAAAAACTGTGTAAATTGAAATTTTACATTTATGGGAGGTGAAAACTTTTGGAATTTGAAGATCAGGGTAAATTTAACTTATTTTGTCTTCTTGGAAACATGTACATATCTTCTGTAGCTTCTGAAGGGCAGTACTAAATGAAAAAAAATATGACATTTAGGCAAAATAAGAAAAATGCACTCATCTTCATTCTGTTCAAAAGTTTTCACACCCTGGCTCTTAATGCATTGTTTTTCCTTCTGAAGCATCAGTGAGTGTTTGAACCTTCTGTAATAGTTGCATATGAGTCCCTAAGTTGTCCTCAGTGTGAAAAGATGGGTCTCAAAATCATACAATCATTGTTGGAAAGGGTTCAAATACACAAAAATGCTGAAAATGCAGAATTTGTGGGAACTGAAGGATTTTTCTGAAGAACAGCAGGCAGTTTAACTGTTCAGGACAAACAAGAGACTCATGAACAGCTATCACTAAACAAAAAAACACAGCTGTGGATTATGCAGGTAACAACACAGTATTAAGAATCAAGGGGATGTAAACTTTTGAACGGGTTCATTTTTATATATGTAAACGTATTTTATGTGAAATATCTTATTCAGGTCAGTACTAGATAAAAAAATAACATGCATTTTGTATGATCCCTCCTATTTTGGTAAAATAATTAACATTTTGCAGATTCTGCAAAGTGTATGTAAACTTTTGACTTCAACTGTATTAAAGCGTCTTTGGTGTTTCCATGTTTTTTAAAAAATAAAACTGGAAATCGAGGGCGTATGACATCAAGGTATGGGCCACTAGTTAAAATTGCTTATTTCTCTCGACAACAAAACATATAACACTGTTCTAGTGAAAATATCTTACATATTGTGCCTTAAATTAAATTACAGTGTTCATGAATACAACTAGAATATGTCATTACACACAAAGGTCAGTCTAACATAAGAAAAATTAAACAAGGAAGCAATAAACAAGGTAAAAGACCCTTTTTTTTGCCCTGCTGTGTATCTTAAATGTTGATGAACCTGGTGCACTCATGCTGCACGTAGGCACATAAATTCCTTTCCAGCAGGGGCCATTCAGGATTACTGACATTGTGATCAAAGACTGTGAGTTTGTTCAATCCTGAGAGGACCGCTGTGGTTGATGGTGCTGTGACCCTGTTTGATGG